>JAEQBH010002393.1:0-600000 GCA_016808115.1 Tetrastigma voinierianum | reverse complement strand
GTTTAACTTACATTGTTCGGATATTAGTACCCTTTTTACATTCGTATGCCGGATAATATTCGAAGAAGCAAAATCTTTGTAGTCAAACACACCTATCCCGAGTGGATTGATATCAGTACCATTGGTACACTATATTACTTAGAGTAAGTAGCGTGCCTTGCGCACATAGGCATATATTTTACACACCACGTTTATTTGTCGAAACCCCATCCCACAGCACCTCGTATAAAGAAAGTAGGTCACAATGTGATGCAATACACGACTAGTATGAGTCAATCTATGCGCATTTGGCTTCCCATGCAGGAATCGAGACCCGCCCCTCCCGATTCATGATGATATAACCAATGTTCATATGTTGACCAAATATTATGGAATAAACCAAGAATGCTTCAGATACTGAAACCTCATCCCTATGGCCTCGAGGCACCAAGGTAGGTCTGAAATTGTCTGATACGACTAGTATGAGTCAATCTATGCGCATTTGGCTTCCCATGCCCGTGCGGAACCGCGTCCCCCCCATAAAAGCTGAATAGAATCCCCTACTACAAAACCCTCAATAGTAGGCCAACTCTTTGACTCATATACTCTATCTCCATCTGATTGAACTCCAAGGATCTCACATATCTTTTCTTCATTAAGCATTATATTTACTCCTCTCACCGAGCTACTAATAGTGATTGGTCCTCCTACATGAACTACAACATTGGAGTAAAATGCCCGAATCAATTTAGGATAAATTGGTTCCTTCACTGTCATAGTTGTTAACCACCCTATCTTCAAAAAATATTCTCCAAATCTAAATTGGTTGAGATGAACAAAATCTATTTCTCTACCTTGAAGAATAGTCATATTAAAGAAGTAACTCTTATATATCTCATACATACTTCATGAACTGAATAGGCCACTGTCAAATTGAGGCTTTCGTCTCCCATCAAGTTTATTTGCATCAAAAGGTCGCTTGTCTCGCCCACGAAATGAAGACAACTTCCTCCTAGATGCCATAGCAACCGTCCAAAACCTCAATTCCCCAACACCTGATAACAATTATTGTCGCTATTAAAAAATAAACATAGATATTCGAGCATAATTTACACAACTATTGTACACAAAACAAAAGGGAAAACAAATTTACATACTTAGCACAACTATTGTACCTAAGATGTAAATGGGTTGTACCTAACATACAACATTATTGTACTCAATGTTTACATAGCGTGTACCTCGTACCTAAGTTTTGCTATTTGGAGAGGGTTAGTAGCAGTGGAAATTAAGAGAGCATATGACAAAATGAAACATTGATTTTCCAACAAAATGCTTTTCCAATTAAAAAAAAAAATGACTTCTTGAAAAGGGGTTTGCAAGAAATGAGAAAGACAACAAATGATTCAATATTTATGTTGAGAGAATGAAATGGAAGCAAATCAAACTATAATCCGCTTCTAATCATCAAATGGGTTGAGGGAAAACTATTTCCTAGAGCAAGAGGGGGAAAGAGAGTAAGAGAGAAAGAGAGAGAGAGGGAGATGTTTTAGGAAATAAAACTAACTATACGTGAAGATTTTTTAGACAATCGGAACTCCTCCTTACAGACCTGAAATCCTCCTTTGCCGATTGGAGCTCTTGGTGCAAATGATTGTTTTGGAGAAAAAAAGTAATGACCTCTTAGGGCTTTTGATTTTTAATTAGGGGTTTTTTTATTTGGGAAAAAGGATATTTTGGGAATGCTTTATGGCTGCATGTGCCATGCACATGGAGACTTTATCAAATAAAATATCTTCTTTATCAAATAGTCTTAGAAGTGTTGAACTAGGCCTCGAAATAAAATTCTTTCAGCCTTATTTTTCTAATAGTCCCATATTAGGACCCATAGCATAGGTTTCCCTTAAAAAAATATTGGTGTATGTAAAGTGTAGAGTTGCAAAAGACAATAAAATGTTCTATGTGGATTAGAGTTGAGCAAACACTTGCCCTTCTACAAAAAGTAAATAAGCCTGCTCCACTTCTACAAGTTTTTTTTTTTTATTTTTTAAAGGCTCCACATCTACAAGTTAGTCATGGAAGAGAACAGAAAATACAACCATCTAAATGATTGAGATAAATAATTCATTTAATTTTCATATTGATAAGTAAAACCATATACAATGATTTTTAAATAACAAATAAAAAAACTAAGTCCGATTTAACTCTATCTTGATTTTTTTTCGGTCTTTTTCTTCTACTTTTTCTCTTTATTTTATTTCCTTTACATTTTTTCAAGAACTAAACAATATAGCTTAAATCAATAAAGAAAATGAAAAAAATGTCCTACATACTACCTTCACTTTTTGACTAGGATTAAGGATCAAAATATCGGTAAACACGGATATATTGGTAATTGGATTTTACGGAAATATCGAATATCGGTAAAATATCGGTGGATATTTTTACAAAATATCGGTTCGATTAAATTTTTCTATTTTAATTATATAGATGATGAGAAAATGATTCATATCTTAATTAAGGTAGATTAAATCAAATGGATTAGTAATTATTAAATTAAATATGTTATATTTAATATATTATTCGAATATTATTATGTTAAAGAGATATTATTTATTTGTTTTGTTATTATTATAAATGTTATGTAGATAATGAGAGATTCAAAATATTATATATTATAATTTTAAATTTTTAAATGATATAATTTTTTTTCTTTTCCTTTTCAAATTAATATTTATTTTTAAATGATATTATTTATTTTCTATTCCTTTTCAAATTAATATTTGATTTAAAAATATTGCATTATAATGTAAATAAAAATAAAATAAAATATTATAATCATATGGTGGTAGGGATTATGAACAAATAAATAATAAGAGAATATAAAAAAGTTTACTTTATATATAATAAGTCTGTCCAATGAGCAGTGGTTGGAGGGTGCAGCTTCGGGCGTTTAGGTAGGTTCGAAGCCTGAAGCATTTTGAAACCAAAGAACAAAGGGAAAAATCAGAAAAACGAAATTTCGGTGGAGATATCTTATCGATCTCCACCGATAACCGATATTTTGGCCGAAATATCGGAAATTTTGCTTCAAATGGGCCACCCTATAATTATTTATTTTTTATCATGGAATATTACTTGTATACTTCTCTTTAAAAAAATAAAAATACCTTTATCCATCTTAATTACTTCAATCAATAGGACAATAATTATATTTTATCTCTGAAGCATAATTACGTCTTTGAACTATGTGCTTTATTTATTTTTTTTCCGTAGGGGCCAAAATGAAACTAACCTGTTTCATAAATTAAATGACTAAATTATTTTTATAAAATCACTTCAAACCCATTTTAGTTATAAAAATTTATATATTGCAATCACTATTCTATGTGTAAAGCCTATTAATCATAAGAAAATAATTAAAATTGTCAAAAGATACAAACCAAATAGTAAAATGAATGTCATCAATTTTTATTACTTTTGCTTTTTGTAGTTTGTTTTTTATTTAATGTTTTTTGTTTGTTTTTTTAATGTATTTTGATCAATGCTTTAAGTTTATAGAGAAAATAAAAATAAAAATAGATAAATTACACTTTTAGAAAATAATTTTTAATTGAATAAATAAATATATAAATAGAAAAAATAAGAAATATTATAAAAAGGTAGAAGAAATATTAGAGAAAATGCCAGACAAAGAAAATAGAGAGAAAAAGTAGAAGAAAAGAAATAGAGTTAAATTTTAATTATTATTTTCATTTGTTACTTCAAACTCTTTATTTATTTTAACTTATAAATATCAAGATTAAATAATTTAAAAATAGATTTTTAAATAATTTTATCATTAGACAACCAGATATAAAAAATCAATTTTCTTAACAATTTTTTTTCCTCAACACTTTTTTGAACCAAACACAACCTTAAACTTTTCTTCCCTTTCCCTCTCAATAATTTACATGGTTGTATTTTGTGCTCTGTTCCTGGACCAACTTGTTTACTTTTTGCAGAAGGGCAAGTCTTCGTCAACTCTAATCCACATCTATCATTTTATGTCTTTTGCAACTCTACTTCACTTTACCATACACCATCTATCTTTTAACGCGTTTTCCTCCTGATGGCTTCTTTTAGCAAAGGGAGTATTTTCTTTCTCGTATGTATCATAGGCGACTTCTTTGCCCACAACCCTCAATTATTTCAAGTTTTGTGGGGAAGAGACTTTGCTTCATTCTCTTGATCAGATCTCGCAGGTGTATTCTTCAATTGTAGCTATTTCTAGATTTGCAGTTTCCCTTGATAATACAAAGATCTATGATTTTGTCTCAGTATTTCTTTGCTTTTGTTTATGAAGTTCTTGGAATCATATGAATAGTTTGTGAATCTTTCTCTTTTCTACTGTGTTGGGTGCATGCAAAGTCCCACATCGGTTAGAAATGAGAAGGATTATGACTTGATAAGCATGAGGGTTTCCATGAAGTTTCCCAACATACAAGATATATAATTCAGACTCCGCTTCATCTTTTTCTCGATCAGTAATGGCTTCTTCTTGTCAAAAACGCTATGATGTATTCCTGAGCTTCAGAGGAGAAGACACCCGCAATAACTTCACCGCCCATCTCTATCAAGCCTTGTGCCAGAAAGGAATCAACACTTTCATAGATGATGACAAGCTCGAGAGAGGCCAAGTCATATCTCCTGCCCTTGTTGAGGTCATCCAAAACTCCATGTTTTCTATAGTTGTTTTGTCACAAAATTATGCATCCTCTAGTTGGTGTTTAGAGGAATTGGTGAAGATAGTAGAGTGCATGGAGAGCAGGGGACAACGAGTTCTCCCAATTTTCTACAATGTGGATCCCTCAGATGTGGAGAAACAAAAGGGTCTATTTGGAGAAGCATTGGCTAAACATGAAGAGAACTCGGAGAACTTGAAGAGGGTGCAGAGTTGGAAGGATGCTCTCACTCAAGTTGCAAATTTATCTGGTTGGGATTCAAGAAATAAGTAAATTTCTAAATTCTTTTTTCACTCTTAGTTTTATTTTTTGATTTTTAAGATTGACAATTCAAAAGATTTTTCTATAAGTGTATGAATAATTAGAATATAAAGAGTATATTAGAACTTTTTTTAGGTGGATTTAATTAAGGCCAATTATATATGCATGGCTTGATACATCTTTTCATATTTCCTTTGCGTTCATCATCATTTGTAAAGATAATTGGACTTCTTATGTGTTTATGCTCAAATTTGCAGGAATGAGCCTCTACTGATAAAGGAAGTTGTTACAATTATTTTGAATAACTTATTAAGCTCTTCAGCTAGTGATACTGAGAATTTGATTGGAATAGATGCTCGCATAAAAGAAATAGAAGTGCTATTATGTTTGGAAGCCAGGATGAATATCTGGTGCTAATTTGGGGCATGGGTGGAATAGGAAAACCCTTGCTAGATCTGTTTTACAACAAAATCAAAAAGAAGTCAATTTGAGGGCATGCTCCTTTTGAAAATGTTGAGGTATTTGGCAAGAAAGGGTTTGATAAGAGAGTACGAAGCAAAAGTTTCTTTCTCAACTATTGGAAGAACCCAATCTAAATATGAAAGTATTCACATCTATAAAGCAAAGGCTCCACTCCAAAAAGGTCCTTGTTGTTCTTGATAATGTGAATGATCCAATAATATTGAAAACCTTGGTTGGAAATTGGGACTGGTTTGGTCGAGAAAGTAGAATTATAATAACCACGAGGGATAAACGGTTGTTAATTTCACATGGAGTACTCAATTATTATGAGGCTCGAGGATTTAATGATGATGAAGCTTTTGAGTTCCTCTCACATTATTCCTTAAAACATGAACTTCTTAAAGATGATTGCATGGAGCTTTCAAAAGAAGTAATGGGTTATGCTCAAGGCATTCCATTGGCTCTCAAAGAAGAATGGAGAAATCAATTAGAAAAACTGAAAAGTACTCCTGATATGAAAATTCAAGAAGTACTTAAAGCAAGTTATGATGGACTAGATGATAAGGAGAAAAACATATTTACACGGACATTGCTTGTTTTTAAAGGAGAAGATAAAGTTACGTGGTAAGAAAATATTAGACGGTTGTGGCTTCTTCTCACTTAGTGGAATACGTGCGCTTATTGATAAGTCACTCATAACTATTTCTCATTCTAATGTGTTGATGATGCATGACTTAATACAAGAAATGGGTAAGGAAATTGTTCGTCAACAATCCCTTGAAGAGCCTGGCAAACGTACAGACTATGGTTCCATGAAGATATCTGTGATGTATTGAGAAAAAATACGGTAAGAGGAAAAAGAATATGAAATTTATGTTATGTAAATTAAATTCAGATAAGAAATCAGGAATTATTTTGCATGAAATATTATTTATATGTTGATCAACTATAGTAAGCTTTTTCGCACTATGCATGCTTTTAATTAGTTACTCTATTTCTTGGTTTGTAGGCAAGTGAAAAAATTGAAGGCATATTCCTCAACTTATCTGATTTAGAAGAAACGCTTGACTTTACCACTCAAGCCTTTTCAAGGATGAATAGACTTAGATTGCTCAAAGTCTATAAATCTAAAAAGATTTCAAGCAACTTTAAATGTACCTCCAACAAGAAGAATTGCACATTGAAGTTTTCCAAGGACTTGAAATTTTATTATGATGATTTGAGGTGCCTATATTTGTATGAATATTCTTTCAAATCATTGCCCAACAACTTCAATCCAAAGAATCTTGTTGAGCTCAGCATGCCTTATAGTCACATTAAACAACTTTGAGATGGGAGTCAAGGTATGATTATGATCTAGTACTACTCATGTTAATTATTTTCTTTAGACATAGTATATATATATATATATATATATATATATATATATATATATATATATAATGTTTTCAAAATTAACTAATTTGAAGTTAACTTTCTTCATTCCAGGTTCTTGAAAAGTTAAGATTCATGGATCTCAGTCACTCCAAGAACATGATAGAAACTCCAAATTTCTCAGGGGTCACCAATCTTGAACGGTTAGTTTTAAAAGATTGCGAGTCTTTACGTACGATTCACTCATCACTTGGAGATTTGAAGAATCTTAGTCTCTTGAATTTGAAAAACTGCAAAATGCTCAAGAGTCTTCCAAACAGTATTTGTGATCTGAAATCTCTTGAAATATGTATTCTTTCTGGTTGCTCAAAAATGGAAGAATTTCCTGAGGACTTTGGGAGCTTAGAAATGCTGAAGGAACTTTATGCAGAAGAAATTTCTCTAAGAGTACTTCCTCCCTCTTTTTCCCTCTTAAGAAACCTTAAAGTGTTATCCTTTAGAGGATGCCAAGGACCACCATCTACATTTTGGTCGTTTCTAAGAAGTTCTTCAAAATCCATTGCTGGTTCCATATTACAACCTTTGTCAGGTTTAAGCTCTTTAAAAGAGCTAACTCTAAGTGATTGCAATTTATCAGATGAAACAAACCTCAGCAGTCTTGGCACCTTATCATCCCTGGAAATTTTAAAGTTATGTGGTAACGACTTTGTTGCTTTGCCTTCGGCCATAAGCCGACTTTCTATCCTAGAGCTGTTGGATTTGGTAAATTGTAAAAAACTGGAAACATTTCCAGAACTTCCACCAAGAATACGTTGTATTGATGCAGAAAATTGCACATCATTGAAAGATGTCTCATATGAAGTACTTAAGTCATTACTTCCCACTGGGAAGTGGGAACAGCCCAAGCTCACGGTGAGTTCTCTCTATCATTGCTTTCATGATTTTCCTCAGCATTTTTTCTTTCCTAACTACTTTCAGAAATCAAACACAACCTTAAAGTAGGATGAGAAACATGCATGGAGACCGTTTGTCATGTTTTTTTTCCGAGGAATTATGTAAACATGCTACGAAGGACCCATAAGAGAAGGAAAATAGAAAACAACTTTTTGAAACCATTAAACCATGTGATGACTGCATCAAACTAATTAAAACATGCAGCGAAATAGTAACTCTTATTAAGACAAAAATGTCCCTCATGTGTTGAGCTTACATGCTTATAATAGTATTGTAACATGCTCATGTAACAAACTTTTGCTCAATGTAACATACTTACTATATTTCAACATCCTAATTACTTTAATTCTACAGGCTCCACACTATTCTCGCAATGATGTGAAACTGGGTGAACTCCCAGTGCCATTAAAAGTATCTATACCAGGGAGTAGAATACCAGAATGGATAAGATATCAAAGTTCAGGGAGTGAAGTAAAAACAGAGCTTCCTCCAAATTGGTTTAATTCCAACTTTCAGGGTTTTGCTTTGGGTATTGTCAGTTATCCTCACTTCTCCGACCAATTCGAATTTTTTGCTGATTTCTCGTTTGATCAGACATCGAATGAAGATTCTTCCTCCTCTGTTGATATCACAATTCATGAAGCGATTTACTTTGAAAAACCGTTGGAGTCGGATCACTTGTTTTTGTTTTATGTAGCAGTTCCCAGCAAGTTAAACAATATTATTTTGTCTGAAGGGAGTGGCATCAATTATCATTTAGTGCTCTCCAGAAGATCTAAGTGCTAGTGAAATTAAAAGGTGTGGGGTTGGTCTAGTGTACTGTAATGAAGATGGGAATCACAGCAGCCCCCCATTAATGATCCAATTCAACTCCGAGGATGACTCTGAATCAGATCATATGCGGCCACAGAAACGCTTGAAATGCAGTCATTAATGAGGACAAACGACCAAATCAATGCTTCATATGCATCCAAATTAATCTTCCCATAACCTCTATCTCTTGGTGAGCTGTATGTTTCTTTTTTCTTTTGTCCTTTTCTTTCTTATCCGAGTTCGAGTGATGTCTTCATTAAGACCAATTGGAACACTACAAGGAAGTGAGCTTTTAGTTGATCCACTGACCCCAACCAAAAGGAATGTGATTATAGAGGGCATGAATATAGTTTGGGCTATATCATATAGTTGCAAATAAAATGAGCCGCAACAAGCCGTGATTATAGAGGGCATGACTAAAAAATTATAGTTGCAATTGTAGTTTTGGTCGCAACTAAAGAGAGATATAAAGAGGGTCTTTGTTTGGCCGCAACTAAAGAGAGGAGATATAGAAAGGGTCTATTTGTTTGACCGCTACTATAAGAGGCTTTATTGCTAGGGCTTCTTTTTTGGCTCCTACTAAAAAAACATTTCTCTCTCTCTCTCTCTCTCTATATATATATATATATATGTATGTATGTATGCTCATATAATTCCAGAAACTTTATTCCATAAAACTTCTTCATCAACTATTCATCTTTTTGGAGTGAGCTCTAATGTAGTCAAGTTGGCTTGAATGCAAACTAACACATTTCAAAACCTTGTCAAGTTATCAGCATCCTCCTCAAGGATACTGTTGTTCCCACTTCACAGAAAAACTACTCATGAACTGAACTAAACTAAACTGCTCCTCTAATCAACCAACTAGCTAAACAAAAAAAAAAAGAACTCATCAAATAACAATAGAATGCTAAATCGCTGCAGAAACCATCTTCTTTTCAGCCAGCCTACACTGATGTTGCTGATGATGTCCTTTTGACTAAGCTGATTATGAGGTGGCACCTATTCCCAGTCCAACCAGCAACACCACTTCGTATTTCTTGTCGTCTTATGGACTGTCAATCAAGATCTTCAGAAAGCTGTTCATGATCAATTTTCATCTGACTTCGACCATATGATCAAATTTGAAAAATGCATGGTTCATTGTCAAGTAAGGCTAGGCAACTTACTTAGGACCAACTTCTTCTCCCAAGAAATGGCTCCTAAGCAACCCACTTTTCCCACCAATTGGAGGCAGGCAAACCTTTGAGAATACGGTTTTGAGTTGTCGTGTCCAGTCTCCGAGAGTTCGAATGTGAACACTAAGATAGTCATCTCCAGAGGCTGAAGTTATAGAAAATGGGTGCCTATTCATACATATGTGTTTGGTGATTTTTGTGATTTTCACTATAACATACAAAATAAAAGCATGTTGTTGTGGGCGTGCTAGGAAATTAAAGTATTTTGGAACTCAGACTGTGCTTAGAAATCAAACTTCTTAATCAGACAAAACAGGTTCCCTACTTTCCTTGACAGTTCCCCAGAATCTAAGTATATAATACTGTAAAAATGAAAAAAATGCAGGAATAAAAGCTGAAGGAAAAGTTAAACTACAGTAGGAATGATTGAAATAATACAGTGTTGAAGAATTGAAAGAAACTCGACTATAAATTGAAAATAGAATGCTGGAAATTGATGAAAGCTAATTAGAAAGCTAAGAAATGTTGAAGTAGATTGTCATTGCTACTTGTTGAGTTGATTGATTGATTGTCCCCTTTCTCCTTGAGAGCTCTCCTCCTTCTTTTATAGGAGTCTTTAATAATTGCCAAGTCCTGTATTTTCTCTACTCTCCCCACCTCCTCTAATAACTACTCACGTCTCCATTAGGGAGGCTTGCTCCTCCAGTTTTCTCCACCACCTCAAGTAATTGTACACATCCTCTTGCCATGTTCTAGCCTTGAGAAAAAAGCCTCATTATCCTTTGTTCGTAAATTATTAAAATTTTAAATTTTGAGAAATACCCCTAGGCCTTATACATAGTCTTAGGCACTGTTTGATAAACTATTGAAAATGTTCAAACCATGGAAAATAAAAATTTTCAATGGTTTTAATTTTTCAATATGTTTGATAACAAAATTTTAGGAAATGTAATTGAAAATTTTAAATGAAAAAGCATTGAAATTATAAAATGGTAAGACCACCTACTTGCATTAGGAATGTAGAATCACAGGTCCAACAAAAAATTTTTAAATGAAAATAAAATTGGTTGAAAAGCCCTTATAAAATAATATAATATTTTGCAAATATCTCTTCATCGTCTCTACACTACATTCGAACTATCCCAATCCGAGATCGATCTGTTTATTTATACTCAGGAGGAGGAAGCGGCGGCGTAGGCACCGACCCTTCATGGAAGTAGTCGTGTATAAGCCATGGTGGGTCCATCAAGTCGGCAGCCCTGCTTTGATGTGTAGGAGTCCGGGGTGTGGCGCCCACATAATTCGACTGCGACGGAGGGCGCTACTCTGCCGACCACGGGAGGGCAAGCGATCACGTTCGTTTCGACTGCAATAGCGGTGAAGGTAGAGTGGGGTCAATCGCGATGGTAGAACTGATTTTCCCATGGCGGCGATGGCGTCCTGCGGCCGATGTGATTTTCGAGCTCGGTGGCCGCCGTCATTAGCCTCGCTAGTTGAAGGCGTGAATTCGGAGGCGCATTAATGGGCCGGTCTGCTGGCGTGGTCGGAGATCTTGGCGTGGGGAGGGAGGACGCGCCTCATGACCCGCGTCAGGTTTGCTATGGGCATGTCTTGCTGCGCCAGCCCATTTGCCCGGAGGAGCCGCGCCGCCCTGTGAGGTGGGAGGCCGTCGGCCCGAATTGTTTGAAACCCAGATCATCATATCATTGCTCATATGCCCTTTTAAACTCATTTTATTTTATTGCATTAATATTGCACATACCATACGTGACTAATATCTTGATTCAACTAGGAAATAGAAGTTATCTATACCCATGAATCATAGATTGCATATGAAACCTATTCAGAATAAAATCCAAGACAAAAATAATGTCTAGAGGAAGAGTTCCATTGAAGAAAAACAAAATCAATCAACACCCACGAAACGATTCTCGGAAAAATCCCAAACCCATCAGCGAAATCTGGAAGAGAAGATGAGATTGCATGGGCGACGACACTCACGTTGAAGAAAGAGGTGAAAATTCGAGGCCTCAAAACATGAAGGTCTACTACAAGTAGGAGGAAGAGTTGCACAAGCTAATTAGATTTTTATGATTAATTTAAGAGAGGAAATAACAAATCAACTAGTTGCTCATTAATTTTTGTTTTTATATTAAAAGTTTGGATAGTTTAAAAAAGTTTAGATTCTATTGGTTATTTTTAAAACATATTTATGTCATTTTTTTGGATATTATGATTTATTTATGGATATGTTTGTAGTGATATTATTTTTTACAATAATTAATAATTGTAGTGAAAAATAAAATATTATTAGAAACTCTATTTATTTTGGATAATATGTAATTTAATGATAATAGGGTAAATATGTAAAATACATAATGTTAATTATTGATGTTACAGGTTATCAAACAATATATTTATCTTCAGCATTCAATTGTCAGTAACTTATCAAACAGTTTTTACAGTACATATTCAATACTTATAAAATTCAGCACTTAATTTTTAAGCACTTATTTTTTAGCACTTAATTTTTTCATTTTATCAAATAGTACCTTACTCAAATAGGTTTAGGCTTGTTTTATTTGAATTTTTTAACCATGGGCTTAGGCTCAGGCCTATACACACATTGGGTTAAGCCAAATTTACTTTGGGTAAAAACAATTACCCTCCGCATACATTACAACCTGAAGGCAGTATTGTATGTGTAAAAGGTCTTAAAAATATTTTTCTTAGGCCTATTTCCAACATGAGCCCCAAAGTCTAGTTCTCGGCCCATGATTTGCAGTTCTGATGACAAGAACAAGCCATATTGGATTGAATAAGAAGGCAACAGTTGATTCCCTCAAGAGAAAATTCCCGCCACCTTCAGTTTCAAACCTCGACCTTCATCTTACCTTTACTGAAAAACCTCGTGCAACTAGAAGGAACCATTCTTCTTCTTCTCCGAGCAACCAAGAGACAGTATCCTCCTTATTTTCAAGAAAAAATTTGTTTCCAGGGTTCAGAGATTTTGCCAAGATAAACCCTTTTGGTAAAGGAACCACCTTTTCATATTTTTCTTCTCTCCATCATCCCTCAAGCTCAACCCTGACTTTTCCGACGTCCTCCCTTGTACCTCCGTTTCGCCGGCCTATTACCACCATCTTCGCCATTGGTGCCGCTTCTTTGAGGTCGACTCGGACAGCCTCTGTAAACGAGGGATGCTGCCATTATTCTTGTCGGCCAATTCGGAGATTGACACTATTGTTTCTTCGAAACTCATTGACGCCGCTGTTGGTTTGAAATTTGGAGATGCCGCTTTGAGGATCAACGTCCCTACTGCTTGTCTTGACATCTCGATCGATCTCCACCAATTCTCCTTGCCACTACTTGTAGGTTGTCTCACCCACTTACTCCCCGCCATCCCTTAGGTCGATTTGGAAATCATGAGGCGGTTCGATGTTACCCAAAGTAGGCATCAGTTCCTCAAATTTGCTATGTGATGATTCTTCAAGGCCGACATTCGATTTCGAACCCTCAGGCCGCTCCATTTGACCATCATCCTTCGAAGAGTACATATTTCCATCCTTCCCCATTCAATTTTTTTACTAGCCATTGAATACTCTAGTGTATATTTTGATTATATTCTTCTCTAAAGCTTGACTTATCAGGGAATTGCATGTCTTCACTTCTTTTGCATGTTCCAACTTGCTTATTGTAAAACCTTTCGACTTTGTTTATAGGTGGAGATTGTTTAAAGGTAAAATTTTCCATCATTCTACTAGATAGACTTGCTTTTTGCCTTAGGGAATTACACTAATTTGGATATAAAGCCATACAAGTATTTGTTATTTCGGCCTTAAAGCCTAAAATTTGACCTTTTGGCTTTTTGTCTGTCGTTTGAGGAATACTTATTTCCTGGGCTTATCTTTGTATATAGGGATTTCCCTCTTTGGACCAATGGCTCGTAGTCCGGTCTCTCCCTCTTCTAGGTAATTTTATTTCTTTTCCTGTGTATTTCCTTGACATGTACTGGTCTTAATATCACTTTTTCTTTGTAGTATTTCCTTGTATATTCCTCCTTTGCTTGGGTCCTGAATTGCACATTTGGAGAAGTATCTACCTCTCCTCATCCTTTCCCTTTTCCATTAGAATCGACAACAGAATTACTTCTTGGGAAACATTTAAGGTCAATGGTGAACCCGGCCAAGTCATGGCCAAGGGCTTCGGATGAATGGGTAGCATGGGTTACTTGGCTGTCTCCTCATTTTATGGGACATTGGGTGTCTTGGGTATAGAAATTTATTGAACTCACCACTGTGAACATCTCTTTGGACTTGGAATTAATGAGTATGTCTTGGGATTTAGTCCAAGCGTATCAACTATTTCCTTCTCCATTTCGTTCATGTTTAGATAACTTTGAGGGATGTTACCACTCTCCCGGGATTGCCTATCCGAGGTGCTGATGAGTTGTGTCTATTTGATGCTCAATATCCATTCCTCCCATCAATTGAGGTTTCTTCTGCCACTCAGATTTCCTACTCTTCCACTATTCGAAAATGGCATGACATCACAAGGACTCCCTTCATTGCCGAGCATGTTGAGTTTTTATGGGTTATGTTGTGAAGATATGCATTCCCCCTCCCCTCCCCTTCCCCTGGAAAACAAGCCATGGAGTATCTTCTTTTGGCGAAAGCACTTGCTCTTTGTCGGCCATATGCAATAGGTACCATACTGTTGGCCTTAGTTTATCAAGCCATGAGCAAATATGTGTCTGATGAGCCTTACTATCGCATTGGTGGCGCTTTATGGTTTTTGTAGATGAGGATGTTTGCATATTTTCTAGAACTTTCTGGACAGGACCTAACCTCCTTCTAGACTTTGGGGTTACATGCAATGCGTTCCTGATGCACCATGACTTATGATGATCTAATGTCCTTTTTCTTAGGTTTAGAAGATCAGGCACTATTACACTTGTTCTTGAAACCTAATTCTATACCTCATTTAGCTTGGAATCAGACCTTGGCTTCTCCTCAACCATATTTGCATGACTTTGAGTGTTCCATTGCCTTTACTAGTACCTCTTGTAGGTTACGCATATCTAGAGGTTGCTTTGCCTTTTACACTTCATTGTCTTCATCTTTAGCTGGTCTACAACTATATCTTCTATGTTTATTTCAATTTTACCCCCCTTGCCTTCTTTCTAACCAGATTTGGAGTTTGTACAAAAACTAGTTAAGGAGTATCAAACTCCTTCTTGCCCCATTGGGATTATTTCTCTATCAAAAGCACCATCTTTCTCCTCATAGTTGATTGCCATATTTGATGAGTTGCTTGGTTCTTGCTTGCCTTCTTAAGGTAAAAGAGCTATTTGTTTCAATTTAAGGATGTCACACTCCTTCCTTACCACCTTTAGATCTACCTTCACCTCATAAAGTAATGCGGATGAACTAAATCTATCTCCCGTCCTTTCACGAGAAAATTTGGTACGGATAGGTGCCTCTCTTAAGAACTCATTTAACACATGAACTACAAATTCATTTAATGGATCATCATTCCATATGAAGAAGTTACCAGAATTTCCTACCAAAAAAATTGCATTAATGTATTTACCTCTGATCCAATCCTGATAAAATACTTGGGCTTCATAGCATAGCATAACATAACTAAATTAACAATCAAGACTACCTTCATAACAACAAATACTTGAGCTTCTTAGATTGAAACCCGCAATCAACACAAAGCGAAATTACATGTATTCTCAAACTAGGCAAACTAATTAGAAAATGAATACACGAACTAATGTACCATAACATGATTGCGACTTACCCCTTGCTGAGAGAAACTCCAAAAACGTCTTTCTGGATTTTTCTTCGTCCATGACGTCCTTAGTCGAGCGGGTCTCCCACATTTGCAAAATATCAAACCAAGACGGCTTACCATCTACGAGTTTTAGGTAGCGATGTGAACTCATCATGTAATAGGAACCCTAGTCCCGATACTGTTCGATATGGAAACCACAATCCACAATCTTCTTTCGGACGAGACCTAATTCCCAATACCAAAACAATAGAAATTTTTTACAACATTGAATCATCACGACTGTAAGAAAAATAGAGGATTGGAAGAACGGAAAACCTTACTCCCTAATCAGATCGAAATTTCCCCAAAATTAAAGCATTGAATCAAATCAAAATTACCAGTTGAAAGAAGATTGCTCGAACAACATTGAATCTATCGAAATTACTGTTAATCCCCATTTGAGATGAACAACATGAATCGATCGCCTGAGCCAATGTGGGCGAACAAAGCGACTTTACACCTTCTGAAGCCTGACTCTAGATTGGGATTGGCCGAGAGCACGAATTTGGATTGATAGACCACCAATCCCCGATTCCCCCGAATGATCGGAAATGACGGTACATTTAATTGAGCGAAGAGAGCGGCGTCGTTACGAGGATCGAAAGCCTCCCGAAAATGGCGTCGTTTTGGATGACTAGCTGGTTTTTCGGCTAACAAAGCGATGTTGTTTATCGTTTTACCCACGTCGACTTGTTTGCTCGTATGAAGCGACTAGGTTGAATTAGGTTCGAGTTATTTGAGGCTATAAATCAATTAAAATGAAGAAGTTGGTATATTTAAATAGCAACTTTTTTGTCGAGATATATTTTGCAAAAGTCAGAAAAGTTCGAGATTTAAATAGTATTTTCCACTGAAATAATAAAAAACTTGACCTTTATATAAAAACTTCGAAATCGCCATTTTGACCCTAATTTTATGTATATTTATTTTTACATTTTTTAAATATGAATAAAAGTCAAATAAGATTTTATAAATTTTGGACAAGTTCCCATACTACATCTTGGGCTTCTACTTTTTCGTGGTTGCATTAAGATTGTATTTTTTTATTATAATATGTTCTCTTGACAATATATATATATATATATATATATATATATATATATATATATATATATATATATATATATATATATATAATATTATTCTAGTCAAAATTTTATATCTCGCGATTTCTGGTTTTAACCAACATTTGTTTTCTACCAGTATACTTTGTGACTCATAGTTTTATAAGAAATCAAATTCTTACATTTATAATAAATTATTTTCACTATAGGCGTCTTATAGGCCTAAGTTGGGTGGTTTGTGATGCTTTTGGGGCTTTTCTAACGCCTGAAGTACCTGATACGATGTAACTATGTCTAATGAAATTTGAAGAAATTTATGAGGGTTGGGGAAGCTTTCGCCAGTGGTTCTTGAAATGGATGCTCAACGAGTTGCAAATGACATTCAAAATCCCAGTCCGACATTTTCTCCTTATGCTTTTAATTGTTGATTGCCAAGAGTTGGCTACAAACCTAGAGGATATGTTTTCTCCTTTGTTAAAAGATCGATCTGCGAATTTCGTTGCTCATTCCTTAACTAGAGCGGCAGGCTCATTGTCACGTCCTTGTGAATTGATTGATGTTCCTCCGGAGTTCTTGCATTCATGCTTGAATTATGATCTCTAATAGAATCCTATATTTCTTCAAAAAAAAAATATTTTCACAAATTTATTATAATTATAATATTCTAAACCACTCTAAAATTATCTTCAAATATATGTTTTTACAAATATTTTTTTACACAAATTAGGGATTTGAATTTTATTGAATATAATGTTTATTAAATAATAGATGAAATTTAACTTTTTTTAATTTATACTTTCCAAGAAATTTTTTTTACTAATTTTAATAATATATATATATATATATATGAATGATTAAATATTAAAATATAAGGTTATATGATTTTTATGGATATTTTAAAATTACATATTATGTTTAATCTTATTATTTAGTAAAAAACTATAGAAGTTATTATTTAAAATGAAATAAAAATTGCTTTAAATCATGTGATAGGGTATTATTGTCATTTTTTTTTTCATTCAAATTCCTAGTATTACCAAACAATGGAATGAAAATAAAAAATAATTCCCATGTAAGATTCCTAAACTAATCAAATTATTGATTCCATTCCATGAGAAATAAGAATGGAAAGGGATTATTTACTTTCATTCCCCATTCCAATGTATCAAACACCCCCCTAATTCCTTTCTTCATGAAATAAATAATAAATGTCATATGACATTGGTCAAAACAAATTAGTCACTTTAAAAACTCTTAAGCAAAGGAAAAAAAATTTCAAAACCGTGTGGCATTGTTTTTTTTACGTCACTTTCCATATCACATTATAGTATTCTACCGAGGATTCGAGCTTGAAACTCAATCCCACCCTTTTACAACATTAAGCTAGGTCTTAAGGACAAATTGTATGGCAACCTGAAAATTTTGCGTTGTGCAACATTATGGTTTTTTTTATCTATGGTGATAGAGAATAAATTGGGCTAATAGGATTTGGTAAACCTTTAAAATATGTTATGCTTGATCTTGAGATTCCGATAATACTTATATCTTGTAATCAGTTTTCAAAAGGAATTTTTCTCATATGCCTGTAATTTTTCTCTAATTAATGTTTCCCATATAAATTTGTTGTTTTTATTTTCATCTTTTACTTTTCTTGTTACTTATTATTATTTTCTCAATTTTACAAAAATAAAACTAGTTTACTTCAAAGGCTTAAAAGGGCAAAAAAAAAAAATAAACTATGAAAACGGCATGAATTATACTAGTTTTATTTTGCACAATGTAGAGATGGGTGATCAATTTTTTGAATTTTGTATAAGGATTAAGGAATTAATTCACCTTTTGCATAACTTTAATTTTTTTTTAACATTGCCTTTATAAATAAAATATAACATAATACGATGACTTGATATGTGAATAAAAAAACTCATTTGTTTAACTTTTTTAACAATGTCTTCCATTAAAAAAAAAACATTTTCTTTATAAACAAAATATAACATAATACAATGGCTAGCAATATGAATCAAAAAACTTTTTTAACATTGACTTATAAACAAAATATAACATAATACAATGATTAGTTATATGAATCATGAAAAAATAATGTAAAAATATCATAGGAGAAAAATTACTACAGAAATGTGAACCTATATTTTTTTTACCCATGTTTCTTGAAACTCGTTTTTTTTAACAACGACACTCGTTAAAAAACAGAAAATTGATTTTTGAAATCGTAATCATGTATACAAAACCATAAGTTGAAAAAAAACCCTAGCTGTCTCTCTCTTTCTCTCATCTTGTTCTTTCTAGCCCTTTGCCTTTTTAAGAAATTAGGGGTGATTTTTTTGCCATTCTTGGCTTGAATTCACCCCTCGACATCCCTTTCTATCATTTTTCTTTTTCAATAAAGTGGTTCTTTCACAAAAATCTGAATTTTTAATTTATTTTTTCGTGTTTTTGTCGTCGTCTTGTACGCTGGCGTGTGATTTGTGTCATCTTATTACGAAGGTTTGGTTTTCATTGTCTTATTACGGCGCTTTCTTATATGTGGGTGAGTCGAATGACAAAGCATATTCGATCAGGTAGAGACATCAAATCATATCATGGTCGTCAATATGTTATAGAATTGGAGTCATAAGTATTTTAGTCATCATATAATTATCAAAAGTGTAGGCTTTAAGCTGATTCATTGTGCTATTAACCTAGATGATGCGTCATCCTCGAGAGTTTTTAGTGAATTTGAATCTCTGTTTCTATCGAATGTATTTCTAGTTTCTATGGAACCACTATACTATAGTAGCTATGCTACGCTAGTATGAGGTGTTAGGTTATAAATTTTGTTGATTAACACCCTACGAGGCACGAATCAAATGGCGCGCCTGCTGAGATGAGTACCTTGTTGCAAAATAATGATATGAGCACTTGTGATCCCTCGTCACAAGCTGGTAATTCTTTTCTCTTATCATTCTTTCTAGCAGTTTACTGTTAGGTTACTTAATTTCTTTTCACTGTTTATATATATATTTTTAGCTAACATTAATCCTTTTTGGTAGAATCGTTTTTGTTTCTTTTTGGTGTTGTCCTGTTTTTCATGTAGGAGTTTATGTTCCAGTGGTTTAGGAATTCAGAAGGGAGATTAGTCAAAGTTAGTATTCCACATGAATCAGATTATAAATTGAGCCTGAATTTAAGCCCGTGATTCTCCACTGAAGAACAACGAGTCGGCGAGGGAGTGGAAAGGAATCCTAATGCATTTAGATCTATGAGGGACCACATACACCCTCCTCGCATGAGTGCACCCTCTTGCATAGTGCCTCAAATTGAGCAAATGGTCGTTAGGCCTTACATTGTGCCACTCTTTCCCACTTTTCGTGGCATGGAGAGTGAGAACCCTTATTCACACATAAGGGATTGTGAAGAAGTTTGCAACACCTTCAAGGATGAGACTGCCACTCTAGATTTAATGAGGCTTAAGCTTTTTCCTTTCACATTGAAGATAAAGCGAGGTAGCTCAACTCCTTGAGGCCCGAGACATTGAAACTAGGCGAGATGTGGGCTGAATTTTTGAAGAAATTCTTCTTTCCTCACGAGCAAGCTTGACTTGAAGTGGCGATTTCCAGCTTCTCGGCTAATGAAAATGAAAAAATTCTATGCATCTTTGGGAGAGATATATGGAAGCACTGATGCTTGTCCTCGCCATGGGTTTGTACGTGGTGTTCGTCAACTATTTCTATGATGGAATTTCTCCTTCCATGAAGCAACTACTAGAGACTATGTGTGGAGGAGACTTTATGAGCAAAAATCCAGAGGAAGATTTGGATTTCCTGAGTTATGTAGCCGAAGCATCAAAATCTTGGGATGAGCCTAACCTAAGGGAGATTGGGAGAATGAGACCTCAATCCAGTAAAAGGGGTGGCATGTATTCTCTTACAGAGGACATGGACATGAAAGCCAAAGTTTCAACCTTAGATAGAAGGTTGGAAGAACTGGAAATAAGAAAATTGCATGAGGTGTAGGGAGTAGGCTGAGTTCTGTACTTGATAAACCATGTTTTATTTACTTGATCCAGAGCATGCGGGAGGCAATGTCCGACTATTCGGCAATGAGGAAATGTTTGTAGACGAAAATGTTGTTTGTCAATTCAAACCATCAACTAATGCACCATGGCAACACTTCTGACCTAGTTGGAGAAATCATCCAAATTTCTCCTAGAAGCCCAAAACACCCGCAGTATGCACCCACTTGCTCCACGAGTATGCTTGACTTCTGCCGCCTCGACCCTGATCCAACCTCTAGTGGAACAAGCCATCGAGAACCTTAAGCGAAGTGGTAGGTGATTTTGTGGGAAGTAAAAGTCGGTTAATTTGCGGGTTAAATAAAAATTGACAACGTGGAAAGCGCGTGAGCGATAGAATAGATGGGCTACAGAGTGAAATTGCACAGAAAATTGACAGCTTTGCGAGTATTCCATCTCTAGGCTCACTAATCAACATCAAGTGCAAGAGAAAGGGAAGTTGTAAGGCCAGGAGAATTCGATTTACGGAATAAGAGGCGAATCGTAATTTCGATTCTGAAATTGTAATTTCGGTTAAAAATGGGATTAATTCTCTAGATCTTGGATGACAAAGCAGTTGCAGTTGGAATCGTCTCGTGAAATCTAGATTAGCACGTAAATTTCGTAATATTCCAGAGACGGTCGGGTCGGCACGTTTTTCGAGGCATCGTTTAGGTCTTGGCAAAATATCGATGGGTGAGAAGTCACATACAGCACGTACTCAATTACCATAAGTGGTATGAGTAGAGAAATGATGAAAATGGATGGCCGAGCTAGTGCCGAATATCAATTCTAGTAAAGGAGGGACGTAATGGTCATTATGGGATTTGATTTTAAGTCACTAAAAGACGAAATTGTAAATAGTGACCTTCTTCATTAAACCAAAGAAAAGAAAAAACGTAGGGCAGATTTTAGATCTCAGGTAAGAGCTTCTTTTGAGGCAAGCAGAGGCTTCTCTCTGAAATACACAAGATCAGGTCGGCGGTGCTTCGGGCGAAGGAGGAAAAAGTTCTGTGAATGAGCTACGTGTGAATTTCCGAGATTGTGAGTTTGACAAAGCTCAAGGGTGGGGGTTCTCCCTACTTGAGTTTTGTTCTCATTTTAAGTGTTTTACGAATGTTTGAATTCGAAAGAGTAGTTGAGGCGGGTTTGATCGATCCCGAACATGGGGCCAGAATTGTGAAATTTTTAGAAACTTTTAGAGGCCGTTTCTGTACAGTTTGTGGGTAGGGGCTGTTTGGGTTAATTATGTGTTGATTTATGTATTAAATGGTGCTTTGGTATGTATAGGAGTAGGAAATGGCGTGAAATCGAGGTTCATTTAAGGAGTGAGGCAGATGTTTTTAATGATTTTAGAATAGTAAACGAGGTTTCACTATTCCCGAGAATAGTATTCTCAAAATATATTTTTGTGAAAATATGTGTTTGGTAGAGTGATTTAAATTAAATTGCTCGTGTTTGATCGTGTAGTGAGCTAATTTTGATATTTGAAATGACAATTACATGATGATTGTGTGATTGGATATTATGTGAATATGTGCATGTTTACATATTGCATGTGATTAGGCTTGAATTGGAAATGGCATACATGCATTCCATATGCCTTTGGAACATCCCCAGGACTATAGGAGTTAGTGCATGAGATGAGTCTAGAAAATGGTTCGGTAGTCTAAAATATTAATTATCAGGGTAGTCCTGAAACTAAAAATATCAATCGTCGAGGCTGACCCCGATTGATATTCATCGAGATAGTCCATAAAACAATTTAATATATCAATCGTCGGAGCCGATTGATATATGCACGTGAGGTTGTCGGTTTGTCGCAATGAATTCATTCGAGGCCCAGGCGGGTGAAGTCGGTGAGACTCGGGATCGAGTTGTATGTAGACATTAGTAGGATCATGCATTTGCTTGAATGTGTGTTTAAATTCAGACAATTACCTTTGCCCAGGTGGTGAGTAGCCTGGGCGATTCTCTTGAGCATTAGCTCACCCCGTCGTGGGATCCCCTTTATTTTACAGGGTACAGGGAGCGCGCGAGGGGACGGCTCGTCCTAGAGACAGAGATTAGAAGAAAAGCCGGATTGTGGCTTGCACAGCGTTGGCGATGTTACATGTATTAGAAATTGAGTATTTTAATATATGTAGTATGAGGAAATAAAACATTTGAACTCATACAACTTCTATTGGTATATAGTTGGCATGTATATTGAGTACTGTTTATGGGCCCAAGTGGCCGTATTGCATATATTAATTTGTTTGGGGCCAGGTAAATGCGGGTTTTATCTGAAGTATTGTATTTAGGTAGAGCTCCAGGTACAAAGGAGACTCTTGCTAGATTTTTACGAAGTGGCGTCGGAACAACTTAGGCATCCATATGTTCCATGAGGTTGTGGTGATCAGCGGACCCCGGAGTTTTAAGTGTCACGACTTAGTATCGAGCTTAGGTATCACGAATACCTGAGGGCTCGGGTTGGGTATCCATCACGCTCGTGGTTTGATGTAGATATATAGGTATATGGAAACCTATAGATTGAGGAATTGGGCTTAGGCCATAGTTGAGTGAGAGCATCACCACTAGGTGTGGTTCGATGTTCGATTTAGGTATGAGATTACCTAGGAAATCACGGGTTAACACTAGGACACTACATGCACGTGTTTTGTGTGTTTGGTATTGATTTAGTGGTGTGATGGTGTGTATGCCATGTTTTGTGTCTATTGTGGAATATATGTGTGCTTGGTGATTAGCACATGAACGTGTAACATTTTTGGGTGGTACAGTGTACAAAGCGGGGTGAAAAGTGAAAGAAAAAAACCAAGTTTTATCATTTATTGGACAGGATTAAGAAGAAAATTGGAAAATAATTTTATAAAATTTATTGTTTAAATTGAGAAGAAAAAATTTTTTGGTGGAAAGCGGAAAAGAAAATAAAATTTTATAATTTGTTTTGAGTTAAGAGGAAAATAATTTTCTAAGATTTTCAAATTGAAAAATTGAAGAAATAAGAAAAAATAAATTTTTATAAATTTATTTGATGTATTATACAATATGAAAAAAGAAAAATGATTTTAGTGATTTTTTCCAAGCTGCGGGAAAAAAAAAAATTAAATTATTTATGAAAAGCGAAAAAAAAAAATTTGTCACGAGATTTGGGTTAGACTCTTGCTACAGTGTGATGCGAAGGAGTAAACTGGGAAATTTGGGGATTGTATTTGCAATATTGGGTGGTGGGGGGCTGGAGTGTGTTCTGTCTGGTTCTTGACTTGTATTGTGAGGAGGCTTGGGCTGTGTCGTAAGGCAGGCCACGATACGGCCATGCCTGCGCCCCTACGGTACGACCACAGTAATTTGGGCGGCCACGATGCCTGGCGTTAGGCGGGCCCAGAGTATATGATGAAACGAGCCAGTGACGTCTGAGCGTAGTGTGGTATTGGCCTTGTGTGAAGCCTTGGCGTCTGTGGGGGCCATTCTTGATATGGCCGCAGGGCTCTGACCGGCCGACTCCTTGCCCGCGACACGGTAGGACGACCACGATCTGACGGCCATGCGCACAGAGGCGCTTGGTCTGTTTGGGGCGTGCTGCTTGGGCTCTTGGGTGCTTGTGCATCCGGCTTGGTTTTTCGAACTGGTTTTCGACTCGGTGATATTTTTGAGTCACCGTTTGGACCCGGTTCATGAACATTGTTCATCATAAAATTTTTCGAAATTTTTTTAAAAGTTAAATTAATTAAAAATAAGCAAAAATCAAATAAAATTTGATAAAATTTTCGAAAAATGAAATTTTCAAAAATAAAATTTTTGTGGATAAATTACACATTTAGCGTAAATGTGAACTGACCTGCCTCTGGCCAGTTGTGTGTTTGATTAGTGTCTCGAGGCGTGTTTATGCCTTGGAGATCTTGTGATACCTGTAGTTGCCATGTTGATTGTGTAGATGGCTAGTAGAGGCGAGGACGCGGGTCGTCACGTGGCGGCCGGTCGAGCCACCAGACATATCGTCGGCCGCCCATTTGACCCGACGAGGCCTTTCTTTGGTTGTGGGTGTTCTGCGGCGGGCTGGCGCTATCGCCACTTGGCTAGTGTGGCGGATGGTCGGGAGGTCCTGGCCTCCAGTTTGAAGCACACCTCCAATTTCAGGGAGGGCAGGTGGTGTGAGACCATTGGTTTTTATGCGAGATTGAACGTATTGGAGGCTATGGAGATCACCTCCGATCACGACTAGAGATTAAATGTTAGTGCATTCAGTACAGGGCGGGCCGGGTATGGTGGAATGGAGTTAGGACTTCTAGAGATTTGGAAGTTATGACATGGGCGGGGTTCGGATTGTTCATGGTAGTATTTTCCGAGAGGCTGCGAGACATGCCAAAGCTCGGGAGTTCTGAGGTGGAAGTGAGGGAGTGATGACAGGTGATGGACTGTGGCTCGATTCACGAGTGCTTGATTTGCGGATGACTATGTGGCCACGGGACATAGCGAGTTGGGAGAGGTTTGAGAATGGATGAGGTTGTCCCGTTCGTCGCGGATGTAGGACTCAGCTACGAGGTTATGGATTCTGGTTGGGACGGCCACGACCGCCCAGAGAGATATGGAGGATGCTCGGGCACTTTCGGGATACGAGTGTTAGTGGTAAGAGGAAGAAATGGTCGGTCTTTCCTCAGGTTCGGGAAAGAAGTGACCTCTAGTTGGCGAGATCTGAGTCCACGGCCATCGGGCGGGGGCGAGATGAGGATTCTGCCGTCGAGCCGGAGGCCAGTGGTGCGGTCGGGCGGGACCCGGATGGTG
This sequence comes from Tetrastigma voinierianum, assembly GCA_016808115.1. Taxonomy (NCBI): domain Eukaryota; kingdom Viridiplantae; phylum Streptophyta; class Magnoliopsida; order Vitales; family Vitaceae; genus Tetrastigma; species Tetrastigma voinierianum. The sequence continues at coordinate 574,517 of JAEQBH010002393.1, read as the reverse complement.
TGCTACCATTGTCGGCACCGGACACATGAGGCAGGATTGCCCCGAGGCGGGGATCCCGGGGTTTTGGGACATCCGCGGTCGATGCGATAGCGAACCCGAGGAGAGAGTCTGATGCGTTTCACCGCCGGCCGCGATACAGGCGGAAGAGCGATCCGCGGTTTGAGGGGAGCTACGGGCACCCATTTCACGAGGCCGGGCGAGAGGCGGGCATGGTAGGAGGGGCGAGGCCACGGCGAGGACCTCGGGGGTCGGGACGTGCTCTGCGAAGTCACACCGCGGTGAGTCGTAGATCGGCCCGGCTATACGGGAATGCGTTTTCTATCTACTTTATGGGCTAGAGTGTTATTTTGATTCTGGTGTAGCGTTCATTCCATTCTTTACGCTCGGTTGTGATCGAGTTGGGCTTAGAGTTGAGACCTTAGAAGAAAGAGCCTTTATGCGATGAGTTCTCCCACAGGGATTAGAGGCGAGAATAGGGATGATATGTCGGGTTGCATTTGGAGATCTCGGGGACTCTACTCACGGTGGACACGAGGATCATGGACATGTTAGGTTCGATGTCATCCACAGGGATGGATTGGGCGACGGCTTACGAAATTCGTTATAGATTGTGGCCTTGAGGAGGATTCACAGCTACGGGACGGTACTCATGTGGTATTTCGGGGAGGCCGAGCATGACATTTTGCCCCGAGCCGGTATCTGGAGTCTAGGTGTGAGACGAGTTGGCGGGTTGGCTAGAGCCTTACCACGGAGGGCGAGGAGAGACGGACTTAGATCTACCTCGATGGTATGCGAGTATGTGGATGTTTTTCGGATAGGCTACAGATTTACCTCCGCGAGAGGGTAGTAGACCCCCGGTATCGAGTTACACCTGGTGCCGCCCATCTCTATGACTACGCATAGGATGGCACCGATTGGAGTTGCGGGAGCTGGAGTCCCGATTATAGGAGCCTATTGGGTGAGGGTTCATTAGGCGAGAACTTTACCATGAAATTTCAGGTTATTTGCGAAGAAGGGCAGAGACCCTTCAAGCGTGCATTGATTCTGGAAATAGTTGAGCAGTTCACGATCGAGAATCGTTGCAGTTCAGAGAGGATTGATGATTTATTTGATCGATTGAGAGGAAGCGAGTCGACTTAAATGAACCTTCGCCTTTGGTTACCATCAGCTGAGGGTTAGGGATATTGATATTCTAAGACAGCTTTTAGGACGCGTTATGGGCACTATGAGTTTCACGGTGTGCGCCCGGTTGGCGAATGCACGGTTTGCATTCATGGATCACCATGCATAGGATATTCCGATATTTAGATCGGTTTGTCATAGTCTTAGTGGATGACATCTTGATCACTCCCGGTCAGTGGGAGCATGAGTATCACTTGGTCGTTTACGATTGAGAGACCATGGTTGTACGCTAAGTTCGATGGGTGCAAGTTACGGCTTCTTGAGGTGAGATTTTGGGACGCGTGGTGTCGGCGTCGAGTGTCTGTCGACCCGGGAGAAGGTCGACGGTGATGAGTTGGGAGAGGCCAGTCGGATCTTCGAGATCATTAGTTTCTTGGGGTTGGTGGAGTAATGGGAGGTTCATAGAGGATTTCTTCTGATTGGTAGCACCTATGACTAGGTTGACCGGAAGGAGGTCGAGTTTGATTGGGATAATAGATGTGAGGAGGCATTCGGGGAGTTGAAGGAGACTTACTTCAGCTCCCATCTTGATGGTCCGGACGGGACGAGGGTACACGATTGGCATTTGCTGATGCCTCGAGGGCGGATTAGGATGTGTTTTGATGCGGTCAGAGGGTAGTAGCTTATGGTTCTGTGAGTTTGAAGAATCCGGCGGGAATTACCCCACACACACGATATGGAGTTGTGTAGTAGTCTTCGCCTTGAAGATTTGGCGCCATGCCTCTGACGAGGAGTTTGAGGTGTACTCGGACCATAAAAATCCCACGAAGTATATTTTCAACGTGGGACCTGATATGAAATGACGTAGATGGATGGAGTTCTGGAGGATTATGACTTCACTTTGCATTACCGCAATAGGGTAAGGCAAATGTGGTGGCTATTGATGCACTCGGTCGGAATCCGCGATGAGCTTTGGCTAGTATAGCTCGGGAGTGGCGGATGCTCGGGAAGCGTAAGGTCGGTTGGGCTCTGATCTGACGAAGCGGACTCGAGAGGTACCTTGGGAGTTTAATTGGCTACGAGTCTCTGTTGAAGCGAGTGATTGAGTCAGTGCGGGGCCAGAGATAGTATCCATCGAGGGCCAGTGTCTGATCCAGTCTGGTGAGGGCTGGGCTGGGTTCCATGGATAGTAGTCTTCGATATAGGGAAGGGTAGTGGTTCCCCCCCGGTTGGCGATTTGAGAGAGGAGATTCTCGGGGGGTTTCAGCGCTCCGCCGATTTGCGGGTGCATCCGGGCGGCCGCGGTGTACCGGGATCTTCGTCGCCGATTATTGTGGAGTGGGATGAAGGAGACCGTGGGAGTTTGTTCGACGATGTCTCACATGTCGGCGAGGTTAAGGCGAGCACGAAGCCATCGGGGCTATGACCATTGGAAATTGGGCGGTGGAAGTGGGAGCGCGTCACGGAGTGGACTTTGTGACCCGCGCGCGGAAGCGGCGAAGCATGGCGGTATGGGTGATAGTAGAGGCCAGACTCACGAGTGAGCACATTTCTAGCCGGTGCGGATGGCGTTCGCCTTGGAGAGATTACAGCGGTTATGCGTTCGTGAGATGGTCGAACTACATGGAGTACCGGTATCCATAGTGTCGGATAGGGACTATTGCAGGTTCTGGCGCACTTTTGGAAGAGTTTCCAAAAGGTATGGGCTGCTGGTGACGATGAGTCTGGCGTTCCACCCTCAGACGGATAGTCGGTCTGGGGAGAGGTATCTGGTATTAGAGGGGACATGCTACGAGCATGCGTCTGGGATCATAAGGGTAAATTTAGGAGGAGCATTTGCCCTTAGTGGAATTCGCTCTGACAAACGAGTTACCGAGGGCGAGAATCACGGATGGCCGTATGAGGCATTGTATGGGAGGCCCATTGTAGATCCAGATTATGTTGGACCGGGAATTGGGAGAGGCTCCATCGGCGGTCTGATTTGATTAGAACACCTGCGAGGAAGGTGAGCTTGATCTGACGGCGATCTTCTCACGGCTCGGAGTAGGCATAAGAGCTATCTTGGATATACGTGTCGACCCTTAGAGTTCGAGGGGTTGGGGATCATGTCTTCTTGAAGGTTATGCACAAGAGGGAGTGGTCGAGGTTCGGCGGCGTGGGGCGCCAGCGAGGTTCATTGGACCTTTCGAGGATACTCGAGGAGGTAGGCACGGTTGCGTGGGTTAGGCGTTCTGCGAGCATGTCGGTGTTCACGGGTGTTTCACGTCTCCATGCTCGGAGTATGCTCCAGTCCGGCTCATGTGGTGGATTGGGGACGGATAGAGGTTGACGATGGGACCTTCGAGGGAGGGACCGGTGCTCTCGTGATAGCCGTGGTCGGGTTTTGCGACCTTGGCAGGTGGGGCTAGGCTCAGTCTTATGCAGAGCACTATGGAGTGGAGGAGTTCACGTGGGAGATCGAGGACATGATGCGGACCACTTATCCCTTCTTATTTAGGGATGAAGGTACGTTGTTTAGCCGTTTAAAATTTAAATGACTAGTTTACATGCATGGAAGAGGGCACGTTGCATATGCATGTGAGTGTTTATAATTGTCTTGAATTTCGGGATGAAATTCCTTTTAAGGAGGGGAGAATGTAAGACCCGAGAAATTCCAATTTCTGGAATAAGGGCAAAATCGTAATTTCGATTACAAAATTGTAATTTCGGTTAAAAATCACAGAATTCTCTAGATCTCGGATGATGAAACAGATTGCAGTTGGAATTGTCTCGTGAGAAATCTAGTTAGCCGTAAAATTGTATGTCAGACGGTCGGAATTGACACGTTTTTGACATCGCGTTTCGGGTCTTGAAGTAAAATGAATTTCGATCTCGATGAAGTCACATACATGCGTACTCAATTACCATAGAAGTGGTATGAGTAAATGATGAAAATGGGCGGTAGAGATAGTCATAGAATATCAATTCTAGTAAGGACGTAATGGTCATTATGGGATTTGATTTTAAGTCACTAAAAACGAAATTGTAAATAATGTTCTTCATTAAACCAAAAGAAAAGAAAAGCGATGGGAACCATTTTTAGATCCAGTAGCTTGCTTTTTGAGAGAACCCTTTTAGAGAAACTTTCTCTATAGAAATACAGATCGGCCAAGGTCGGCGGTCTTCGAGCGAAGGAAAAACGTTCTGCGCGGGCGAGCTACGTGTGGACTCGGATTGAGTTTTGACAGCTCCAGAGGTAGGGGTTCTCCCTACTTGAGTTTTATTCTCATTTTAAGTGTTTCTGATGTTTGGTCGAAAGAAGAAGAGGCCGTTAGGGCCGTTTGATCGATCTGAAAACATGGGGCCAGGAATTATTTTGGAAATTTTTTAGAAACTTTTAGGGCGTTTTACGTGCGGTTTGTGGGTAGGGGCTGTTTGGGTTAATTATGTGTTGATTTATGTATTAAATGGTGCTAGTATGTATAGGAAGTAGGAAATGGCGGTGAAATCAAGGGTTCGCTAAGTGAGCGGAGTGTTTTGTGATTTTTGGGAATAGTAAGCGAGGTTTCACTATTAAGATAGTCAATTCTCAAAATATATTTTTGTGAAAATATGTGTTTGATCGAGTGATTTAAATTAAATTACTCGTGTTTGATCATTAGCCCAAGTGAGTTAATTTTGATGTTTGAAATAATAATTACATGACATGATTGTGTGATTGGATATTATGTGAATATGTGCATGTTTACATGTATTGCATGTGATTATACTGGTGGAAATGACATACATGCACATTCCATATGCATTGGAACATCCTAGGACTATCGGTGGTGCATGAGATGAGTGCAGAAAATGGCTCGGAGGGTAGTACAAATATTAATTATCAGAAGTAGTCCACAGGCTTCATACCAATCGTCAGGATGACCCGATTGATATTCATCGGATAGTCCATAGGAAACAATTAATATATCAATCGTCGGAGCGTTGATTGATATATACATGATTTGTCCACATTGACAATAAATTCTCATTCAAGGCTTAGGCGAGGGTGAGAGAGTCGGTGAGGACTCGAGGATACGAGGAGTTGGTAATGTAGACATTGAGTAGGATCATGAATTTGCTTGAATGTGTGTTTAAATTGGAACATTGCGCACTTAGGTGGTGAGTAGCCCGCTTAGGGCGATTCTCCTCTTGACGATGCTTCCTTCCGATCGTGGGATCCCCCTTTATTTTATAGGTGCGGGGGCTTGCGAGGGACGACAAATCTTTGAGAGGCTAGGATTAGAAGAAGGAAAAATGGGATTGGCTTTGGGCGATGACGATGTTACATGTATTAGAAATTGAGTATTTTAATATATGTAGTATGAGAGTAAAACATTTGAACTCTTGTAACTATTGGGTATATAGTAGGCATGTATTGATGCATTTATGAATGATGGCCATGTGCATATATTGGGCCCATTTGGACGGATAAATCACGGGTTTATACAGGTATTGTATTTGGGTAGAGCTCCCCGTACAAAGGAGACTCTACCCAATTTTCTAAAGTGGCGTCGGGTAACTTGGGCATCCACTTAACTGTTCCATGGGTTGTGGTGATCAACGGACCGGGTTTTGGGGCCTCCGCAGTTCCTCTCTGAGCTTCAGCAAAACCACAGGGCCGGTTCATGAAATAGGCGACTCGAAGTGGCTTTGCTCCTATAATGGATGGAAATGCAGTTATCACCTTGAGAAGTGGTAAAAAGTTGAGCAACCATTACCTAACTATACATGATGAAGCTAAAGAAGGGCAAGATGAGAGTCGGAAGGATAGTGATCAAAGACATGATGAAGAAGAGCGTGCCTCCACCCCGTTTCCTCTTCAGCACTTAGAGAGCGGGGGTGAAACGACCAAACTAAGATTTTTAGTGCGAGGAAATGAGATGAAAGTCAACATTCCCTTTCTAGACATGATTAAGCAGAGTTCTGACATATGCCAAGTTTTAAAAGACTTGTGCCACTTTGTAAAGAAAGAGGAGTTGAATGTAGACAAAAGGCTTTCTATTGGCTTGACGGGAGTAAGTGCCGTCATCTAGTCTGAGACCACTGAGTGGTCTGAAGACCCGAGTGTCCCACCATTTCAGTGAACATTAGAGAACTTGTGTGGAGAAGGCATTATTAGATTTGGGAGCCAATGTCAACTTGTTACCCTACTCAGTCTATGAGTTGTTGGAGCTGAGAGAATTGAAACCCACCACTATCACCTTGTCTTTAGCAGACAGGTCAGTGAAAATTCCCAAGGGCACTATTGAAGATGTGTTGGTGCAGGTGGAAAAATTCTACTACCCAGTGGACTTTGTTGTCCTCGATACCGAGCCAATAGCTGTGGGAGCCAATTATGTGCCCATTATACTTGGGAGGCCATTCTTAGATACCTCAAATGCAAATCATCAGCTGTCGAAATGGGGTTATGCAACTCACTTTTGGCAATATGACTTTGGAGCTCAACATCTTTCATCTCAGCAAAAAGCATGTTCACCTAGAGGAAGAAGGCCCAAAAGAGGTGTGTTTGATTGACACCATTGTAGAAGAACAATGTGAGCAACAGCAGCTACAAGCAGAATTGATTGAGGAATTGGAAAAGCTTCTTGAAAAATTGAATGAACCCTCAGGTTTATGTGCTGCTTTTTGTCCTTGGAAAAATAAGGAAGAAATCCTCCCCGTGTTGACTGAGGAAGATAGTGGAAAGGAAGAAAATGAAGAGCCCCAAAAGCTTGATCTCAAGCCCCTCCCCACAAAATTGAAATATGCATACTTGGAGGAGGGTGACCAATGCCCTGTGGTTATTTCTTCATCTCTAAATGCCTCACAGGAAGACAATTTGCTTGAAATCCTCCGGAAGTGCAAACAAGCCATTGGATGGAAAATCTCTGATCTAAAAGGAATTAGCCCTTTGGTTTGCACTCATCACATTTACATGGAGGAGGAAGCTAAACCCGGTCTGCGACAACCTATGAGCAGTTGAATCCCCGTACGAGGTAATGCTTCTTTGAAGTTCTAGAGTATTTGCGGGCTGCATTTATCTACCCCATTTGGATAGTCCTACTGGGTGAGTCCTACTCGGGTTGTACTAAAATTAGTGTGCGAAAATGGGAAGGGAGGAGATATCGCGACACGCCTTTACCCTGAGTTGGAGGGTATGTATCGACTACAGGAGGCTAAATGTAGTTATAAGGAAGGACCATTTTCCTTTGCCCTTCATTGATCAACTTCTAGAGAGAATTTTCGGGCACCCATTTTATTGTTTTCTAGATGGCTATTCCATATATTTTCAAATAGAAATCGTTGTGGAGGACCAAGAGAAGACCACCTTCACTTGCCCCTTTGAAACTTATGCCTATAGGAGAATGCCTTTTGGCCTCTCCAATGCACCTGCCACATTCCAAAGGTGTATGCTCAGTATTTTCAATGATATGGTGGAACGCATTATGGAAGTGTACATGGATGACATCACCATATATGGAGCTACTTTTGAGGAGTGCCTAGCCAACCTTGAGGCTTGTTCTTAATAGATGCATTAGAAAAACTTGGTGCTTGGGAGGGTACCATTATGGTAAATCAAGGAATTGTCCTTGGACATGTCATCTCCAACAAGGGCATTGAAGTTAATAAAGCCAAGGTTGAGCTTATTTCTAAGCTACCATCTCCCACAAATGTCAAGGCAGTGAAGCAGTTCCTTGGCCATGTTGGTTTCTACATGAGGTTTATTAAAGATTTTTCAAAAATTGCAAAACCCCTCTATGAGCTACTGGTGAAGGACACCAAACTTGTTTGGGATGAAAGGTGCTAAGAGCTAGAAGAGCTCAATTACCTTAGTACTACTACATAGTGAGCCTGTATTTGAAACTACCCTTTGAAGTGATGTGTGATGCCAGTGATTTTTCCATTAGGGCAGTTCTTAGGCAGAGAGAAGATGGAAAGCCCTATGTGGTTTATTATGTAAGAAAGACTCTGAATGAAGTGCAAAGAAATCACACAACCATAGAAAAGGAACTACTAGCAGTAGTCTTTGCCTTAGACAAATTCATAGCATACTTGGTGGGGTCATTCATTGTTAGTTTTATAGACCACTATGCTTTGATGTACCTGTTGACTAAACAAGATGCTAAGGCAAGACTAATCAAGTGTGTTCTCCTGCTCCAAGAATTCAATCTCCAAATCAAAGAAAAGAAAGGTGTAGAGAATGTAGTAGCAGATCACCTCTCCAGACTGACTATAGCTCATGACTCCCATAGTCCTCCCATTAATGATGAATTTCCTAAGGAGTCTCTACTGCTTGTAGAAAATGCCCCCTGGTATGCACATATTGCTAATTATTTAGCAACATGGGAGGTCCCAGTTGAATGGAAAGCATAGGATAAGAAATACTTCTTCACTAAAATTCATTCTTATTATTGGGAGGAGCCATTTTTGTTCAAATACTGTACGAATCAAATCATTAGAAGGTGTGTGCCTGAAGAAGAACAATAGGGGATTCTCAATCACTACCATGAAAATGCTTGTGGAGGTCATTTTGCTTCATAAAAGACAGCTATGAAGGTCTTTGTCCCGAGGTTTCCTCTTGGCCTTCCTCTTGAAGATGCTCCATCTTCATTAATCATAGAAGTTGTGATCGATGGTAAAGACTTGGGAAGCTCACTCGCCGTAATATGATGCCCCTGAACCCAATTCTGGTAGTGGATTTATTCGATGTTTAGGGCATTGACTTCATGGGGCCATTCCCTACGTCTATCGGTTATTCATACATCTTGGTGGGGGTTATTATGTGTCCAAGTGGGTTGAAGCAATCCCTTGTAAAACAAATGATCACAGGGTGGTGCTTAAATTTTTAAAAGAGAATATCTTCTCCAGATTTGTAGTGCCCAAAGCTATAATCAGTTATGGAGGCACCCGTTTAAACCGAACCTTTGAAACCCTCTGGCCAAATATGGGGTGAAACACAAAGTGGCTGCTCCCTTGCCCGCAATCTCGAACCCGATGGACAAGTTGAGCTAGCTAACAGGGAGATCATGACCATCTTGATGATAGTGGTGAATTCAACGGGAAGGCGGTCCGCAGTACTGGGCTCACTATGGGTGTAGGAATGACTTTGAGACCATTCTTGGAATGTCCCCATATCAGTTAGTGTTTTGCAAAGCATGTCACCTCCCTGTGGAAATTGATTACAAGGCATGGTGGGCTATTAAAAAGATCAACATGGATTTGGAAAGAGCCGGCCTAAAGAGGTTTCTTGACCTCAATGAGTTAGAGGAACTAAGGAATGATGCTTACCTGAACTCCAAAATTTCCAAATAGAGATCTAAGAAATGGCATGATCAAATGGTGGCTTGAAAAAATTTCAAAAAATGAGATAAAGTCCTGCTTTATGATTCCAAACTTCATATCTTTCTGGGAAAACTAAAGTCGAGGTGGATTGGTCCCTTCACCATTCATCAAGTTTATCTCAATGGAGCAGTGGAACTCCTCAGTTCAAATGAGAGCCAAACTTTTAAAGTGAACGGCCATCTCCTCAAGCCTTATGCAGTGCCCTTTGGATCAGACAAGGAGGAGCTCACCCTCCTTGAGCCTCAAAATGCCTGAATAATGGGTTTGGGTGGACTTAGTCTCCCTTGAGACTGCAGAGTCCATCTCCCTTTTGTTGTATTTTTATATTATATTACATTATCTATTTTTTCCTTAAATTTTCTCTATCTTATTTTGATCTTAATTTTAGCTCCTATTTCTTCTTCCTATTATTTATTTGGAACTTTTGTGTTCATTTTTTGCAGGAAATTGCTATATTTCTGAAGCAGAGGAAGCTGTGTAGGTCCAAACCATTAAGAAGCATCAATTTACACAAACCCAGGCACTTTTCGCAAGGGTTGAGAAAATTTCGCAACCCTCACAAACATTTTCGCAATGGTTTTGAAATTTCGCAACCCCCATAAATATTTTTCGCAAGGGTTGCGAAAATTCGCAACCCTCCTTGTCTTCATTTTCACAGCCTAGTTTTGCAAGGGTTGCGAAATTTCGCAACCCTATTTCCAAGGCACTACGAACTTGTGCCAGTCTTTAAGACAATTCTATCTTTGGCATTCTAGATCTTCATTTCCAAAACCTACGAATATGTGTCGTTTTTTATCCTCTACCTCCTACACCCATGGGCATCCCAGCTCCATAAATAGACCACCCCCCTTTTTTCGCACATGCATTTTCTCCTTCTCCTCATCCTTTCCTGTAACAACACCCCCGCGCTTTGCTTGAGCCATGGCGAAGCAGAGGGAGGGGCCTGACTCCTCATCTCGACCTGTCGGAGGCCACTCCTCCTACAGGCCACTTGCGAGTCGTTGCCAAGCTTCTTGCTCTATGATTCTTTGCCTACGCACTCTCGACAATACTGGAGTACACCACGGGGTTGGACTGGATTCAGCACCTCCCATCTCACCCGCGGCCCGACCACGTGAGCCTCCATCGACGGGCCAGGGCGATTAATTACCCCGAATAGTCTTCATTTTGAGCCACTGTTTATTGTAGGTTTGAGCACTTTTTGTGTACTAATCAGCAATTAACCGATTGGCACATTAGGTCCACTACAGTATACTACGTCTCGTATTATGTGGAAAATTTTGTAGTTTTTGCAAGCTAACTGCGCCAAAATTGTTGAGTCAACTCAATCATGAAGAAGCCAAGATGAACTTAGAGAACATGGTTCGAGAAGCGGAAAGAAAGAGAAGCTGACGAAAAAAGCGGGGCAACAACAATTTCGCAAGGGCTACGAATTCGTAAGGTTGCGAAATTTTGCAACCACTGTGAAATTGGTTCACCACTTTTTGACACATTTGACTCCTTTTTGACCAATTTTTGTATTTTTTCCTCAATTACCCTTCATTTAATAGTGGGTAGTTCATATATTTTTGTAATTTTGCTTGCCATGAGCAGTATATAAACTCAGGCAAGACTTTGTACAAGGAGTTCTAACTCTTAATCATTAATACATTTGCTGAGCGAGGAATTTTCCCACCTCTTTCCTTTTCTCTCATTTTCTCTCATTTTCTCTCATTTTCTCTCATTTTCTCTCATTTTCTTGCTGCAGGCACCCTGCGGGGATGGCTTGACTCGGAGGATGGGTGGCTAAACCTATATCCTTGAAGGAAGGTTCTTTGGAGGAGGGTTCAAGGGTTTGAGGGTTTCCTGGTTGGCAATTGTTATTGTCATTTATCGTCCTTCTACCCGTAGGTTCCAAATCCCTTAGATGCATCTTGAATGACCCGATGCCCAGCAATCGTTTAGGGTTCGATGGATAGCAGATGAATCGAGATTAGGTGGATTGTCATTTATTAGTTCTTGTAGATTAGATTCGAGGAGATAGGTTTTAAGCGTGCGAGGCCCGTTAAAGACCCCCAATAAAGACCACATCTTTCAAAGGAAAATTATTAAGGGGTCCGGGTTCTTATAGCCCATATCAGAGATCGGGTTTGGGGAAGTGACTATAGGTCATCCTCCCAAATGCGAGAAAGGGCTGAGAACCTCAGTTACATAGGAACCCGAAACTAGTAGCGACGCTTCAAAGGAAACTTCTTTATATTTTACTTCATTTCATTTCCGAGTTTCACCACCAAAGGAAACCCCTTGTTTTTATCAAACGCGAAATCGAAACAAATTCACCATTTTGAACTTCACTACAAGTCATTTGCATGAAGAAAACCCATCCTTGTGTTCGACCCTAGAGCCACTATACTGTAGTAGCCATGCTACGGCATTAGGAGGAATTTGGTTTATAAATATTATTGATTCATGCATACCCTCCGATTGCACACGAATCAAATGGCGTTGTTGCCGGGGATGGTGCCTTAGTGCATTTGATGAGCTGTTAAACACTTGTGATCCTCATCACAAGTATTGGTGAACTTTCATCTCTTTTATTTTCCTTAGCAGTTCGTTGCTAGATTAATGCAATTAATTTACTGTCCATACAAAATTTTGTTTTTTAGCTAACAGTAACCTTTTTGGTAGCCTTGTTTTTGCTTCCTGTTGGTATTCTGTGTTGTTTGTATAGGAGTTTATATACCAGTGGGATAGAAATACAATAGGCAAGTTAGAAAGAATCAGTGTCCATAAAACGGAGGCGTAGTGAGCTTGAACCGGTGATTAGATGGAACCAGAGCAGTGAGACGATAGGGATACATGGGAATCCCAATGCATATAGGTCCATGAGGGACCACATACATCCCCCAAGAGTGAGTGCACCCTCCTGCATAGTACCTCCTACTGAGGACTTGGTTATTAGACCCTATCTAGTGCCACTTCTCCTCACTTTCCATGGTATGGAAAGTGAGAATCCCTATTCACACGTCAGGAGATTTGAGGGAAGTCGCAATACCTTGAAGAGAGGGATGCTGTAATCTGAGACCCGATGGAGGCTAAAATGTTTTTCGTCGACTCACGGGGATAAAGGTCGAGATTTGGCTTTCCCGACTCTGCGGGTAGGACCATTCGGGTGGATAGAAATCTGGTGAGTTGTTGAAGAAATTTTCGAAGCACAAACAAAACCAGCAGTCGGCGATTTACCTTTGCGGCCATGAAAATGAAAATTCTACGATCTTGGGAAAGATATTTAGAAACTATAAATGCATGTCTTCACCATGGTTTTGACACATGGATGCTAGTCAATCATTTTTATGATGGAATGTCCCACACCCGTGAAGCGGTGTTAGAAACTGTATGGAGGACTTCTGATAAAAATCCATAATAAGCCATGGACTTCCTGAATATGTGGCAGAGACTTCTAAAGCTTGGGATGAACTTAACCCAAGAGAGGCAAAAAGAATGAGACATGCAACCAGCTTAAAGGGAGGAATGTACTCACTCCCGGAGGACATAGAATTTAAGGCAAAGCTATCCACCTTAGCTAGAAGGTTGGAGGAGTTAAATGAAATCGACATGAGTCGAGCATCGATTTGAGACACGTATGATGACCTTGCTTCATTTGTCAGTCTACTAAGCACCAAGGAGAGCATTGCCCATCTGTTCCTTCGATGGGGATATGATGGCGAGGAAACCCGATGTCTGGGCGTCTGAGCCATCAACCAATGCAATACAACAACACATATAACATGGTGGAGGAACCATGCAACCTCTCACGGAAACGAGCCTCTGCCATATGTGCCGTAGTGCCACGACAGCGGTATGGTTCCTCATCACCGACCACAACCACCATCCTCATCTCCAGTTGAGCAGGCTATAATGAATTTGAGCAAAGTGGTGGGCAGTTTTGTGGAAGAACAGAAAGCAGTGAAGGCCCAGGCTAATCAGAGAATTGACACAATAGAGAGCACACTAAATAAGAAGATTGAGAACATGCAGTCTGATATTGCCTAAAAATTTGACAACCTGCAGTACTCAATATCTAGGTTGACCAACTAGCAGCAGGTGCAGGAAAAAGGGAAATTTCCCTCTCAAACAAAGCCCAATCCTAGGGGAGTGCATGAATTGAGCTATTCGGTGAGCCCGACTCAGGGATGGGTGAAGTCAGCGATTATCACTTTAAAGTGGTAGGAGGTTGGCTTGACCAATCCGAGCAGTAGAAGAAGGCACACGAGAAAGGAAGGCGAACTAAGAGAGAAAATTGTGATCAAAGAAAATGCAGTGAAGAAGAGCACACCCCCACATTTTCCTCAAGCACTAAAAAGTAAGAAGAAGGCCATAAACCAGGCTGAAATTTTAGAAGTGCTAAGGCAGGTGAAAGTCAACATCCCCTTGCTTGACATGATTAAACATGTCCCAACATATGCCAAATTTTTAAAGGACTTGTGCCAGTGAAGAGAGGGCTAAATGTTGATAAGAAGGCCTTCTTGATAGAGCAGTGGGAATTGCCATTATTAGGTCTGAACCAGGTGAAAGTCTGGGCGGGATGTCCTACCATCTCGGTGAGTATTAGGAGAACTTGTGTAGAGAAGGTACTACTAGACTTAAGGGCTAGTGTCAACCTATTGCCTTATTCGGTGTACAAGCAGCTGGGTTTGGGAGAGTTGAAATCCACTTCCATCACATTGTCCCTAGAAGACAGATCCATAAAAATTTCGGGCACTGTGGAGGATGTTTTGATACAGGTGGACAAATTCTACTATCCTGCAGATTTTGTTGTGCGTCTGAGCCAAATTCTGCGATGGGAGCTAACTATGTGCCTATCATCATGGGAAGACCATTCTTAGCTATTTTTAATGCGATCATCAGCGCTCGAAATGGGTTATACAGCTTACATTCGAAATATTGCCTGGAACTTGGCTTATTTTCCACTTGGCTTGAAAAGCATATGCAACTTGATGGAAGAGGGTCCGGAGAAAGAGGTCTGCTTGATTGACACTGTGTGGAAGAGCGGTACGGCGGCAACAATTACATGATATCTTGGTTGAGGATTTGTCAATTTTGGAAGAAGTGCGGGAAGCCCGGGGCGTATGATGTACATAGGCCATGGAGAAAAAAGGAAGAAGTTTTGCCTACGCACTAAGGAGACAAGGAAAGAAGGAACAATGAGCCTCAAGTTTGATCTCAAACCTCTACCTAAAGAATTGATATGCATATTTAGAAGAGAGGAATGTTGATGCCCGAGTTGTTGTCTCTTCCTTTGCTCGATACCTCATAGGAAAACAGTCTGGTGGATATCCTCAGGAAGAACAAGCAAGCTATTGGGTGGAAAATCTCTGACTTTAAGGGAATTAGCCCTTTAGTTTGCACCCATCATATCTATCTGGAAGAGGAAGCAAAACCGGTGGGGGCGACCATGGGAATTGAATCCTCACATGTAGGATGTAGTGCGTGCAGAAGTTCTCAAATTGCTACAAGATGGTATCATTTACCCCATATCCGATAACACAGGTAAGTCAAGCTCGAGGGTTGTGCCAGAGAAAGTACAGGGTGACCAGCATGCGCAATGAAAAAGGAGAGGGTACCCGCTAGCCTTACCACGGGTTGGAAGGGTATGCGTGATTTATAGGAGGCTGAATGTGACAAAGATCACTTCCTATTACCCTTCATAGACCGGCTCAGCGAAGAATTTCCAGGCATCGTAATCTTGTTTCTTGGATGGTTGCACAGGGCTGCTCATATAGAGATCTAATGAGAAGACCCGAGAAGACTACCTTCACCTATCCATTTGGGACTTATGCCTGCAAAAGAATACCCTTCGGGCTATGTAATGCTCCTGCCACATTCCAGAGATGCATGCTCAGTATTTTCAGTGATTTGGTGGAGCGCATTATAGAGGTCTTCATGGATGGCATCACAGTATATGGAGGTAGCTTTGAAGAATGCTTGATGCCTTGAAAGCATCTGCAGTGCGATGAAAATTTGGTCTTGAACTAGGAAAAATGCCATTTTATGGTAAACCGGGATTGTCTTCAGGACATATCTCATATCCAACGGGAATTGAGGTTAATGAGGCAAAAGTGAGCTAATTTCAAGCTCCACTTCTCCCGTAAATGTGGCGTGAAGGCAATTCCTTGGACATGCGGAGGGTATGGGAGGTTCATCAAGGACTTCTTGAAAATTGCTAAGCCTCTTATAAGCTTCTAGAAAAGGATGCCAAATTTTCATGGGATAAAAACTGCTAAAGGAGCTTTGAGGAGCTTAAAGCTGCTTAACCCGCGCACCCGATAGTGAGGGCCCCCCATTTGCGGAGTTACCTTTGAGGTTATGTGTGATCTGATGATCTTGCCGTAGATCAGTTCTAGGGAAGAGAAAGAAAGGAAACCTTATGTAGTGCACTATCTGAAGCAAAACATTGAATGAGACTTCAAAGAACTACCGCCATAGAAGAGATCTTGCGATGGTCTATGCCTTGGATAAATTTCGTGCATACTTGGTGGGGTCGGACATCATCATCTTCTCGGATCATTCAACTTTGAAGTACCTCGCACCAGAAGCAAGATGCGAGGCTAGACTCATTAGATGGGTCCTTCTGCTCCAAGAATTCAACCTACAAATGAAAGATAAAAAGGGGGTGGAGAATGTTGTGGCAGACCATATTTCCAAACTAACCATAGCACACAACACTCATAGCCCTCCAATTAATGATGAGTTTCTTGAGGAATCCCTGCTAGTGGTGGAAAATGCCCCATGGTATGCTCACATTGCCAATTTCTTGGCAACAAGAGAGATACCGGTTTACTGGAAGGCACATGATAAGAAATTCTTCTTTGCAAAGATTCATTCCTACTATTTGGAAGAGCCATTCTTGTTCAAATATTGTGCTGATCAGATAATTAGAAGATATATGCTTGAGGAAGAGCAGCAAGGAATACTTAGTCATTGCCATAAGAGTGCATGTGGAGGTGATTAGTACTCAAATAGTGCTATTTTGAGCCCTATTTATTGCAGGTTTTAAGTGCTTTTTGTGTACTAATCGACTTTGATAACTCAATTGATACATTAGGGTCCGGCACACTCACGATCCATTTGTAGCTCTATTATTTATAGTTTTGCGGTCGAATGCCTCGTTATCTTCAATCCAGTTCAAACACGATGAACTATTTGGTCGAAGATGCGTGATCGAATCAAAGGAAATTTAGACGAGTGCGGAAGAGGGAAACGGTGTGGAGATTTTGCAGGGTTGTAAAAATTGGCAACCTGCAAATTTCGCGAGAATTGCGAAATTCCTTTCTTACTCACTGCATTGGCCTTTTTGACTACGTCTTTATGGTTTATACAAGTTTACCCTTCATGTAATTTTGGTTCATTAGCACACTTTTGTAATTTCCTTATACTGAGCACCTATATAAGCTCAGTCCTGCTTGTAATCAAATCAACTTTCACTCCATCAATCAATCAAGTTGGCACGAAGCTTCCTCTCCTCTACTGGTTTTGTGATTTTCTCTCCCTTTCTCTTATTTTCTTGCATTTTCTTAGTAGCCAAACACCCCTTGATGATGACAAATCAAGGGATGCTCGGCTAAACCCCCCTCATCCTTGAAGGGGAAGGCCACTAGGTGTTGAATTTGAAGCAAGTTGCATGTTCTCATGCTTTTCATGTTTGTATTTAAGGGTATCTGTGTCCCTGCTTCTCACCTTAGGTTAAAATCTCCTAGGCATGCTCTCCTTAATGTGTATTTGGCAAGCTTTTTGGGTTCGGTGGATGCTACTAAGGTCCACTGATGCCTAGTTAGTTATCTCCTATTAGTTCTTTGTAGGGTAGGTTTGAGATATGTTCTACCCAGTTAGGGACATTTATGCTCATTGAATGCATCTTTTCAAGAGAAAACTTTTAGGGTTTAGGTTTAAAGCTAAATGAGATCAGATTTGGGAAATGACTATGGGTTAACCTCTGACGAGGAAAAGGCAGAGGACATGTTAGTTAATTTAGAACCCTAAGCTCGGTGGCAGGACTTGAATTCTTTCTTAACTTTTACTTCAAGTTATTTTCGGTTTTTCAACCATTCACACCTGCTTGTTTTTCACAAACCTAAAAATCAACGGCTTACCATTTTAAATCTGTGTAACTCTTCTCTCACGAAAACCCATCCTTGTGTTAAGCCTGAAGCCACTATCTTGCGATACAGCTTTGCTACGTCGGTAGTAGGAGATCTAGGATATAAATTTTGTTGATTAGAACACCCTACTTGCTTTAGCAGATCAAATGGCGCAGATTGTCGGGATGATGCCCTAGTGAGAAAGAAAAGTAGTGAACTTGTGATCCACATCACAAGTGTTGGTGAATCCTCATTTCTTTTATTTGCATTTTCCCTGACTGCCGGTTCGGCTGAGGAAGTTTGAAAATTTCAGCTGCGGGGAATTTGAAAATCTCTTTGTCTTGATTTATTTTCCCACTGTTTTGAGTTTTAGCTAATATTAACCTTTTGGTAGTCTTGTTTTGTTGGTTTCTTGCTTGTTGTGTGTTCACTTAGAATCTTATGCGGTGGGATACAAAAACGAAGAGCGGTGGAAAGATTTAAGTGCTCCTTGAGCAGTGTGAAATCGGTTTGCACACAATCGGATGGAGACCCACGAAGGCAGCCCAGAGTCAATAGGGGTTCATAGGCCTACGGATCAATGAGGGATCACATTAGCCCACAAGGGCGAGTGCACCCCTCATGCATAATACCCCTGCGAGAGGATGTAGCGGTGGGGCTTATTTGGTTCCCGCCTCCCGGACTTTCATGGTATGGAAAATGAAAATCCATACACACACATCAGGGATTTTGAGGAAGTTTGCCGACTTTCAAAGGAAAGTCTGCGATCATTTCGATATGGAGATGCTGAAGCTGAAAGCTTTCCCATTGACCCTCAACCAAGCCAAAATTTGACTTAATTCAAGGCGAGACCGTGAGGGCGAAGGCGGCTGCGGCGGAATTTTGAAAGTTCTTTAGCGCCCCTGAGACTAACAATTTGAAGAGCAAATCTACACCTTTGCGACTGTGACGGTGAAATTTTATCAATCTTTGGGAAGGTATATGGAGACCATGTTACTTTGCCCTCACCATGGTTTTGACACATGGATCTTAATGAACCACTTCTACGATGGAATGTCCCTTCCGTGAAAGCGACTCTGGGGAGACCATGTGTGTGCAGACTTCCTCGGCAAAAATCGGATAGTATGGATTTCCTCAACTATGTTGTTGAGACTTCCGAGGATTGGATGGCCAGGAACCTAAGGGAGGTAAGAGAATGAAACAACGGTGAACCCCGAGGGAGACATTTATTCAGACCAGATGTGGAATTAAAGGCTAAGTTGTCCACCGTCGAGGAAGGATGGAAGGCTTGAGCAGGAGAAATCGACGGGAGGTACGGGCAATGGCGGGGCATGCATGCACGGCTGACCATGTTTCAATTGTCAATCTACTAGTCATCAGGGAACATTGTCCGATTTCTCCCTCGAGTAAGGGATTTGATGGGCGAACATGCAAATGTTGTGGGCCCGATATAGGCCACCGGTGATTGATATGTAACACCTACAATTTCAACTGGAAAAACCCCCGCAACTATTGAATACACAAAAGAGAAATAATTATATCGGAATTTAACACCTTCAAGTCACACTTTGCTCACATTTTGCATAAGAATAGGTACTTTTAATTGTTTTCATATTTTTGGACATGTACAGGTTTTTTAGGTTTCATACATAGTGGCTTCACGGGGTTCGTGTCGGAGCGAATATGGATCATTGAGGATGATGGCAAGTAAGCTTGGTGAAGTTCGGAAGTTAAACGTCTTTGGGAAACAAGTGCGAGGCGGGTGTCTGGGAACACCTCCTAACACATGCCAAAATTTTTACCCATCTGAGAAAAGCACCGATGTGACTTGTGGGGTACACCCTCTGACTGTCTGGAGTACACCCATCTGAAGCACGGTGTGACCTCTGCCGGTAGAGACTAGCACGTGCGGGTGCGGAGCATGTAAGATTTAAGAGATTGAGCGGGAATACGATTCTAATGCGCGAGAATGCGATCGTCCTTCAACCATCATTTCGAGATCACAATGGAAAGGGTATAAAAGCCAAAGGAAGGTGGAGCGACTTTTGATTCCTAAGTTTGGGTTTCATAAAAAAGTGTGTTCTTTCTCATAGTTTAAATTTAGGGTTTATAGGTAGGGTTGAAGACTTCGCACCCTGCATATTTTGGATTTCAAGTTCATGTAACCTTTCAGTTAGATCACACAACTCATTTTCTCCTTCAGTATTTCGTGTTTTGAATATTTGGTTTTGCAATTGAAGTTTGATTTTCTCAAAGTTCCTTTTATGAATAATTTCTCATCAATTATGATTTACTTTATAATTTCTATGAATTTCTAAACTTTTATGTTGGGGTTCTACGGTGGAAACTCACCTTGATCAAGGTAATAACCCTTAATTCCTCTTTTATACTTCAATGGGATTGTGTGATGTTCAGCACTTCTAGAGGAACTTTATAAAAACTTAGTTGAGCATCCTCTTGACAACGTGTGAACGAGAGATCCTCGGTACATGTTGTACTTGATCACAAATGCAAGCTAAGAGTTCTTTGCCTTTTTCTATATAGACTAAAACCCCTCAAATTAACATAATTACAAGAGCCTTACACTTCTCTTGCATCCATGTTACTTTGGATAATTTTGCTTGATAAAATAATTTTCTCTTAATGTTCATGATTTAAAAATAAGGGTTCAGTCTATGACACTGTAAGTGCACAGGTCATACAAGTAGTAAAATCTGAATGTAAGTCCAGGTATCATTCCCATAGAGATTGATAGTGAATTAAAGATCAACTACCCCAGCGCAAATTCCATACTATTTGGACTCAAAACTTCGTAATGAAGAATTTTATCTAAACAACAAAGTAAAAAATCCTATAATATTGAATATGTTCAAACTAAACTAAAACAAAAGTAAATGAATAAAAATAAATTGTATATAAAAGAATGGATTGAATCGGTTCTTTGTGAGAAAGCGAAAACCTCAATGAAATCTGATGGAACGGTCGATTCGGCCTGCTTAAAATCCATTGCTACGTTCTATGTGGATGCAGTTGTGTCGAGATTTCTTAGTTTTGGAAGTGGATTCTCCATATTCAGATTAGATATCCTTGCTTCTCTCGAAACCGAATCAAACCCGATACAGTATTCCAAATTCTCTTGCAAGATGCAGGTATTTTCTTTCTCAATACTTCACACCCATTTCTGGTGTGGCCGAGCTTTTTTATTTTCCTTCTCGAGTTTTGCAAAGTTCTACCACTTAATTGGTAGCTCGACCTTGGTCTATGGGTTATCAGTTCACTTGATTAAGTCTAGCTAACACGGGGATTGGAACTTACCTTTAGTTAAAGGTGAACTCTACGATTATTTATATTGTTAAATACACCCTCGACTTCAATTATGAATGAATGGGGATTTATCAAATGAACTCTCGGAAGCTCGGCGATTCGTCGATGGTAGTCGAACATACCCGAGAAAGAATGCTCGAAGCTCTCGGAATCTCGGGTCTACATTGTGTCTTGAGAGGGCATCTTGGATATCGGGTAAGATACATTCCCTCGGCGGTATTAGGTACTACTATTGGGAACTTATCCATTCAAAATGACAGATGAGTAAGAACTGACCCAAATTAATTCTCCGTAATTGTGCGGGAAGAGTTGTAACTAAATGTTAATCAAATCCCGTAATTTAACGCTCTGGGTCTTGCATTGCAATTAAGAAATGGAGCACCGATCACGCACAACCACATAATTGCAGTAAAATTGAGAAGAAATAGATTCCATAAATTTGTCTAGATTTCATAAATTTTGACGATAATACTTAGAAAAATAATAGAACTAAAAATCCGGCTCTACTCGTCTGCATGATTCATGATTCAAACCAAAAAAATGAAAATAAAAATAAAAAAATAAGTCTACTCTAAAATATACAGTTCCTCTTCTTCTCACTTTTACGGGTAGTGAAGATGAAAAAAAACTCTTTACTCTTAAAAGCTATCTATTTATCGCACCGAAAAGAATTTGAAGTAGAATCCACACAAAAATGCTCCAGGTGGAACTCCAAAGAAAAAGCCCAGCTCATTGTCCTATGTCGCGACCTCAAGTTGATGTCGCGACATGGATTTCTCTTGATTGCTCGTGATCAGTCGCGACTTCTTTCTTTAAGTTGCAACCATTTTGTCCTGC
Source organism: Tetrastigma voinierianum (assembly GCA_016808115.1). Lineage (NCBI taxonomy): Eukaryota > Viridiplantae > Streptophyta > Magnoliopsida > Vitales > Vitaceae > Tetrastigma > Tetrastigma voinierianum. The sequence continues at coordinate 552,774 of JAEQBH010002393.1, read as the reverse complement.
AACTACTTTGATCTGTGGTCGCGACATCGTTTGTGGTCGTGACCTCATTTGCTCAGTGTTCCTTCAGTGTTGATGTTGCGACCTCAGTTACATGTCGCGACATCATCGTCTTTCTATTCTTAGAACTGAGTTCGACATCAGAGTTTTGGGTTTGCGACCGGTTTTGTTTTGTATGATGACTTCATGTTGTGACTTTGATTTCTTGGTCACAATCTTGTTGAAATCTGGTCTTCTTGCCTTCATATGTTTGATTTTATGTCGCGACCTCATGAGTGTCGCGACCTCTTTCTCCCATTTCTTTTCTTCTAGATTTGCGATACCGGTTCTACGTTGCAACAAATTTTCCCTCACTTCCCACCTATTTTCGGTCGAGACCCAGTGATGTATGACCTTAATTTCTTACGCTTTCATTTCTTCTTGATGTGACCTTAATGAGTGGTCACGACATCATTTATGATCCTTGATTCGTAAAGGTGCAGTTGAGTTCTTGCGAGTGCTTACATTTGGCTACAGTTTGCGGCCTCCTTTCTAAACTCTATTTTTAGTTGCACTTTGAATCTTCACATTTTTATGTCAGCGACATTATAGTGGTGTCGCGACATGAAATGAACCCACTGCATTTGAAAACTAGTTGCGACCTCTTTCTTTCTGAACCTTTCTTGTGGCTTCATAGAGCGGATCCTTGTCGCTACGACCTGAATTGGTGTCGCGACATCGATCCTTATCCTTTGGCGTCGCGACATCAAAGTAATCGCAGCATGATTTCTTCCTTTGATTATTTCCTTTAGTTTGACCACGTTTTCTTTGTCGCAACCTCCTTCTTGATGCAGCTTCACTTGTTCAAGTTTTTCTATTTCTTAACTTCAAAGTAGAATTTGTTGATGTCGTGACTTAGGATGGTTAGTAGCGAGCTTCTGTCGCGACTTAAATTCGATTGTGACCTCGATTCATGGCTAGTTTCTTCGATTTTGCTAAGATTTGAGTTTAAGCGTATTTTCTGCAAAATGAAATTTGAGTAAAATATCCACATTTACGTAAACAAATCCAACATTTATCTTGTAATATACTCGAGAAAAATGGATTAAAATCTAATGAGTTTTGGACTCATCAAATTCCCCCCAAACTTAAAATTTCCTTTTCCCAATCGAGAGAAGAAAAAATTGTTTATTATCGAGCAAATAACTTAAGAAAATTTTAAGGACATTTTTCGATTCATACCACGGTCTTTTATAATTCCACGCCCGATGCGGAATTAAGAGATACCACCCCAGCATCATTTTAAATTTCGAGTTTTGGATTCAAATAAGACATGGTATGCTTCTATCCACAAAATTTTCTTGATGGTAATGTATTTAAACGGTTTATTCAACAAGTCTTGTTAACGATATTGTGTGCGGGTCTTGATCCTTTTCATGCTTCATGTTGAATGTAGTAAATCTTACGGGAGTTTCTTGGTATTTGTCAAAGTCCCATAGGCTTGTTTTTCATATTGTTCTCCGCTAATGTAGAGTAAATTCAACCTTGAATCAATGGGAGGTCTTTCGAGGCTTGTAATGTTGGGCTTCGTAGTGGGTAGATAATGGAAAATTTTTGAAGTTGTAAAATCACCCGGTTCCGCCTTTTCTCTATACTTGTTGCCTTGACTTTCACCATTTTTCTTCTTTTTTTTCTTTGGCGATTCTCTTCGATCTTGGCACGATTCATCTTCGTATTGAATTCTTTTTAGGGAATTTCAATTTCCATATGCACTTTATTTAGGCCAGTTCCTTTGAAATCTTTTGCTTTTGTTTTTCTAGGATTGGGAATAGTGCAATGTTTTGTCTTCTTAGGCTTTCTATTACTCTTAGAGAATTTGGGATAGCAACTCCCATACCAGTTGGTATTAGGGTACTAGGTGTTAAAACACCCCTACGAAACATTGTTCGAAATAGGCCTGAGACAAAACTTATTCCTTATTTCACTAACCACCTTCTTTACTTTAACCGCCTCCTTAATTTGTAGGAAATTTGGAAATATTTTTCCCCGAAACTATTTGCTTTCTTTATAAAGTAAACACTGGCCAGGCTGGATAATTTAAGGCTCTTTCTTCTGAGTTTATTACGAGGAAGGAATTTAAATACCGATTCGCATTTATTGAGAAATAAAGAGCTTATTGGCTCAAAATCAAAGAGGCAAAATATGCTTAAGCATATATTGAGGGTAGGCTTAGAAAAGCTCAATCGCAAGGATGGCCTCTATCCGTTTCTTGTTGGTTGTTTTTCACCTAGGATTTCCACCTCGTCGATAATCTAACGAGTTGATTACAGAACTATGGACTCTTAGTCTTGAATTTCCACGAAGATGTTCCTAATTCCTCTCAAAAGTTTCACCAAGTTTTGTTGACGAAGTGTATTATTTCTTCAAGACTTGTATTTATTTCTGTCTGCCCATTATTTCATCAGTATTTTGTTCCATCGAATGATAACATTTTCAATTTTGCAAGCTAAACTGAATTTAAACAATGCAGGCAATACTCCTTATTTCCAGTTTAATCATTCACGCCCTGATTCTTCTTGAAATTACTGTTCTTGGAAAAGAGCATAATTATTTATTTGATTCTTGCATAGAAAAGGCATTTATTTATTTATCATGCTAAACAGAAAATGACACAAAAACAAAATTTCATATATCATGTTCATCAATTCAGAGACATCTAATTATCCACAATCAAATTCTCATTGACAAATTGAAAAGCAATCCAAACAAGTAAAGTAACTATAAAATGAAAATCTGATAAAACAGGACAATTAGGATGAACGAATGGATTTCCATTGAAATGTATATATTGACGGCATACTAAAAACAAAAACAAACTTCCAGTTTCCACTTTCTCTTCTTTTGTAGGCCTTTTAGGTATTATGTTCTGGGATCTACATCAAATCTCGGCCTCATTTGGATTAAACTTAGGGAGATTTTTATTTCAGCTTTTGTCTTTGGGCGGGAAATTCCTTTGCCTTTGCGAGATATTTCTTTAACTTAGTTGCCAGCTGCATGAATGAGCGTGTCTTGTCTCTCCCCCACCTGATTAACTGTTCCTTCCACCTCGGAGATACGTGCAGGCTTGGATGAAGTTAAGTTGATCAAGTCCATACTTTCCAACCATGTTTTCCTCATACTAAATCATTGCTCTTCTATTCTTGATCTCTTTCTTTCATTTGCCTCTCAGGCTCCTTGAGCAGGTTCCTTATATATATATGCTTGAACCCATCGATCTTCCTTGTATGTTATTTTCATTTCTATCTCCTTCTCCTTCATGATGTTCGGCAATGGCATCCCTTTTGAATTGATTATTGTAAAAGCATACTTGTCTTTATTCTTCCTATCATCTTTTAACTTGTTTCTTAAATATATTTTGTGTTCTTCTTCTCTTGATTCTCCGAGTTTCTTCGATTTGCTCCCTTTCTTAATTTTGTAGCCTCCGTAGATGCTTCTTTGATCGGATTGTTGCCTTTCCCATTAAGTTCTCTCTCCTCCATTTCCTTTTCATTGCTTGCGGCATTTCCATGATTCAGTATTTCCTTCTACTGCTCTCGGATGTACGCGAGGCGGGCACTTGTTCATACGGAAATAAGGATATGTTGGGCTTGTCTGAGAGGTTCTTCTTACGCTACGAAGGACAGCATGCGGCACCTCCTCCATTTCTCTTCTATCGGTTTACGCATCACTATCTCACCTTACATTTACGCATCCCAGCCTTGTATCACTTCTTTTGCTTCCTTCCTTTTGGTCCCACTTGTCACTCGGTAAGGGTTAGAGGAGGCAGGGACATCTTTCTTCTTCCTCCCAATTTCCTTTCACCTGCCCGAGAAGCAAAGTGCAATGAGTGGTAGGGTGAGGAATCGATCCTCTTTATTACTATGATGGTATCCTACGATTGATTCTTCGATCGGCATTCCATGTTTATTTTGTACCTTTGAGGCGTGCAAGCAGGGATGGTTTCTGTTCTCGACGTCTTGAGGTGTCTAGTAAGGTACTATTACGAACATATAAAATAAAACCAAACCTTTGCCTCTTATGTAAGGCTCCCTTTTTATGGCATGGTGGGGTTCTTCTTCGTCACTTCCATTTCACTTCCTCCAGAGTCGAAGCGATTCACTATTTTTTCACTTAATTTGGGTTTCCAGCGACTTCTTGTATTTAAAGCCCATGCTTGAAATCTCTCAATTTAAACACTTCATTTATTCTTCTATCATCGAAGGGCACCCAGAAACTCCTCTCATAAGCAGGGTATCCTTCATTCCGTATTTGCATAGAATTCCCTTCTGCGAAGTGAAAAACTTTGGTGCTTTTGTGCTCGCGAAAAGAACTCCTGACCTCTTTACATTATGGAAAATGGGAAATTAATTTGCTAAAACCTCTTTCGCAGACAAATTCTTTATCGAACATCACCTTGTTCCACAATTCTTTAGCTTCTTCTGAAATGAAGTCTTTTTCTTCTTCTGTTTACTCCTCATCGGGTGGCTCATCCTCCTCAGGTTGGTCGCCATTTTCAACATTTACTTAACTTTCCTTCGGTTGATTTTAAGTGAACTATTCTGTGCTTAAACATTTCGCATGATTTCGTCGATCGGTTTGTTGAGATTAGCCATTTCATCTTGGTTTTTCTTGCGCCATGATTGAAGGTTCTTGAGTGATGTGAGCACACTACGGTTCTAGGGTTCAAGATTCGAGTAATGGATGTGGAGGTGGAGAAGTTGGGATGGTGCGAGTTTAATGGAGATTTGAAGTGGATAAACTGGCCCGGGTTAAATGTCATGAAACAGCGATATGGGAGCGCGACATTAAGTATTGAACCTGCAAATTAATGATTTTGATGAATTTAATTTTTAGCTGTTTGGGATACTGAAAATGAGGGTTTTAAAATCCCTTTGTTATTGACTTTTGGACTATTAATTACTTAACTTCAAAATTTTGGTTGTGACTTGAAATGTGAATCACGACGAGAATTTGATGTTGCAACATAAAAATGTTCTTTCCACTGCACTGGTCGGTCGTGACCTCGGTTTCATTATTTTAACTTTCTTTTCCACTTTTTTTTTCACATCCCGGCATTTTTTGGTTGCAACTTTTGGATTAATGTTGCGACGAAACATAGGCTACTCAAATTCACGGCAATTTCAATTTATTGATTTCAATCGAAACAACTTCTGACTGATTCATCTTCATCATGTTACAAAAATTCAACAACTTCCACTATGCATCACATTCAAAATTTAAGCACACCAAAACAAGATAAAAATTCCCCGAACTTTTCGATCATGCTATATCAAAGACAAAATTTTAAAATCAAATCCAAGAAGAATATGCATACCTTTTTGGTCTCTTATGAGTGAAGTTTGATTGCGAGATCTTTCTCCTTTTGCCTGATCTTCATTAATCTCTGTAAAACTAAAAAAAAAAAATATTTACCTACTCTTCAATCAATAATGAATAAATCAAATAATTTATTAGAAATTTAAACACGTAAATTTTAAACTATAACGAGAAAAATTTAAAACAAAATGGGTGTGGATTGCCTTCTAATTTACTTTCAAATTTTAGTCTTTTAAATTTGGACTTTACATTTATACATTTGTTATGTTTCTTCTATTTCCCTTGTTGTTCAAAACTAAGGGTTACTCTTAATTGCTTTCTCCCAGGTAGTGCTAATCTCGACCATTAACTTTGAACTCCTCATGATTCTTTGGTTCAAGTGTCCTTTGCTCTGGCTTGTGTGCTTGATACCACTTTGTAAATGGTCCACTCCATTTGGATTTGACTTTTACGGAAGAGTGCGATGGGTTGAATAACGAGACACGATCTCCTTCCTTGAATTCCCTCATCAAAATTCGATCGAGGCCATTTTTTTGTTTATCCTTGTAGATTACGACACTATCATAGGCTTCCATTTCTCAACTCTTCCAATTCATTTTAAGCTAGGTAGCCTAATTTCCTTAGCGACTTTAAAATCAAAATTAAGCTTCTTGATGGCCCACATAGCTTTATATTCTGGCTCGGTGGTGACAAGGTTTTCCCAGTGACTTTGTATGGGGACATTCGATGGGAGTTTTAAAAGCAGGTTCTGTATGCGAGTCAAATCATCAGAAAACCGGCGTGACGATCTCGCATGTTCAAGACTCACGGTCTTTCTAGAATTCTCTTTATCTCACGTTGGAAATTCCCGGCTGCCCGTTTGTTTGAGGATGATAAGCGAGCTCATAATATGTTTGATACCATATACGCTCCTTAGTTTGTGAGCAAACTTATTTGCAAAATGGCTCCCTCCATGTCGCTAATTATAGTTTTGGGTGTCCAATCTGTGAGAATATTTCTTTGTAAAAATCCACAAAGCGTATTGGCATCATTCTTTAGACCGATCTGTTTGCCTCGACCCGTTTGATACATAATCCTGACTAAGGAGTATGTATATATTTCCAAATATAAATGGAAAAGGCCCATAAAATCCATTCCCCATACATCAAACAAGCTGCACCACGGGGGATACCTTGTAGGGGCATCTCATGCCACACACTGGCGATATTTCCCATTCTTTGGCATTGATCACATAACTTCACCCGTTCAAAAGCAGTCCCTTAAAATAGTAGACGAGTAAAATCTAGCTGGAGAATTTGTGGGTTGTTTTATCTCTACCAAAATGTCCTCCCATATATGGTGATGCATGACATTCTTGTAAAATATTTCTTTGCTCACCTTACACAGGTATGCATCTGTATAATCGGATCATTTCCTCTTTTAAGCAACTGATAGATTCGTCGGATGTAGTACACTGGCTGTTAGTCCTTAGCTTTTTCTACGTTGGTATTTGGTCACGGTGGCATAATTCTAAGCTAAGAAGTTCTAATATCTCGACATACCCAGGGGTGATTGGGTGTGGCTTGGAATAAGCGCTCATACGGAAAATTTTATGCTATTTCTCTTCCTTCCTCTCTTTGTCTGATGGGTTTCTCTACTCTTAATGATGATCGTTTATCCCATTGTCTAACCCTTCTTGTCTTTATTTCTAAATCAAATTCCTGCAATAATAGTACCCACCTGATCAGTCTAGGCTTTGCTTCTTTCTTTGCCATTAGATACTTAATTCTTTGCATGATCGATGTGTATAACCACATAAGGACTGAAATATATGATTAAATTTTTTTCACGTAAATACTATTGCCGATCTCTTTTTCGAGTAGTAGAGTAATTTTCTTGAGCTTCATTAAAAGGTTTGCTAGCATAGTAGATGGCCTTGAACACTTTTTCTCTTTACGTCCCAAATACGGCTCCCATTGCAAAATCAACGGCATCACCACATGATTTCAAATTCTCTGTTCCAATACTGGTTTTGCCTGTGATGGGAGCTTAATGTCTGGATTTGATTTCTTCAAATGCATTATGGCGAAATTCATCAAAATAACTTAGTATCTTTTTTCCAGCAATGCATAGTGATCACAGCAATTTTGAGAAATCTCACGATAAATCTTCTATAAAAACCAGCATGTCTTTGAACTTCTAATTCCCTTGGCTTGTAGTGGGTGGCATTATATTTCTTATAATTGAAACTTTTTTACTTTGGTCTACCTCTGACCACAACGCTGCCCGAAATCATATGCCCAGGCGATTCATACGTAACCATAAAATGGCGTTTTCCCCGATTGAGCTAGGTTCTTGTCTTTGCACAGATGAAATCTTGTCGAAGGTTATCTGAGACACTATTAGCTGGATCCATACAACTGTGAGATCATCCATGAAGATCTCCATGCTTAACCTGGCCGTCAGAAAATATAGACATCATCAAATCTTTGGAAGGTACGAGGAGCGTGAGCGAATGGCATTCTCTAAAAGCAAAAGTACCCGAATGGGCATGTAAAATTGGTTTTCTCTAATGTGTAGTCTGGCCCTTGATTTGGTTATATCAGTATCCATCGAAAACAAAATTGAGGTGTCACTGCTTGACACATCCGGCGTCACGATCGATGAAAGGCGGGGAAAATGATCCTTTACGGATGCATTCAATTTTACGTGGTAAATACACACCACTCCATCACGTCACGGTTCTTGTAGGAATCAGTTCATTCTTTCATTTAGAATCACGGTGAATCCACCTTTCTTGAGGAGCCACATGCAGGCTTACCCAGAACTATCGATATAGCATATATAAAACCTGCATTTAACCATTTCAAAACTTATTTTAAATGACTTCTTTCCTCAGCTGGGTTGGAGTCTCCTTTGATTTTTCGATAGAAGTTTTTGCATTATCATCCCGGCCAATATTTTGTGCATGCAAATTGAGGGGCGATACCCTTGAATCCTGATTGACGAAGCAATTGCTTCCTTTTATTTTCTCGAAATTACCGGCAATACGTTTCTTGACCGATCAATCACGAAGTGATATGATAAGCACAGTTTTCTCTTTTACGGTTCAAAACTCATATTTTAAATGGTAGGCAATTCTTTCAATGTTAACTTATACTATGATAGTTTCTGCTCTGCATGAGTTTCTTGTTTAAACATACTTCATCTTATTTATTTTCATTTATACTCGATTGTTCCTTGTTATGATTTGAAAGCGTACTTCACCAATCGAGACTCTCGAATCTTGAAAATTCATCTCAATTTCGTGATAGGTGTTGAGGATACAATCGGAATTCAATTCAACATTGAGAGAGGCTATTGTTTCTATGACCCATCTATTTATGCACTACATTAGGATGTTCAGACTCACATTAATATTAAAATGCTTAATTTCCAACCACGAGTGATGTCGAGTTCACCTTTTACGTGCACATCTATAAACCTTCCCACTTCTTAACTGAATTGCCATGCAATCTTTTGGGTTCTTACGAGTGTCCTTTAGGGAATGTACCCTTGCTCACGATTTAGCGTATTCGGGGCCGGTTCCTGCTTTGTGTCTCGAATTTTCAGCAGGCACTAGCATTCTTCGAAACATTTAGTGTCGGACTTGAAAGCTTCGAGTCGGGACGGTTTACGTTCATGGAATTGTAATAGCCTCTTGTTATCCCAATGAAGCTGCAACATTTGTTCTTGAATGGTTGAGTCCTCCTCGACCACGATATTCATTTTACGCTTTCCACCTCCTTGATCTTCTTCTTTGGGACAACAGTGGGTGTGATATCCTTGTTGAGGATCTTGTTCTTTGCCTTAGACGCTGTAATGCCCCTCCACCATATGAGAAATTTTCATGGTTCCTTAGTGCTGGATTGTAGTGTGTGGGCAGGTTAGGATTTGGCTTGAAATGGTAATTTCTTGGCTCACTCACGTACTTAACCTCCTCAGCACCATAAGAATCTTCTTACGTGGCATATCAACATATTCTCATAAGTTCTCTTTCCCTTTGCTCCTATTTCATGAGCAGTGTGCATCTTCTCTCTTGTTTGTCTATCCTATGCATTATGGCATCCAACTTTGCACCAGCCTTGTCATGCTCGGCTCATTACCCTTTTCCCTCTGTTGTTTCCCACTTGAAAGCTTCGAGATGGAGCTTCATGTGCATTTTGCTAGGTCTTATCGGATCTCTCGCCTCTTGACACTTTTCTTTTGAATGCTCCACGACATGAAGCATCGATAATGCCCTTAGATGTATCATTTAAACATGATACACTATGTCCATCTGGGTCTTCAAATCTATTCCATGCATCGGGCACCTCTTGACAACTTTCCTTGAATCTTTCCCCGAAGAGCTACATATAGGCTCTCATCGTCCCCTTGTTGGAATATTAATATCTCTCTTCTTCTCTACGAAGTGAGAGATGAAAATCTGCCAGTAAGACTACTAACTCTTCCCAGTATCAAGCAGGACCATATGGTAATGATTCATACCATGTGGCTGCTTTATATCTCTTAAAGAAAATGGGAAGAGATAGACTTTATCACCTACGGTCTCACACCATCGGCTTCACGCGTAAAGCCATCTTGAAATCTTCCCGGGTGCTTTCGTTTGGGTCTTGATTGGGATGACCCGGTAAACTGACTGTTGCTGAACCATTATAATCAAGAGTGGCGTTAGTTCGAAATTATTTGCATCCACGGTAATTTGTCGATTCACGAGAATACTCTTCTGAATAATAGGCCTCGAAATCCTCCATTATGTCGGTAATGGGAGGCCTTACGAGTTCAGCGTCACTACGTTCCTCTTGATAAATTAAGTGTCTCTCATGCGCCGCCAGCTACGTTTTACGCTCTTTTTGTGTCTTTCTTAGAAACAAGTGTTCTCCCGATTCGGTGTCTGTACGGAATCGAGTTAGAATCACAATTTCCTATGCATTAAGGTTTTCACGGAAATCAAAACACACTTTCAAATTAATAGGATTAGTCAAACTAAACAAATATTTTCAACATGAAATTAGAATTAGTGGCTGATGTAGCCACTACTTGAAAAGCTATTTTGTTCTTTTAAGTTTATAAAATGTCAAATTAGCATCTCATAACTTGTCGAATATTGATCTAATTAATTCTTTCAATCCTAGAGCAAAGGCACCATAAAACTTGTTTGCCTTTTCTATATAGACTAAAACCTCAAATTAACATAATTACAAAGAGCCTTACACTTCTCTTGCACCCATGTTACTTTAAGGATAATTTTGCTCAAATAAAATAATTTTCTCTTAATGTTCATGATTTAAAAATAAGGGTTCGATCCCATGACACTTGTAAGTGCACGAGGTCATACAAGTAGTAAAATGCAGATGTAAGTCCGGAGTATCATTCCACGAGGAGATTGATAAGCAGTAAAGATCAACTACTTGACTACTAAATTCCATACTATTTGGACTCAAAACTCATAATGAAGATTTTATCTAAACAACAAAATTAAAAATCCTATAATATTGAATATATTAAACTAAGAAAACTAAAACAAATTAAATGAATAAAAATAAATTGTATATAAAAGAATGAGTTGGAATCTCAGTTTGCTGTGAAACGAAAACCATCAATGAAATACAATGGAATAGTCAATTCCAGCACTAAAATCCATTCAACTATGGATCTAGTTATTGTCGAAGATTTCCTAGTTTTTGGAAGTGGATTTCTCCATATTCACCGATTAGATATCCTTGCTTCTCTCGAAGATAAGATCAAACCAGCTACCTGTATTCCAAATTCTCTTGCAAGATAAGGTATTTTCTTTCTCGATACTTCACACCCATTTCCTATTAATGTAGAGAACTTTTGCTTTTCCTTCTCAAGATTTCCAAAAAAATTTCTACCACTTAATTGGTAGCTCGACCTTGGATCTATGGGTTTATCAGTTCCCTTGATTAGATCCTAAGCTAACACGGGGATTGGAACTTACCTTTAGATTAGGTGAACTCTCGATTATTTATATTGTTAAATACACCCCTCCGACTTCAATTATGGCGAATGGGGATTTATCAAAATGAACTCTCGAGCTCGGCCCGATTCGTCCCGATAGTGAGTCGAACATACCAGAAAAGAATGCTCTCAGCTCTCGAGACTATCTCGATCTGTGTCCTGAGAGGGCATCCTGAATATCGGAGTAAAGATACATTCCCTCGGCGGTATTAGAGTACTACTATTGAGACTTATCCATTCAAATGACAGGTCGTAAGCCAGAGACGAATTAATTCTCCATAATTGTCTGGGAAAGAGCGTAACTAAATGTAAATCAAATCCAGCAAGGCACAGCTACAAAGTGCTTTGCATTGCGAATTAAGGAAATGGAGACACAGATCCACGCATGACCCTTGTAATTGCAATAAAGCGAAACAAAATGAATTCAGAGAAATTTGTCTAGATTTCATAGAATTTTCGAGCGTGTACTTAAGAAAAAATAATAGAACTAAAAATCAGCTCTGCTAGATCTACGCATGGATTATGATTCAAACCAAAAACAATGAAAATAAAAAATAAAAAAAATAAAAATCTACTCTAAAATATACACTGAGTTCCTCTTCTTCTCCCTTTTCTAGGTAGTGAAGACGAAAAAAAACTCTTTACTCTTCTAAAGCTATCTATTTATCTTTGTCGAAAAATTTGGCGCAAGATCACCAAATGGGTGGAACTCGAAAAGAAAAGCCCGACTCAACGCGTCTGTGTCGACCTCAAGTTGATGTCGCGACATGGACTTCTCTTGATTGCTCGTGATCAGTCGCGACTTCTTTCTTTAAGTTGCAACCATTTTGTCTTGCAACTGCTTTGATCAGTGGTCGCGACATCGTTTGTGGTCGCGACCTCATTTGCTCAGTGTTCCTTCAGTGTTGATGTCACGACCTCAGTTACATGTCGCGACATCATCGTCTTCTATTCCGGCCGGGGATTTAGAGCACTCGGTTTTAGGTTGCGACCACTTTTCTGTTTGTATGATGACTTCATGTTGTGACTTTGATTTCTTGGTCGCAATCTTGTTGGTGGTCTTCTTGCCTTCATATGTTTCAATTTTATGTCGCGACCTAGTTTGATCTTGTCTTCGAGAGAAACAAGGGTATCAAATCGGTGAATATGGAGAAATCAATTCTCTGATAGAGAAAATCTTGAATGAAAACGAGATCCATACATAGAAACGAGCAATGTGTTTTAAGTCTTTGGAATTGAAGGCTGTTTCATTGTGTATTTCAGCGATAAGTTTCGTTTCTCCTGAAGCCGATTCAATCCATTCTTATAGTTACAATTTATTTTTATTCATTTACTTTTATTTTATCTTAGTTTGATAATATTCAATAGTCTATGATCTTTAATTTTTTTTTCCGTAGTTTAGATAAACCTTTCACTATGCGTTCTTAGTCTAAATAGTATGGAAATTTAGTAGTTGGGGTAGTTGATCTTTAATTCGTTGCCAATCTCTGTGGGAATGATACACGGACTTGTTCGATTTTCTTCACTTGTATGACTGTGCACTTGCGGAGTGTCATAGACTTGACCTATTTTTAAATCATGAACATTAAGAAAAATTTATTTATCAAACAAATTTATCAGTGACATAGATGCAAAGAGAAGTGTAAGGCTCTTGTAATTATGTTAATTTGAGGGTTTTTAGTCTATATGAAAAGCTGAGCAAGCACGATGAATAAAGTGGGCAGAGACAAGATCATTTGATCACTCTTGTGGAGTTCACGAATGATCTATGCCTTTGAAAAGAAGAGCCCAGCGACGAAAGACCGGACATCACCCAGCCTACCGAGGAAATTTTCTCCTGCAGCAGAAAGCTTTGACGGTGATCCTCCTAATATCATACCTACCAAATCCTATAAGAGAAGAAGGTGAATTCTCACAAATTCTTCTCTTTTCCCTTCTCTAATTGTATTCTTTCTTCACCATTAATAGAAGCCCAATATAGTTCATTGAAAGTGTCTTGTGATTTGTTCTTTTGATGTGATAATTTGGTTTTTTTGCTCTCAATAATGTTGCAATTAGAACATGTATGTTGTTGAACTGCTTAATTAGGATTGGGTGGTTGAATGAGTTTGAGGAAATGTGAATTGTTTTTGGATGCATTGATCTGATTGAGTGAACTAGGTTGCTTGTGTCGTTCTTTGTTTGTCTGAAAGGAATGATTATTGTATTAAAGTTTTTAATGGTGAATGGCACAACAACCACTGATTAAATCTAAAGAATATTGTGACATAAATGGGAGTAGGATTCAGTAGGCGAAATAAGAAGTTGCCGAGTTTAGTTTGAATTAAGTTGAAGTACGGGAATTGGGAAGAAGTACACAATTGAAAGAACAAATAAGATGGTTGAATCTGTGTGTACAAACAGTTAAGGTAGTACAAATCTTGGGAAAACAATACACATGCTCAAGTAAGTCCTTAACAATTTGAGAAAGATTAGGGACATTTTATGGGGTGATTCACAGTTAATGGCAAAAGGTCCTAGAACTTTTTAGATTATTGGTTGAGGCGAAATCCTAGGCAAAAACAACTAAAAAGAAATTAAAGAGGCCATCTTTGGAAGTTTGAACCTTTTTCAAGCCTACCCTCATTATATGCAAAGGCATACACTCTAGTTCCATGCTTTGAGAAAAAAAATGCCTAACTTCCTCAATTAACAGCAATTCAAAACCTGAACTCCCTCCCTTCAACTAATCCTACATTAAAGAACCATAAATTACCCAGTGTTCAGAACAAGAAGTTTAATGTGCAGAAGGGAACAAGATTGGGGAATATACTTCTTTTAGATTGCATGGAAGGATAGGGAAAAAATCAATTGAAAGACTAGAGATGAAGAAAAGAAGTCAAAAAGGGGATAAGTTTTGTCTTATGGCATATCTCTCTTGAACAATTAAGTTCTTAGGGGTGTTTCAACACCTAGTACCCTATGTCAACTAGTATGGGAGTTCTTGCTTGAGAAGTTCTCTAAGAGTGATAGAAAGCACAAAAAGGCTGAAAACATTGCACTATTCACTAAATCTTTAACATAAAAGAAAGACAAAAGAGTTCCGGTTAAAGGAACGCTAGGCGCTAAGTCTAAAAGTGGCAATCAAAGAGACCCTGATATGCGAAGATGCACAAACCAAGTTTGGGGGAATTATTAAAGTTTACATCAATAGGAAGGGGAAAGGGATGAAAAGAAAAATTATGCAAATGAAGAGTGGAATCTGGGTAATTTATAGCCTAAATTTTCCAATTATCTACCCAATTACCCAAGCCTAACATTACAAGCCTAAAAGACCTCATTGATCTTGAAGGTTGAATTTGCCTACATTAGTGGAGATAAATATGAAAAACAAGCATATGGGACTTTGACTAATTTTCCAAGGAGAATCCCAGAAGATTAACTAATCTAACAAGGAGAAGGGAAGAGAGACCCGACACACACCCATAGAATAGGATCAATTGACTGAACTATTTACAGTACATAATTCATCAGTTTATTTGTAATGGAGGTTGAAACTATTCCTTTTTCTTAGTTGAAAACTGAAGTTTGAAATAGTGTAAAACTTACTTATTTCAAGTCTATTGGTGGAATCATAAAAGATTGTGGTATAGAACAAAAAAATGTCCTTAAAAATGAAGTTCAATTGTTTGAGGACAAACAAATCTTTCTTTTCTTTGCTTGGGGACAAGCAAAATTTTAAGTTTGGGGGAATTTGATGAGTAAAAAACTCATTGATTTTTAATCTATTTTTCTGACTCGAGTTACAATATAATTGCTTATTATTATGCAGAAATATGGAGACCACCAAATTATGTTTTTGTAGATTTTCTGGAGAGAAGAATTGGCAGCTCCGGCCAAGAAAAAGATATATATGGTCAAGGAAATTAGGTCACGATAGACTTGTGAGGTCGAGGATTCCCTCATATCGAGGCGTTTTTAAGTCACGACTTAAGTGAAAAGCACATTCTAGCTGGAAATGCAGTGGAGCGAGACCTCGAGGCGCGATAGAGAATCGAGGTCACGACAGTGATGCGGGGGTACAAGGAAAGATGTTGCGACCGAGGAGCAAGATGCGAGAGACCAGGAGAAAAGGTTGAAGAAGGATCTTGTCCACGACATTGTTCGATGTCGCGGCCGGCCCAAAGAGACAACTCTTGTCGCCCGCAAAAGCGATAATGCAACGAGGGTGATAGCTTCATGAACTGACAAGGTCTCCACAAGGGAATTTGCTGTTGCGATAAAATACAAGCTAAAGACATCAGTTGAGGTCGCGACACTGGATTCATGTCGCGACATGAAAATAGGTTAAACAATTAAAAGCATGTTGCAACTAAGTTTGAGCAACTGCGAAAAGAGCAAAGGTAAGAAGGGCAACCACCCAGTCGTGACATACTTTTTAGGTCGTGACCAGAAATAGAAGCTGAGTTAAGTAAAAACTGTTGTAACTAAGAATTGAGGTTGCGACAAGGTGGGAGTTAAAAAGGTATAGTCAAGTCGTGACGCAGCACATGTTCTGACGAAAAGTCTGACGAGGAAAGAACGAGCGCACAGTCCACGACCTAAATTGCATGTCGCGACAAGAACTAAACATATCGGAGTTTGAGTCGCGGCTGAATAAGGCGGAAAACGAAACAAATGATGTCGCAACATAAAAGGGAAGCTGTGACCAGGAATCAAAGTGGCTGGCAACAGAAATTGTGTCGCGACATGAAAACTAGGTCGCGACACATAACTCAGTAAAGGGAAGGATAGCCAGGTCGCGACATGGAATTGAGGTCGCGACACAAATACATGGAGATCGGAAAAAGTTGTCGCAACAAGAATCATAACTATTAGCAACTGAAGTTGGTCACGACACAACAATTCATGTCGCGCGACAAGATTCAGGAGAAAGAAGAAACTTTAGTAAAGCTCATGTCAACCGAAACTCACAAGAACAAGAATCAAGGATAAGCAATAAACTTAAGTCACGACAAAGAAACTAGGTCGCGAAAACTAAATGAAGAGGGTCGCAAAGAATGTTTGTTGTGATGTACACACAGTCGCGACTTCATATAGCCAAAAACAAAACAAAGAAGGGTACGATTATAATTGAATCCCATTAATTTAGTAAGCTTATAACTCCGCAACCTGGGCCAGGACAAAGTCTCTTTAGGTCGCGAATTCGAATAGTGAGCTGGGCCATTGAATAGGGAAAATTCACTTGAAGCCTTCGAATTAGGCCCAATTTCTAGAAGTGTATAAATAGTCGACCTTGAGTCAGGAGAAAGGAGCTCTTCCGGAACCCAGATCCTTGGGGGATTGAAGAAGACTCACTTGTATATTTTTGGAATAGATTAGTTAGAATTGTTTTTATTTTTTTATTTTTTCGATTCGGAACCAAAGAATCTATTTTGAATCAGGAAGTCGATCAAATAGCTTCATCTCTTTCCAATTACGCCTCGACTAATGAAGTCTAGACAGTTATTACGGTCACATGGGATATGCTTGATCAATATTCCATTGTCAATTGTGATTCAATATTTGAGAAGCGTAGCTTCCACTGAAATGGATCTGTTGTTAGTTATAGTCTTTTCTACATAAATTAGAGGAAATTTCCTGGATTTGGATTTATTTGGTTGATGTTGTTTATGAATTGAATTGTTCCCGATATTAGTATCAAATACCATTTCAAGGATTGTATCCTGCTTGATTTCCAGGAGGCCCTCTGAGTGACACAGAGATGGAGATTCCTGAGAGCTTGGAACCTTCAATTTGTGGGTATGCTAGACTACTATTGAAGAACTAAAGAGCTCTAAGAGTTCACTTCGATAAATTTCCAATTCACTCATAGTTGAAGTTGAAGGGGATTATTTATCAATTTAAATAATCAAAGATTTCACCTTAATTTGATGGAAAGATCTTGATCTTGTGTTAGTTGAGATCTAATCAAGGAAAGGGAAAAATCCATCAGATCTAAAGGAAGAGTCATCAACCATTTTGTTTGCGAATGACCCCCGTCTCTCGGGAAGCAAGAAACTGCAGCCTTAAGAAATGGGTGCATGAAGTATTGAAAAGAAAAATGCCCAAATCTTATAAAGAGGTTCTCAATACAAGTAACTAATGATCCATGTCTTTGAAAGAAGCAGGGACCTCTAATTAGTTAATTATGAGAAATCTAAGTCGTGATTATTAGCATCTTTTGACAAATCCATATCCAAATCGTGGATTGAGAAAAATCAATGGATTATAATGCGTAAATTACATTGCTTCACGCCAGCCTCATTAGTGTTCATTTATAGCAGAGAAATAATTCATTCAGGTTTATTTTATTTGTTTTAATTCAAATTTTATTTTAATTAGATAAATATAATATAGTATGATCTTGTCTTTAGCCATAGATGTCCTAACCATAGAGTCCATATCCTGTAGGAGAAGTCCCACAATCTTGCCCCTGATGGATAGTCTCAGACCATCCTTAAATCTCCTCACCTTGGCCAGATTTGTGGCCACATAGTCATCCGCAAAACGGGCTAGCTCAATAAACCTAGCCATGTACTCCAGTACTGGCATGTCTCCCTACTGCAAGTCTAGGAACTCTCGGGCCTTGATATGCCTGGTAGACGCTGGAAAGAACTTGCTCCTAAAGAGCTCTCTAAAATCTACCTAAGTCATCGCTTCCACATTTTCGGAGGTCTTCACCCAATCCCACCATATAAGGGATTCACCCGCTAGCTGAAAAGCCGCTAGCCTGATCCGTGTAGTAGTGGAGGTGATCTCCATGGGCTCCAATACCCTCTCAATCTAACGGAACCAATATTTAGCTACCAATGGATCCCCTCCTACCCTGAATGTCGGGGGATGATATGCCTTAAACCTTTGGAGGTTACTCATTCCTCCTCGATCTCGACCACACCGTTCACTGAATAAGGCACTATAGCACCCATGGTCTCCATAAAAGCCTGTGGGTCAAAAACAGGCAACGGTGGGCCAGTGCCCCATGGACGACCTCTGCGTCCTCGTCCGCGACTAGCCATCTACACCTGTCAACCACCAAATCTTAGATTTCTTGTGACATATGTCATTCGTGATGCATGATGCCAACCACGAATAAATAGTAGTTCCCAAACACCTATGATCATGCTCTCTAACTCTAGTGTTCTTGTTCTCCATATATCCAATCATGCATAAATTCACACAACATGCAACACACATCATGTTATACACCAAAGCACACATAAAAACACAATGCATGTAGTGTTCTAATCCTATCCCGTGACTACCTAGGTAATCACATACCTAAACTCTGACATTGAGTTGTGATGCTCATATCAGACACACCTTAATGACCATGGCCTAAACCCATGTCCCTCAAGCCCTAGGTATTCGTACCTATTCTCTGATACCAAGTTGTAACACCCCTATCCAAGGGGTCCCGTAGACAACCCGTCAACCCTTGAAAATCGATGGGTGACGGGTAACTCGACGCCATACCATCATGTCCCATTTATCAAGATCCATAATTTAACAAAAAATCGAACAGAGTATCCTCTGTATGAGAAACTCTATCCAAAATACAACCCGTATAACAATACATCACATGACCCATTCGGGCTCAATATACCACATCGGGTCATTCATGAGTCATAGCGACCACTCAGCCTCATTCAACCATACCCTAAATACTATACATGCAACTATGTAGTGATATGTTTACAAGAATTCAATTATACACTCTTATACAAAATGATATATTAAAACTGATTGTTCTAATATACATATACAAAATCATGGTTCAAAGCCATTGATCCGAATTTTCTTCATATGTACGGTCCTCGAATGCGGTTCGCCTACTCCGCACCCGATTTATACTTGAAATGGGGTCCTAATCGATCGTGGGTGAGCAAAGCCTAGTAGTGATAATCTCCTACAAGGGTTACTCCCCACCTAAGTGCTCATACAATGATCAAACCAACCCATACACATCCAAGTGAAAATGTCTACATGAATGTCTTATGTCATGCATCGACGTCTTCTGCCCATATCCCGAAGTCACCACCGACTCTAACACATGCCTATGCTGGGTAGGACAACCGGGGCCATTGGTAAAGCATTCAATGACACATATACCGAGCCTCTTACCGCTCACCGCATTCCAATGCAAGTGCCAATGGGCAACTAATCCAGAGAGTCAATTCACTTCTATCACACAACTCGGGTTTATGTGATAACTCTGTGTCTTATTTCCAGAAGCAACGGATTTTTTCGTATCACACCGCGGCCCTACACCCAATGTTCCAGATTTTAACCAGGATTAACGGCCCCTTCTTCTCCACCCAACACATTAATTATATTTCACTTCATGCTTTGAACCCATGAGTCATTTATTGGACGCCGTCCAAAGTAATTTAGCTCACTACCCATTCATTAACACCGATGCAGATGACCAGCTACCTTCCGGCAATACACACACAACATGCCGACAACCCCGTGCATGTGCAATGCCAATGTCACCGCAAATTCTCATGTTACATGTGTATGATGCACACTACAGGAACCATTCTTCCCTTATCATTTCATGTCAATTACCATGCAAACATATATCGCAAGTATATAAGTTCCTATTATATTTCATGCCAATATATATATATATATATATATATATATATATATAGATATCGTATCAAACATATTAGCATCCATCAATCCAATGACTAAACGTAAATAATGTCATACATCCTTCCTTAGGGCTAACCTGCTACGTCAATTCCACTCCAATACAATAGCCTACAACATGCCATGCAATGGTCATGTCAAAACCCGGCTATTCGCATCGACACAACCAAGCAACCTGCACACTTGGTGCAAAACATAGATTTCAAAAATGTTATGATCACCCACTGTACTCTACAAGTACATGGATGGAATCTTGACTCAATGGGCTTTCCATAGAGTCCAATAACACCCGAAACGGAGTTCAGACGAAGAAGTTATGGTTGTCCGAAGTTGGAGGCCAACAATCAGAAAAATGACAATTGTCACCTGGGAATTTCCTGCCGCACACCATAGCGTGCTGCTCCGCTTTGAATGAATTTTTGAGTCCAAAGGGATCGGAATTTGGATATTCCTATTTCAAGGAGATATGTTCTCCTATAACTCTAGTTTATGTAGAAATTTGAATCACTCAATTCGGATGAGGAGTGGCTAAGTTATGGCCAAAACACAGTCATGGGGTCGAAGGGGAAAACTGGACAGCACCTCTCTTGGACACACATACACATGCCCTTAGACATAAATTAAACTGAGTACGAGAAAAACACTACATCAAATAGCGTGATTTCCCAAGACACCGCGTTTTCTCGGTTTTCGTGAAAACCTAAACCTTGGACCTTAACGAAATCTTGTGATTCTGATACCCACACGTAGCTCTCGTTGCTAGAGCAACTTTAACTCTCGGCCTGTTGAGTTCCAATCGACAAAACCTCGTAAAATCGCCGAAGAAGCTTGCTTTTTTTTTTTTTCTCTCTCTCTTACGTTTTGTTCTAGACCAAATTGTGAGATATTTTCTTATGTTAGATATTTTCTTGATATTTATACATGAGACACGAGGCTCACATCGTGCCACGTGTCACGCTTCCCTGGTCCGTTTTGGCCCGAAACAATTTATTTCATCCTGATTTAAATTTCATCTATCTTAAATGGACATTCTTTAAATATCTGACATTTTTTAGGATTTTTCTAAAAATTCCATTTTTGAGGTCCACTAGACGCTCATCACCTCAAAATTCAGGAAAAATCCGAAGGTTTTAGAATTCAACGAAATTCGTCTAGGTGACTAGATTTTGTGAGACGATTTCAACGGTGAAGGTCGTTTCGTCATCTGGGATCTAGAAAAAATTACAGGTTTTAGTCTATTCGGCAAAATTACCATTTTGCCCTTCCTAGCTAAATTTAAATTTTTAGTTTTTTCCCAGGTCTTACAATTTTGGAGTGGGGAAATACCGTCTACCATCATGATCCAATTCATTCAAATAATTACAAAATAGGCTCATCACCGATACATGCACAACATTGTTTTCACACATAGAAAGCAATTCATCGCTTGTTATTGAGCAATCCTTTACTACGCACAACACTTCACTGCAATGTCAAACAAAAGTAATAAGTAGACAGCATCGATAAAACATCCGCGTTTCAAAACAGTGCGATATTATCTACGGCAGCTCTGTTCTTTAACACAAACATGTGTCATGATATCAGCCCCCGTAGTTTCCAACGTTCTGAGCAGCCCCTAAATGTCAAAGTCAATAAAGATCAGCGCTTGGGAGACTTATATGGTATCTCTACACTCCTTCTCGCCTTAGATCTCATATTCTTTTGCCTTTTCGGTTTTGGGGATTGATCCACTATTAGTGCATTTACTACATCCTTCTCGGGTTGATGTCCTCCAATTTTTAGGTGAGATAGGAGGAAGGATGTTTGCTTCTTGAAACAACATAGCAAGGACATGGTTGATAGGAGAAAAGATTCCAAAGAAGGGTACATATGACTCATCAAAAACTGGATCGAGATTTTTCAGGATCACCATCATCATGAACATTGAAATCAGGTGCATGAGGACATTGTTATTCAACAGATGTAGTTGCACGCATCATACTAAGTAAATCATTGTCATGTAATTGTGCATCCATGAGGTGATTAAAATGTGCCTGAGAATGCTCAATCTCCCTTTGTCTAGCTTTCATACGTGCTCTGATTGCCTACAAAAGTCATTGACAACTATTAATCATAAATAACTTTTAAAATTATGTTAGACCAATGTTACAGGTATTCCACAAATTTACCTCTATTGATTCAGGATCATGACCAAAATTCTCATGACCATCGTCTCTATCAGTGTGGACACCCTAAGGAAAGGCATCATGTCCTCTCTATCAACGTGAATTAGGGTGACCTTTTTGCTGTTGGGGAATGTCATCAAAATGTAACAAAATAAAAAACATATTTTTTATTTTATGAAAATAAAATAATACGAAAATGTCACACAATAATTTGACTCACTCCTATAAGGCTAAAATATCCAAGAAGGCTTAGCTCAAGATTAACGTGTTTTATTATTAACTTGTATGTCAATGATGTGCATAGCGATAGAGTTCAAGGAACCTCCAATGCTGGATACATTGACCTTGAGACATAAAAGAGCAATATGCATATTAACAAAGTAAAAAATGTACATGGTTAAATAGTCTTCACCAAAATAATAACAATCAAAACAACAATGTTTGAATTGTTTATAAAGGTTTAATTCCAAACCTATAAAAACACCAAGCATCCTCAAATATATATTTACCCATGTTGTTGGAAATAATTGATACCTGCCATCAATTGGTCCAAAACAAATTGGCCCCAATTGATCTCACAAAAAATTGCTTCCCTTAGTGCATGCCATAATGAATGTTGACCTTCAACCTGGCACAAGGTGCCAATAATGTGGCACACGAAAAAATGTTAAATAGCCGATAGAATTCTTCATCATCTTCCATATCCCTCATCATAGTCTCAATCTCTGTCTAGTCTAACATTTTTTCCTCATTATTCCTTAATCTCTCCATCAATAACCTACAGCCTCTATGGGGGATGCCCATGACAATACCGACTTCACGAAATGATAATCCTACTTATCGACCCTTTGATAGATATATACATCGGTTTGCAACATTGACCTTCCTAACCAACCACATGCATAATTTGATATGGAGTTTGTTGCACTTTAATTCTAGTAATCTACCAAACCCATACCTTTAATTTTTTCCTTTCTATCTCAAGTCACTAAGATTATTGACACCTTCCAAGCAACGCATAGAACATCTCGATCTCAACACTATTTACCTTACTAAAATAAAAGTAGTACGATTAGTGAAAGCATTCAAACTAGTGTAACATTGTTATAATACTAATGTAACACCGCTATGCTAATATAACATAGTTATTACCCTAATATAACACAACAAATAATTGAAATATTCACTTCAACTTAATGTAACATTGTTATAATATATTTGTATCATAGTTATACCCATCACGTAACACTGTTCTAAGACTATTGTAACACTATCATAAGACTACTGTAACACTATTATCCTTAGTTTAACACTATTATAATTCTAATCTAATGCTATTATAATACTAATGTGACACAAATATTATTAATGTAACACAAGTATCAAACTAATGTAACACAATCATAATGAATGTAACTATTGGTTCTCATATTTACATAAACATGAAATAATATCAACATTTCCTTCAATTTTCATCTTGAAAAGACATTTTCATGTTTGTAACCATGTTTAAGTAAAAAAGATTGTTATCTTACATTAACCATGATTGTTGGCTTAATGTAACACATATATAGCACTAATATAACATACGTAAAACATAAATGTAACATAGTTTTCATTTATGTAACTTTGGTTCAAAATTTTACATAAACATCAAACATTATCATTATTTCCTTCCATTTAGATCACAAAAGATATTAACTTGAACATTTCAATGATTATTTCCCTTGAGAAAACAGTTTTTAATACAACAACATGACCCATTTAAAAAAAAACCTAGCTATCTATAAACTTTGATGAAAAAAGCACGAACTAACCCTAGATTGTACCTTACCCACAAAGTGATGTTTCTGATTTTTTTTCTTTAAATAGACAATGGATTGAGGGAACTAGGTTTCTTCTTTTCCCCAAAAACCCTAGTGTGATCAAAGGAAGAGAGAAAGAGGAAGTGAGTATAAAATCTCATGGCAGAGAGTAACAAGAGGGAGATTCCTCTTGAATCTAGACAATGGATTGAGGGAATCTCTGTGTTTCTTCCTTCCCCAAAACCTGAAAAGACTGAAGGAAGAGAAAGAGAAGAGATGGAGACCCAATAAGAGAGAGAAGAAGAGTGTGAGAATTTCCTAAGAAAAAAAGAGAGTGAAATTGATCCAAACTGCTGCCTCTTCCCTCCTATACAGGCTGTGATAGGGCCCACTTGGTCAACTCATTAAGGGTAAATTAGAGTGCATGTTTTCATTATTTAGTTATAAAAAGTGCAATTCTACATAATTAGTGAGAGTTGTGTTTCTTTTTCATTCTTATTGTCCCAATAATGCATTAAAACATAATTCCCCTAAAAAACTAAAAAAACAATTGAAAATTTCAACAATTAATGTAATTATGAAAAAATATATATATAGTTCTCACTTATCTTAACTTTAAAAAAATTTCATACTCATTGTTTTCCTATAATTAATGAGAATATTTAATATAAAAAATAAATATATGTGGGTACCATGGCCTGCCCAAGACCCTCTATGCAAAGGCCCAGATGCAGATTTATCTACTGTACCTGCTTTCAGGGCTCATGTGTACCCTTGCCCACGTGCCAGTCCAAGTATCTTTCATAACACTGATCCGAACTATGACCCGACAACCCCAAATTGTGGACTATTATCCGATCACGTTGAAGGGTCCCGCAGATTTATTGTCATATCCTCTCCTAACCTGTTGTTTCCGCTCTAAGAAGATGGCCAAATAATAATTTCCCAACTGACCATCGCGGTTTCTAAACACATCCTCCCACTAATCACGTAGACGAACTCGTCCTTAGGATGATCAAACGATTCGAGGCGGTGTCAAATTTACCTGGGCCATCCACAACGGCTAATGCGCAAATGAAGCGCCTCCCCTTCCATTTCGGAAACCAATCACCCACTTTCCATTAAAAGTGGATCATCCTCCTCCTCCATAAATAAGGAAGGAATCATAACAGGTAAAAAAATGTGGAATATCCTACTGAAAAACGGACGTATTGAGTCTCTCTATTTTCTCTGTCTGACTTAAGCATCGGAGAGGCGGTCGGCACACCACCGCCGGTGCCTTGTTTGTTTTGCAAGTCCTTGCTGTTAGGTTAATGCCCGATGATCCGGAGACTCTGAGAATCCAAAAGACAACAATATATAGTAAAAAAATTAGGAAATTTTCATGTAAAAATATTACTTGATACAATCTTAATTTTTATTAATTAAAATAAAAAAGAATGGTTGTGGTTTTAATGACTATAATTTTTAATAAAGTTTATTAAATATAAATATTTTTAATGTATAAATTAAAAGTTTTAGGGAAAATCAATTATTTTTATGTGTTTATTGAACTATCTTCAAAACTGTGAATGCTTTATTAGTTAGAGATATATTATATAGGAACCCGTGAAGAAGGTGGATAAAAAAATGGGATGGCTCCGAAGGAATGAGGGCGTTTTGGGTAAATTATTACTATTCTAATGCCCCTTTGGGAATTTTTTTTTTTCCCAAAAATCATATTCCTTCGAAACCGCTTTTCTAAGTCCTCAATCCTTCAATATTGTTTCAAAGGACACAGTTATATAATTCTCCCCATGGTAAAAAATTTCACTGTACATAAATTTTATTTATTTTTAGTCACAATTGATTTTTTCAAAAAATATTATTTTCCTTACATTTTTTTTTAATAATCTTTGAGACCAATCATATTACGAAAGTTCAGGAAAAAATCCAGTTTAATTTTTTCTCCTTCTACATATTAAATCCTACAATGAAATTGAAAAACAGAAAACCAAAACCTTTAACTAATTTTCATATTTTGAATCACCAAACCAAAGACAAAAAAAAATTATTTTCCTAAATTTTTTTAATAATCTTTGAGACCAATCATATTACCAAAGTTCAGGAAAAAAATCCAGTTTAATTTTTTTCTCCATATATATATTAAATCCTACAATGAAATTGAAAGAACAGAAAACCAAAACCTTTAATCATTTTTCATATTTTTAATCACCAAACAAAAAAAGACGAAAAAAAAACATTTTCCTTACATTTTTTTTTAAAAATCTTTGAGACCAATCATATTACCAAAGTTCAAGAAAAATATCATGTTTAATTTTTTCCCCTTCTATGTATTAAATCATATAATGAAATTGAAAGAACAGAAAACCAAAACCTTTAATTAATTTTCATATTTTTAATCACCCAACCAAAGACGAAAAAATTATTTTCCTTACATATTTTTTTAATAATCTTTAAGGCCAATCATATTACCAAAGTTCAGGAAAAAAATCCAGTTTAATTTTTTCTCCATCTATATATTAAATCCTACAATGAAATTGAAAGAACAGAAAACCAAAACCTTTAATCATTTTTCATATTTTTAATCACCAAACCAAAAAAGACTGAAAAAAATAATTTTCTTTACATGTTTTTTTAATAATCTTTGAGACCAATCATGTTACCAAAGTTCAGGAAAAATCCAGTTTAATTTTTTTTTTCCTTCTATATTAAATCCTACAATGAAATTGAAAGAACAGAAACCAAAACCTTTAATTACTTTCATATTTTTAATCTACTCAAACCAAAGGCAAAAAAAGTTATTTTCCTTACATGTTTTTTTAATAATCTTTGAGACCAATCATATTACCAAAGTTCAGGAAAAAAATCCAGTTTAATTTTTTTCTCCATCTATATTAAATCCTACAATGAAATTGCAAGAACAGAAAATCAAAACCTTTAATTATTTTTCATATTTTTAATCACCAAACCAAAGACGAAAATATTTATTTTCCTTACATTTGTTTTAATAATCTTTGAGACCAATCGTATTACCAAAGTTCAGGAAAAAAATCCAGTTTAATTTTTTTCCCCTTCTATTTATTAAATCCTACAATGAAATTGAAAGAACAGAAAAACAAAACCTTTAGTTAATTTTCATATTTTTAATCACCAAACCAAAGACAAAAAAAAAAAAAAAGATTTTCTTTACATGTTTTTTTAATAATCTTTGAGACCAATCATGTTACCAAAGTTCAGGAAAAAAATCCAGTTTAATTTTTTTCCCTTCTATATATTAAATCCTACAATGAAATTGAAAGAACAGAAAACCAAAACCTTTAATTAATTTTCATATTTTTAATCACTAAACCAAAGGCAAAAAAAGTTATTTTCCTTACATGTTTTTTTAATAATCTTTGAGACCAATCATGTTACCAAAGTTCCAGGAAAAAAATCCAGTTTAATTTTTTTTCCTTCTATATATTAGCTCGTACAAAGAAATTGAAAGAACAGAAAACCAAAACCTTATTTATTTAAGCAAGAGGGTCGTAATCACATCTGCAATATTACTGAAATATAAAGTGAACTGATTCCTCGTAGAAATCGAAGAATCTTTCACCCCACCAGAAGCCAACTGATCCTCACAACTCACCGCGCCGTCACCCGCAACCTTCGCGTCGTAGTTCGCGGTCAAAACATCCTCCTTCAGTTCTCCGAAAGCGCTTCTGAAAGATACGACGGCGCCGTCATAAGCCGATATGCAGGCCTTCAAAGTCGGCTTCTTTTTGGGATCCGTCCGTGAATTCTCGTACATATCAGTAACGTAAGAACGAGTGTCGGTCGCATTCGAAATCCCCAAGTTGAGGGAAATCTCGGCTAGACCCATATAATCCTTCGCCGCCGGAGTTTTGGGATCCGACTCGAGAGCTTGAATGCAAAATGAGTAGTTTTGGGATTTATGGCAGATTCCTTCCACGAGTTCTGATGCTGCATGGGCAGGAGAAGGATAATAGGTGAAGAAAAACGAAGGAGTGGCGAGGAGGAAGAAGACGGGGATTAACGGATGTTTCTGCCATTGCCATTGTCATTGCTCGCGGGTTTTGATTTTATGGCGATAAGAACACGCTTTATGATCTCCTTACATGTTAATGATTCTTGGGAATGGACAGTCTGTCCATCGAAACCCTAATTTTAGTTAGGGAAATCTTGGTTT
Source organism: Tetrastigma voinierianum (assembly GCA_016808115.1). Taxonomy (NCBI): domain Eukaryota; kingdom Viridiplantae; phylum Streptophyta; class Magnoliopsida; order Vitales; family Vitaceae; genus Tetrastigma; species Tetrastigma voinierianum. The sequence goes on along the minus strand of JAEQBH010002393.1, from coordinate 524,581 downwards.
CCTTATATAATACAAATATTCAAAATCTCAAGATTTTTTTCCTAAAAAGACAGAGTAAGAAATTATGATACGGTTTATCATTATAATTCTATTAAAAAAAAAGTTTATGTTGGATGGGAAAATAAGGATAAGTTAACTCATTTAAAGATAATTCTTATTAGGTATGGGAAATTAAAAGCAAGTTAACTCATTTAAAAACAATTTCTATTAGGTTTTTACGGATTGAGGGAGTTCTTGTTCCAAAAATATCATTTTTAACAACAGTCAAAAAACCCAAAAAAATAATATAATATATATAAGTTTGTGCATTAAAATAAAAATATAAAAATTTGAAATTACAATTATTTTAATTTTAATTTTTATATTTGATTTATTTTTGAATGTTTTTATTTCAAAATATTAAAAACATACCCGCAAAAATTTAAAGTATAAAAATTAATGAAGTTCTAATATTTTATTAAAATATTTATACTTTATAACTTTTATGAATTTATATTTTTAATAATTTAAAATAAAAAAAACATTAATATAAAAATTAAAATAGTAGTAATTTCAGATTTTTAATTTTATGCACAAACATATTATATATATATATATATATATATATATATATATATATATATATATATATTATTAATTTATGTGACACCCTTAAATTCGAGGGTCCCGTGACAACCACAACTCGCGGGAATTCTCCTCAGAGATTTCGGTGACCCGATACTGCCACCGTTGTGTCTCATTTATCGGGATCCATATTTTTTTTAAAAATCGGGCAAAGTCTTCTTTGTTCGGGGAGCTTTACCCAACATACATGTCTTTACCTGTACCAATTCATTTACATTTAAATCTAAAATATGAAAATAAAACGCTTAATTACAGTCCATAAGAGTCCAATCACGCCCTCTACCATATTTACATACCCGACTATTTATACTAATACCAAAGAATTTAATTACAATTCTTTTACATAAAATACTTTTACAAAGTGATTGCCATGCCACATGTCGGCCTTCTTCACAATCACGGTCACGGAGCGCCCATCTCCTCGTACACCCTCTGCATTCGAAAGGAGGTCCCACAACCGCGAGTAAATGCCCAATAGAAAATTCCTCCACAATGGCTACTCCTTGCCTAAATGCAATATGAAAATGCTCCATTATAAACATCAAACCATATTCCATATAAATAATGTAATCCTATATGGAATGTTCTGTGGTCATGTGCATGAGATGAGACTCTCATGCCCACAACCCGAGTCCCGACCTAATTTCCAAACCCATAACAATGCCAAGTGTGAAAATCACAAGGGCGGTCCCGCCCTCGATTCTTTCCAAAACAAAAGCTTTTGTTTTGTATTCTAGACACATCGATACCCCCAAATGCCTACTTATTTTACCAAGTACCGTGGTGTTATGCATTTAGGGCCACGGATTCTCGAGTTCCTCACGCAGGACGCCACACGCCCCATACAATATTCTTTTACTGGCTTTCACCGACTCGCTTTCATGTCTAAACCATATACCGTGTTTTCACTGGAGGGAGGGTGTCTATCCCTACTTGCTTCACCCATTTACACATGTACTTTTCATGCCATGCAACCGTGAGTCTCAATTTGGACGTTGTCCCATTTTATTGAGCTCACCATCGAACACTAAACACAGTGTTGATTTTACCTTGTCCTCACGACATACATCGAACACCAACACAGTGTCGATTTACCATGGTCGAACACCAAACATAGTGTCGACCCCAACCATGTACTCACATTCGACTCGACGCGATGTGACCGTGCATATGAAATGCAATCATGCATTTCATGCTATGTCATGCTACGTAAAGCCATTTTATAAATTCGGATAATTATATTTCCGAAAGATATAATTTCCATTCACCACACCCCATGTTAATACATCCGCAAGCACATATTAACATGGATTTTAAATATACAACATGATTTTTACACACAACAAAGATATTATTTATTTTTTCCAACAACAATACACACACACAAAATGGCCCAAATCTCGGACCCAAATAAAACAGGGCACCTCTTGGTCCCTTCATGGTTCGTCACCGAATTACTGTGATACCAAAACACACCATACAACCCGAAGACATCAGTCCCGATATCAAAACCAAACCTCAACACAGTCTAGGATTGCCCAAAAACAGTCTTGAAAATTCAGCCATGACTGTTCAAAACAACAGAAAAATTCGCATGAACTGCTCCGAAACAATCTCCAAATTCATCCCGGGATTGCTCGAAACAATCCCTAAAATTCCTAAAAATTCCTATACTCAGTCCAAGGATTTGGGGACTGAATTTTACGGCCTCTCACGGCCTCTAAGAAAAACCCCAAGCCATTAAATGGGCTTTAGGCTAGAAATAAACCAAGTAGGAAAATTCCTACCTCGTGGAGTTTAACGAAACTCCAAGATTTTGGTACCCACTGCAGCCTTCTCTGGCGTGGACCGACTTACCTTTTGCTCAACAAACCCCACATTCGAATTCAGATCTTAGAGATAAGTTTTTTTCTCTTCTCTCTCTCTCTCTCATGCACACTTTTCTCTGCCGAAAAATCCTCCCCTCCATTTTGTTTTTATTTTCCTTTATTTTTTTCTTTTATTTTTATTTTTGTCATTATTTTTTGTTTTCCTTATTTATTTTTTTCTCTTGTTTTATCTTTTCCCATTTGGCTTCCTCAACTCCGACACTTGGCTCAATGTGAGTCATTCACATTGGGTGCACCACATGTCATGCCATTTGTCACCCAACACCCGTTGCCTTGAAAAACATGAAATTCGACCGTCCCTAATCCGACGAATTTAATGAAAAACTAGATTTCACGACAACGCACAGTGAAGTCCGTTTTGCCATCCGAGATCTAGAAATTTCCCGGCTTTTCAACCTAAAATTACCTGCTTATCTTTTCGTAAAAATTGAATTTTTCCTGAGTTTTATAGAATACACCTTACTTTTTTTTAAAAAAAATATTTCAAAATTTATTTTTTTAAAAAATGTTTTTCTTTCTTTTTTTTTTTTTTTGATTTTCTTAATGTTGTTAAAAAGGTTTTTTTTTTTTTTAAACAAGGACTCCCTCACACACTTGGTAACAATTTAATATAAATTATTTTTAAATGTAATAACTTGCCCTTAGATAAATTTTCCAAGTAAAAAGAATTAGATTGATAAACCATGACATAATTTTTCCAAGTAAAAAAATAAAAATCTAATGAAAATATGAATGATCCCAAAGGTTTAAAAAAATAGAGAAGGAACTAGTGGTAACTTTTCAAACAGGCACCACAAGGGACATTAATTATTTAAAAATAACCGATGAAAAAAATGAATCTCATCCTTCAAAGGAATGGATCCAAAAGTACACAAGTGAATAGTTATTCATTAAGGCCAATTATGTTTTAGGGTTACATGGATCCCACTATTTGTGATTGCCCAATTTCCGAGGGTCCCGTTGACAAATCATCAACCCGCGCACTCGTATTAGGTTGTCTCTACTCTAAGTCTTGGTACCGATGTACCTCAATTACCTAAGTAGACGAAGTTACTCGCACTATTTCCATACGCCCCTTCTCATCGGGACCTCATTCATTCATATTTAACTCCAAAATATGAAAAGAAAATGAATAATTATAGTCCCAGAGGGGTCCGACACCCTCTTACCATACTCTCATACCCGACTATTTATACACAAGCTCAGTTAAGTTTATAAAAATCCTTTATACAAAACACTTTACAACACGCACTGCGCCACATGTCGGCCTCCTTTGCAAATCATGGCCTCGTCGGAGCGTTGTCTCCCTGTACACTCCTTGTACCTTAAATGGGGTCCTACAAATGCATATGCAATGACATGCATACATCAAACCACATTCCATACAGAAAATGCAATCATATATGAAATATTTCATGTCATGCATGAGAGGAGACTCCTCATGCCCATAACACGAGTCTTGACCGACTCCCTTACACATGCAAATGCCATGTGTGAAAACTAGTCATTGGTGTTTCACCCAATGACTTAACTCATTGGATAACCCTCCAATATTTATTTAATTTCATCAAATCTCGTGTGTTATTTATGGGCCATGTCTTTTTCGGGGTCACACTACAGGATCGTCACGCGCCTTCCGACAATTTTACGGGCTTTCACCGCCAGTGATCATGTCTAACCGCATATCGATTTGGGTCTTTCACCTTGGGGGGATCTACCCCATCTTGCTACGCCCAAACACACGTGATTTATATTTTTTATTATTTTATACAACCGTGAGTCTCAATTTTGGATGTTGTCCCATTTCCGAGCTCACTACACACATTCACCAAGAATGGTGAATAACCAATACCATGCACACACACCCGACTTGACGCGATGTCCCCGTGCATATGAAATGCAATTATGTCATTTCATACTATAACATGTTACATGCAAAATGAGAACTACATGCAACATATTCAACACATGGATAATTATATTTTCTACATATAATTTACATCCATCATAAATTCCATGTCAATATATCTATAAGCATGCATTAACATGATTTTCACACAACCAACATGTTATTCAAATTTTTGCAATCATACATAAAAAAAAAAAAAAAGAAGCACACACAGAGTTTGAAAATCGGGCCCCGGATCAGCCTAAAAACAACCTAAAATCCCTCAGCCCAGACCGTCCTCGAAAACAATGAACTAACCTGACTGTCCGAAATGCCCCTAAAAATTTAGTCCAAATCGGCCCAAAACAACCCAAAATAATGTCCTGACTGTCTAAACAATCCAGAATTCTCATCTCAAATCGTTAAAAAATAGTCCCAAAATTTTCTAATATTCACTCCCAAAATCTTGGGACTAAATCACACGGCCGCCACGCCCCTTACAAATATTCATGCCATTAAATGGTTTTTAGGTTAGAAATAATCAAAGTAGGAAAATTTCACCCTTTCGTGGGAGTTTGACTAAACTCCAAGATTTTAAGTACTCACTGTAGCCTGATGCTGGATCACTTTTCTTCTCAATTTCACGAAGACCGACGGCCCCGATTTCAGAATCTTAGAGAGAAGCCGTGTTTCCTCACCTCACCTCTCTTCTCCTTCTCTCACTCTTCCTCTCTATCCGTCTCTCTACCAAAAATGTCCCTTTTTTCCTCCTTTTGATTTTTCTTCATTTTCTTTCTTTATTTCTTTGTTTTATTTGTTGATCTTATCTTAAGATGAGAGAGACCTCCTCCCACATGCCATGTGTCTACACATGGACCATGCATTATGTGAAATGTGTCACTCTTTGCACCACCTTGCTCTCATTCCATGTGTCACCCGACACTCGATGCTCGAAAACGTGAATGCCTCGGCGCCTCGTGGGAATTCATGAAATTAGACAGAATTAGATTTGGTGAGACAAATTCAATGGTGAAGTCCATTTTTTCATTCGAGATCTAGAAAATTTATGGTTTTTAGCCAAAATTACCGTTTTACCCTTTTTTCAAAAAAATTGAATTTTTTTTCCAGGTTTTGCACTATTTCATAAAGAGTCCATCAAATCACCCAAATTGAGCCCAAAGATATATGTTTTGATGAAACAAAAATGTCATCCTTGAGAAAGATGAACTTCTATCCACTCATATAGTCACAGGATGGAAAGTATGTATTGATTATAGGAAGTTGAACAAGGCAACAAGGAAGGATCACTATCCACTACCTTTATTGGATCAAATGCTAGACAGACTTGTCGGACATTCTCATTATTGCTTCCTAGATGTTTACTCGAGATACAATCAGATTATGGTACACCCGGAAGACCAATAAAATACAACCTTCACTTGCCCATATGGAACATTTGTTTTCAAAAGAACGTCGTTCGGGTTGTGCAATGCTCCAACTACATTTTAGAGATGTATGACTACCATTTTTTCATATTTGATTGAAAATATCATTGAAGTCTTCGTGGATGATTTTTCAACGTATGGGTGTTCATTTGAAAACTGCCTTAACAATCTTGAAGTGGTTTTACAAAGGTGTAGAGAGAAAAATCTGGTGTTGAATTGGGAAAAATGTCACTTCATGGTTCAAGAGGGTATCGTACTTGGGCACCTCATCTCTTCAAAGGGGTTGGAAGTTGATAAAGAAAATATAGCCACAATCCAAACCCTTACTCCACCAACTACAATACGAGGAATTCGTAGTTTTTTAGGACATGCATGATTTTATCGAAGATTCATAAAACACTTCTCAAAAATCGCAGCTGCCATGTAAATCAAGAAAATATGCGGGTCCTCGCTTAATGAATTCTTGCATGAAAGCATTTGAGGAGATAAAGAACCAACTTATTGAAGCATTCATTGTTGTTGCGCTTGATTGGGGTGAATCATTTGAAATAATGTAAGATGCGATTTTGCAATTGGAGCTATTTTGGGACAAAGACGAGATAACATCTTCAGGCCTATCTATTATGCAAGTAAAACTCTGAACGAAACTCATGAAAACTACACGACTACAGATAAAGAGATGCTAGCAGTAGTATATTCCAGTGACAAATTCAGATCATACATACTTGGCTTTAAGGTGGTTCTCTATACGGACCATGCAACAATTAGATATCTCATGTTGAAAAAGGATGCCAAACCGAGACTAATCTGATGGGTTCTATTACTTCAAGAATTCAATATGGAGATTAAATATAAAAGAGGAAGTAAAATGTGGTAGCTGGCCACTTATCTCATTTGGAATCCTACAATGGAATTGAGGACCCACGGAGATAGAGGAACCTTTTCCATATGAACAACCGTTTGTTATAAAAACCTCTTTGCCATGGTGTTGATATAGTAAACTTCCTAACTTGCAATGTTCTACCACTAGAGTTTAACTCGTGGCAAAAGAAGAAATTTCTCCATGATGTGAAATGCTATCAATGGGACGATCCACAATTATTTCGAAGATGTGGGGATCAGGTGATACAGAGATGCATCCCAGAAGTTAAGTACGATGGCATTCTAGCACATTTCCATTTCTCGTCGTATGGAGGTCACATGGGACCATTGAGAACTTCCCGAAAGATACTAGATTCTGGATTTTATTAGCCTACACTTTTTCGGGACTATGATGATTATGTGAAGAAGTGTGATCATTGCTAACGAGTGGCAAATATATAAAAAAGAGATGAAATTCCATTACATAGCATGTTGGAATTTGAGTGTTTGATGTTTGGGGAATAGATTTTATGGGACCGTTTCCACCTTTAAAGGGAAATTTGTATATTCTTGTGGCGATGGATATATGTCTCTAAGTGGGCTAAAGCCATAGCAACACCCAAAAATGATGTGAACACAGTGGTTAATTTTTTGCGAAAGAACATTCTAACTCGTTTGGAGTACCCATGGCGATTGTAAGTGATGAAGGCACCCATTTCTTCAACAAAATCTTTCCAGTGCTTATGGCTAAGTATGGTGTCCATCATAAGAGAGCTTTAGCATACCACCCCCAATCAAATAGACAAGCTAAGGTTACTAACCGAGAGATAAAAAGAATTTTGGAAAAAACAGTTAGTATAGGTAGAAAAGACTAGGCAATGAGATTAGATGACTCACTTTGGGCGTATCGAACAACATACAAGGCTCCTATTAGAATGTCACCATATCGACCTTATGTTTGAAAAGCTTGTCATTTGCCCGTTGAGTTGGAACATCGAGCATTTTGGGCAGATAAAAATATGAATTTTGATCTCCAATATGTTGGAGAAAATAGGCTTCTTCAACTCAACGAGCTAAAGGAAATCAGAAATGAATCATATGACAATGCAAGGATATACAAAGATAAAATGAAGAAGTGGCATGACTGATGTCTTACACAGAGAACATTCAAGGAAGGCGATAGAGTCTTGTTGTTCAATTCTAGACTCCGATTATTTCCGGGAAAACTGAAATCCCAATGGATGGGACCATATATTGTCATCTTCGTTACTCCATTTGGGTTAATTGGATTGAAATCAAACAACAGAGCAAAATTCAAAGTGAATGGTCAAAGAGTGAAGCTTTACCTTGGCGAAGAACTTCTAAAAGTCGATAAGATAAAATTCACCGACTAAGAGTTCGAGAAAATGAGGCATCATTATTGTGATGAATAGCAGTTTTACCAATGAGACACAACTTCGTCTAGCTATCAACATTAAACATAACTCTTCTTGGGAGGAAACCCAAGTTTTGTAAGAATCCCTTTCGTTCATTTATTTTCTTTCTTTATTTTTTTCATTTCTTTTCAATTCAATTTCACTATTTCGGGATTCTTGGTTTGTTTGATATGTGTGTTAAGTGTTTCAGGTGCCTTTAAGAATTGAAAGGACAATCACAATGCTTGAACTGAAGGGAACCGAGTTTTGGGAGTAGACTGGAAAAATGAATGTAAAATGGGGAATTTTATTTATTTATTTTTTTAAAGGTAATAAATAATTTGAATTTCAGGCTATGTGAAATAGGCATGAACTGTTAGGAAGGAAAGAGTTTTGGGTTCAGCATATTCAATTGAGAATCTTACTAGTTCACCGCAGCGAAGCAACCCTTCACCACGAAAAACCTATCCAATTCTTCTAACCATCCCTCTAGTTCGCCCCAGTGAAGGTCATCCTTCACTATGGCGAAGGCATTAGCCACCATGAAGCAAACCCTTCACCGCAACAAAGCCCAATTACATTTTGCTTACCTCTCGAGTTTGCCACTGCAAAGAATCCCTTTTTCAAGGCGAATAAAGTCCTATATTTGTATCTCTCTCGAATTTGCCGCTGCAAGGAAATCCTTCATTGCTATGAATAAAGCCCTAACTTGTGCCTACCTTTCAAGTTCGCTGTTGCGAAGAAACCCTTCACTGAGGCGAACTCAAATAACCTTTTACATTCCCTCTAATTCGCTATGGCAAAGGAACTCTTCGCCACGGCGAAGCCCACGTAACTTTTCAGATTCAAGGCCTTTGCCGCAGTGAAGGCCCTCGATTTTTTAAGGGCTATAAATAGGAATGAAAGGTCATATTTTTTCTTAAACACTCTCTTTTGGTTCTTTCTCTCCTAAAAACCGAAACTCGCAAACCTAGAAACTCTCCTCCATTCTTCTCCCATGGCTCCAAAGAAGATAGTTCCGCAAAATAAGAGAATAATTGGGTTGAGCTCTCACATACCTCCGCCTCTTCCAAAAGATCCAAAGAAGTTTATCACCCATGAAGTAGAATGGTTGTACCATGAGTCTCTCTACAACCATACATTTATGTCGGAACATGGTTTTCCAATCTCCAATGTGTACTTCACATTCATGATTGAGAACAAAGGTTGGACAAAACTGTGTGAGCATCCACCACTAGGGATAGCTCTTATTATTAGAGAATTCCATGCAAACCTATGTTTTTCAGGATGATTCAAGAATATATGTGCACGGGAAGTGGATGAACTTTGACGCTGCTACCATTAACATGGCGTATCATCTGAGAGACGATGCCAACGAAGAATATCGAGCCCTATTCCAGAATACTGACTATGAGATGATAATGAGTGCCTTTGCCAAAAGGAGTTGTGAATGGAAAAGACACCCTTCTAATTCTAAGGTGACTACTTTTCCTATGGTTGCCCTGAGATCAGTTCCAAAGGCATAATATAACTTTATTTGTGCAAGCCTAAAGCCGAGCCTCCACCTCTTGACAGTCATTATCCTGTATGCCATTATGAAAATTATAAAGTTTGATGTGGGCTTTGTGATTGAAAGAGGATTTATCAAGTCTACCCAAGAGCGATGTACTAGGGCATTAATCCACCCTTCTCTGATCACACGGCTATGTAGGATGGCTGATGTTCCAATGTCTAGATCTGAAGAGAAGTCACCACATAAACTTCCAGTACCCTTGCTTAAACAAAAGGATGGCTCATCCCAAGATTCAAATGAAGAGTTCGAAGAAGAAAGAGAAGCAGCCACTGAAGAAGAAGAGTCCAACGAAGAGGAAACAACACATCCTAGACTGCATAAGCTTATTGCAGATCTGGCCTCTTCTACATTGAAAGAACTTATAGACTATAAGAAGAGAAATCATGCACTGCATATGGAGAATGCAAAACTCACAGTCCGTCAAGAGGTGCTAGCTCAGAGATAGCAGATGCAAGTGGATAGGTAGGAGAAGAACATAACATATTTAGTTAGTCTTATAGACTATTATCATGCTCTAACATCCACCTCAGTTGTGCGTATGGCCACCCGCTACATAACATCTTGGTTGGTTTTGATATCGTTTAGTTTGATATTGTTTTGGTTTGTTTTTGGTTTATTCTTAGTGTGTTTAGTTTTTTTGCTTGTTTAAGTCTATAGTTGTTTCTATACATTTGGTATTAGTTGATCCACGTATGGTATTTTTTTTCTTGTTGTGATAATTGATTTTTATTGCATATCTATTTTAGTGCCAAAATGTTGAAACTTATTGCTTTTACCATTGAGTGTTCATTCAAATATCGAAGTGCATAGCAATTTTGGAAATTTTTTGAAAAATAGTTAAAATTTTGTATATGAATTTTTTTTATTGATATATAAGGAATGTTTATGATGATACCTATTTTTGCTTTCTATAGATATGAATAACACTAGAGATAGTTGAACTTAAAGCCTAATGGGTTGATCATGTAGCTATGCACTTAGTGATAAGTCCTTACCAAATTGAGCACACAAGTCACATGTACCCTTTTTGCCCAAGTATGCCTGGTTTAGAGAAGAATTAGAAGAATACCATAATTTTTAGATCTTCTAAGACTCTAGAACTTCCTCAATTATCATTTGAGGTGAAATCCTAGGCATCACATCTTTGGGAAATGATTTAGGCAGTCATTGGAATTGGTTGAGCCTTTCTAACCCACCTTTAGATGCATCACTCCATAGTCACCCGACTTGAGCCTTTATTAACCATTTTTTATCTTGAAAAGTAAGAATGAACACCTACATCCTTTTGTTTCACTTTTCAGTCAAGAACCCATGTTTACCCTTAACATGTTGTTTATAGAGAAAAAAATTATGAGACTAACATGTAATGTGGTGGGAAGCTTGAATGAAGTTGTTATGCTAGTATAGAATGTCAAGGAATGGGTGTGAAATAGAGCAAGAAAATGAACTACAAAAAGTGCAAAAGGTTGAAGAACTCAAGGGGGAGTAAATTCAACCTCGTAGCCTTCTTACCTTTAGCTACTATGTCTGTAGGGATGTTTTGACACTTAGTACCCCAAGGCCAACTGGTCTTGAAGTTACTAACCAAAAAATCGCTACATGGGGTGGGTAGAAAGCTTAAGGGGGTTGAATATTGCACTACTCCTCATCTCGATGTTTAGAAAATGCAAAAAGTTCTTGATGATTATGGAAAAGATAGAAAAAAACAAGTTTAGGGGTGAAGAAGTATGAATAGCACAATGATGCTAATGGGGATGAGTTTGAATGACTCAATTGTGAACATAGTAAATTTTTGGAAGATGAAAGCACTCCGTGGAAAGGAGAATGTGCTTGATTATTTTGGGTAAATGTTGAACCTAAGGAGTAATTTGCCTTATAATAGTACCATAACTGATCAGTTAAACGGACTGAAAGGAGAATAGGAAATAAGTGTGAGAAATTGAGGGCTACACGAAAGTGTAATCCTTAACACTTGTATTGGTCTCCTTGGGCAAGTACAAGATTAGTTCCACCTAAACAACACTTAATGAATATAAATCATACATACATCAATAGAGACAATCAACTCTAGTGTCTTTTTCTAGAGCTTCTCTTACAAATCAATCCAATTACTTGCTAACTTTCAAGAATCGATTTTATTTTAGTATTTAGTTTACCATAGTTTTATTTTTAAGCAATCAACAATCCCAAATCATTTTCCTGCTCAGATAGTGAATTTATCGACTAGCTGGGGTACTTAATCCCTCAATTAAACCAACCTTCCTATGGGTTCGATATCTAGGGTTTTAATTTGAAAGCTTGTATTATTTGAATGATTTGTACACTTGAGGTGAGTTTTAGCACTCCCAAAAGAGAGCTAACATGAATCATGGATGCTTTTCAGATCTATCATGCTAAAGCATGATGGACTTCACGCTAAAGCGTGATGGACATCAAGCCATAGTGTGGATTATCCCATGAGGATGTAGTGTATCCCCCTTTTATCTTCTATTTTCTTGTATGTTCTTTCATTATTTTGGGTGCTAATGAATAATATGACCGAGAGAATATTGTTCAATCTTAAATTTCTAGAAACATGGACTTGAATATACATGTTGAAATTAACTTCAAGACATTTTAGACATACTGTATTCATCAAGGGAGCTAAGATTCAAGTGTTGAATCAGTTTGGGATTCAAGTATTGAATTAGATTAGTTCAAGTGTTGAATAACAAGGTTTTTGACTTAGTTTAAGGTTCAAGAGTTGAATCAACTTATAGTTCAAGTGTTGAACAAATTAATTTTTCAGTTCAAGTGTTGAACAATAATGATTGGCTTCAAGTGTTGAAATCATTGAATGTGTTAAACGAACCATGGAATACCATTATCTATTACTTTCAATCTTTGCATTAGAGAATGCATGTTTAAGGGTGTATGTTAGCATGATGGATGATTAACGACAATGCCCAATGGTGATTGAGCATATTGCATTCAATTATTAATTCTTGTTGGGTAAATATGGCCTACATGTCCTTGCATCTCTCTATTTTCTCGATGAATTTCTCTTCTCATCTAAATCCCCCTCAAATGTAACTTGAGGTTCTTCTTTTGAATGTATGTAATTAGATTACATAGAATTAGGGTTAGTTGGTGGAAATACAAAGAAGAAATGAGCATAGAGGAGGAGCCAAGAAAGAAGGCCTTAAAATGTAAATTTGATTCAATTTCATGGGTTGTAATAATCATGCATGTCCCTAGGTTTTACCTAGTCAATTCCATTTTGGCTCATGGAATTGATTTTAGAATGTCCATAATCATGTCATATAGTTAGAGTAACTATTTTTGTGAAACCCCGAGAAAATCTAATTTTTTGAAAAATGGTAAAACAAAGACTTCGTGGTCAAAATCCGAATTTTCTAAATCTCGATGACAAACGGATCTCCTCATTGAATCGCCTCAAGAAAATCTACTACTACGCCGACCTCACACTCCGGCAGACAAAGAAGCACTCTTACGCTGGCGTGACCGGTGTCAAAAGTAAGAAACGGGTTTGAGGAGACATGTGATGTGAAAAAGTCACCTACTACATGTACTCATGCGACACATGTCAGATGATTAGCCGGTATGACGAATGAATCTGGCCGCTGATTGTGCCAAGTGTCAAAAATCAAGACAAAAGGGACACAATGGGAATTAATGGAAAGTTTAATGATAATAAGACAAAATGCTAAATAGTCTTCTTCTCCATTATTTGAAAGCCAAAACGTGCATGGGCTGAAAAAGGTGCAGAAAGTTGGGTTTTTAAATTCTAGAGAGAGAAAGTGTGCCTTCTCTCTAGATTTTCGGCCGTTCGGACCGTCGGTTCTCGACGGAGCAAGAAGCAAAGTTGATCTACTCGGCGAGGGCTACGCGTGGACACCGATTTGGTGGAGTTTCGAGTGGAGAAAATCCCCATTGTTATGTCATAATAGCCGCCAACCCGAAGGGCTTCTACCGTTTCATGTTAATAAAATGATACGATTCTTTTGCAGAATTTTTATACATGAGTGATTCAAAATGAATTGTTGACGTAAATTAGCCCATGTGAGCTTAATTTGTGTTATGATTGAGAACTAATAATATGAATTATGGGAATTAATTGTAAGTACATTACATGCATGTAAATATATTAGCATGAATGGCTTGAATTTGCAGGAGAGAATTATGTTAATGCATGTAATTAAATGTGTTAACATGATGGGAATTATATAAAAGTATAATTGTGTGTAAGCCATTGAAATTAATTCACTAGTCAAGTGAGCTAATTTTGATGTTATTGATGTGAATTAAATAACATGTGGCATGTATGTAAATTTTGTTAATATATGTAAATGATATACTGCAGTGGTTTGAGAATGCAGTAGAGATAATGCATTTCATACGTATCGGGGAACCTAAGAAAATTAGGTGAGTGCACGGTATGAAATAAATAAAAGGATGTTTTTCTCGGCTTAGGCATGCGTGAGGGAGTCGGTGAGACTCGAGACACGGATCGGGTATGGTGGCATTCAAGAGATCATGTATTTTCTCGAAAGTGTGTTTATGCTAGATCATTGCATGTGCAATTTAGCGGAGTAAATCCATGTAGGAGATTTTCATCATTTGCATTGCTTACCCCGCCGAGGAAATATTATTTTAGGTAATGTGGAGGATCGGGAAGACGGCACTCATTGCAGGTCGTTTTGAGAAGAAAGCCACATGTGGCTTTGACATGGATTATGTAAAACATGTATTAGATTCTTAATTTTAATATATGTTTCAGATGAAGAGTGATGAACAACTCTTGAAACTATTGGTATATGATATAGGTAATTTTGTGAGTATTGATGTAATGTGGCCCAAGTGGCCATTTTTACTCATTTCTCTGAATTGTATATGGACCTCGGTGTGGTCAATGTGAAAATTGGGACAGTTAAATTCTCGTAGAACTCGCACAAAGGAGACTCTGCCCGATTTTTCGTGAGTGGTGTCGGGTTATCCGACGTCCACGAGTATTCCATGGGTTGACGGGTTGTCAACGGACCCCCGGGAAATGGGGCATCACAATCTTTACATAGTCATGAGATGAATGTGTATGTATAAAGCATGCTAATACTATGATGAGACTAATTAAAGAAAAAACCCCTTAATAAGACATTAAGGCTAACGTCTTCCATTAATATGGTGTGAACCAAAATTCTTCTAGAGTTGTGCTTGTTGGATAAACCCAAGCCCTCTCTACTAGGATATGTTCTATCCATGGAAATGAGTTTCCGGATTAGTACAAATTTTACGGCATTTCATTAGCTTGTCAAACCCAAGGTTAATGTTTTATAGAGACGCAGTTAGGCAAGTGTACATGATATGTGCACACATCAAGAGTTGATAACCCAATGATGGTGCATACATCAATAATTGATAGCACTAGATTCGATAATTGCGTATGAATGCAATTGGTATGGATTAGATACCTACCTTTTTATCCAAGTTGGCTTGCTAGGTAAACCCAAGGTCATTCTTAGTGATATTGATATCGACTCATCAAGAATCATGAAGGTTCTCTCAATCAATAGTGAACGCTATCGATCACTGCCGTGAATAAAATAAGGTTGAGCTTTATAATGCATAATTATCAAGCCGTAATAATCATGCATTTTACATTACAATATAACATGATCTCTTTTACAACTAGGTTGTTAGAATCACACCATGTCAACAACCGTGAACTTGAGACTAATATTGGATGCTAATAAGTCGTACCTTAAGTACAATCTCACGGATCACAAGGAACTTGATAATCGTTTCCATGCGGTGAGATAGTTAGGGGCTTATGTCCTTGATGGCCCACTTTGATAATCCTCTCGTTGTCGATGCATTCACATGATTGTATGCATTATCAGAGCACTGATGACAATGTGATTGCCCCATGTATCATGCTCGCATCTATGTCACCAGAGCTTCGAAAACATCATGAGGCTATGACTGCACATGCCTTAGTCATCCATCTTAAGGACTTGTTTCATGATTAGGTGAGATCCAAAAGTTTCGAGGTCTCTGCTTTTTTCGCTCCAAGATACAATATGGGACATCTTCAGTATAGATGCACTAAAGATGAATTGATATATTGTGAGGTTAAGATCAGTTGGGTTTTGGCATGGATCATGGATTGAGTATAGACTTGATTCTAACTAGTTTACACGATAATTTCGGGCATGGCCAGGCTCAACTATGGATGAATGTGATAAAGAGACCACTCATACCCAAAGCTAATCAACTCGTTTAAAATAATGAACCCGCCTTGGAATAAAGAAGGTAAAGCCAGAATGGGCCAGGATTCTTTTTGGTTCTAAGAAGAATTCTAAGAACAAGAAGAAAAGGAAATTCACTAAAGCACAGGGATGTGTGTCCAAGAAGAGGGCAAAATAGACAACCTCAAAAGGTACTTGCTTATACTATGGCAAGGATGGCCACTGGAAGAGAAACTGCAAGACCTATTTGGAGTCTATGAAGAAAAAGGCATATGATGTCACATCTCCTTCAAGTATACTTGTCATTGAGATCAACATTATTTCTCAAAACAATCAATGGGTATTAGATACCAGTTGGGGCTCACATATATGTATTGATATGCAGGGCCTAAGGAACAACAGAAGACTCAACAAAGGGGAGTTGGACTTATGGGTGGGAAATGGGGCAAGAGTTGTTGCATTATGAGTAGGGACTTATGCTTTGAACCTCCCAAGTGGACTTCTTTTAAATTTGGATGATTTTTATTATGTACCTGCTTTGACTAAGAACATTTTTTTCATTTCTTATTTGAACAAAAAATGTCTTTCATTTAACTTTTAGTAACAATGGTTGTTCTATTATGTTAATTGATGTTCTTTATGCTAGTGGTACATTATACAATGAAATTCACATATTAGATATGTCCAATCCAATTCTAACTATCCATGACAATAAAAGGCACAAGAAAGATAATCTGAAATCATCTTACTTATGGCAGTGTCACCTTGGTTATATAAAGGCGCATGACTAATTTACATAAAGAAGGTAGCTTGGGGCCATTTGACTGTGAATCATATGACACATGTGCATCTTATTTATTAGGAAAGATGACAAGGTTGCCCTTTAAAGGAGAGGGTGAACGTGCCAATGGGCCATTGGACCTTATACATTTCGATGTTTGTGGTCCAACGCCCACACATGCCAAAGGTGGTTACATCTACTTCATTACATGTATCAATGATCATTCACGATATGGGTACTTGTATCTTATGAGATACAAATATGAAACCTTTGAAAAGTTCAAGAAATTCATAAATGAAGTGGAAAAACAACTTAGGAGAAGTATTAAAACACTTAGATCATATCAAGGTGGTGAATACTTAAGCCAAGAGTTTTTGGATTATCTTAGGGATAGTGGGATTTTATCCCAATGGACTCCACCTTATATGCCACAGCACAATGGTGTGGTTGAGTGGAGAAACTAAACTTCACTAGACATGGTAAGGTTTATGATGGGTAAGGCGGATCTACCTAAATCCTTATAGGGTTATGCACTTGAGAATGTTTTTTACATCTTAAACAGAGTTCCATTCAAGTCAGTTGAAGTTACTTCATATGAGATATGGACTAACACGAAGCCCTATCTTTCTCACATGAGGTGTCTATTAGTAGGATATTCTAAGGAAACATGTAACGCCCAAAAAATACCCTACAATTTTTGTAATAATTTTATTATATATTCTGGGTATGAATTGAGCCAAACTTGGGTTTTTCTCCCTGAAACTGGAGTAAATCATGGAAATGTGAATGAATATGTGAGCATAAGGATTAAATATTATATGCTAAAATGAGAAATTGATTGAACCTAAAATAAACCCAAGTGTAAAAGGGAAATTTGGAATTGGTAAATGAGGACCTAACTTAAAATAGAATGTTTAAAATGCTAAGGTAATGTAAATGTCTAATAAAATTATAAGAAAATGAATGAGCAAAGTGGAATAATAGGAGACTTAAATGAAAATGGCTTAAGAGCCAAAAGAGGAAAGAATAAACATGGCCTTAGAAGAAAATGAACTTAAAGAATTCAAAAAGTGGTCTATACTCATTTGAGCAAAACATTTTTGAGACAAATGAGAGGAAAAGCTTAGCCTTAGGAGTGGTAAGAGGATTGTTGTGTAAATCCTTCCATTTGTTCAAGATCTTGCAAGAAGGAGGAAGGGAAAAGGCTAGGGCTATAAGTGCAAAAGGATTTAAGGTAAGAACCAAACCCTAGAATTTATTTGAAGATGTTTGGGTTGGAAAAACCCTAAACCATCCATGTGTTATCAGGGCTGGTTTTTAGGATGATATTAGGATGTTATTGAGAGTGATTCCCATGTTTTGTTTTGGGATTTTGAGGATATTTGGAGGAAATCTCAAAAAGGAGCAAAATTGGAAAATATGGGCATTATTGGGCTCCTACGCCTTTCCCACGCCACGACATAGACCTACGCCAAGGCGTGGGATACCCTCGCCGCGACGAGGCCAAGGTGCCAAAATGGCACCTCCGTATGCCGATGTACCGCTTATTCACAAATGAGCAATTTTTGATTTTGTTCGAACACCTCGTATTCGTACACCGATAGTTTAAGGACCCTAATAAATTATTAATGGGGGTTCATATAAGGATATAAATGAGTAAAAAACTTATCGTACCTCATCGCCTCGACGAAGCTTCGCTTCACCTGGGCAAGATTTGTTAAGTGTGATAATTGTTTACTCACTAAATGTGATAATTGTGATTGACTATGGGTTGGTGAGGATCACCTAACCTAGGACCGAGATCGAAGTATTATAAGAGTTTGATATTTTGGTTCGTTCACTCAAACTTATCCTTACTCTCAGTTTTTGGTAGTTTACTAAATAAATCTGAAATGATTGTATGGAATATGCTTATCTCTGAAATGTTATTATGAAAGTGCATATGGATTTGAAAATGTGATATTTGAAATGTTGACAATTAATTGCATGTGAGTGATTAATTGAATTATAAAGGAATTAGTCAATTCTTGACATCTTGAATTGAATCGATATACTAAACGACCAACATGGTAGGATGCACTGCTTACATCCGCTATGAAGGCAAACCGGAATTGTCTAATGTCCCATGGCGATCTACCTAATCGCATCTATTATGATGGTGTAAGGACATTGTTAAATGTCCTACATGGAGGGATGCACCAATCGACATCCGTCATGATGGTGTATGGCATTTTTAAATGACCACTTGGTAGGATGCACCAATCGGCATTCATCATGATGATGAATTGAAATTGTTAAATGTGTAATCACATCACCGAACGACAACAAGGACGGGATTCACCAAGCTGAATCCGTTGTGAATATAAATGGTATAGTCAAAGTGATATAGCAAACTTTGACAAGTGAAACAAAAATGGGATTTGTAAACTAAACACATCCTTAAGAGTGTATGTTTGAATCTCATGAATTGAATTGTTGAATGATTTGTTGCATATGAAAGGGCATATTTACAAGTGATCAATGAAGTATGTGATAGTATGTTAAAATGAATAAGCATGAGTATTTTTTTACATTGATCATGAATGAAGTATAAAGTATTGTTTAATATAAAAGCATGTCTTATATTAAATTGAAATTGAGAATAGAGAACAGTATAGAACCACTAAGCATGAAAATGCTTAGCGTGTAGTTTTTAACTATGCACAGGTATCGAGTGAACATGAAAGAAGGCCAAGAACAAGAAGCGCAGAGTCATAGAGAAAGTTGCAGCGTATAAGTATATACTCCGTCATATGCATACCATTCTTTTGAACGTGTGACATTTTGTGAACAAACGAGTTAAACTCAGAAACATTGTTTTGTACTCCTTTTTGAAGGGTCATAGAATGCCTTTAATGTAAATGTGTTTGTATAAATGTAAATGTTTATGGGCTTATCGTTTGTAACCATTTCCGTAGTATTTAAAAAGGCCTTGTGCGTATTGTAAATGAAATGCTTTAGCGTAATTGAAAACTCTAAAATGAAATGACATAAATAAAATGTTTTTGATAAGATAAATGAAAACGATCGAAGTAAACAGGGCTCCGGCTTGGATCAGTCATTCAGGTCGGGCCAGGGTTTCAGGTCGCGACACTTAAAAAAAAAAAAAAAAAATAAAAAATCTAGTGTTGGCATTTGAAGGGTATCGTAGCATCCTTGATCCGGCTCGACTGGGCCAATCGGGTTGATGTACAAAGGGTGCTACAAAACAAATGGACATCAATTCTACAATTCTTTGGAACAAAAGGTGTTTGTTTCAAATCATACTGTGTTCATGGATAAAGAGTTTCTTCTAGAAGATAGTGGGAGCAAAGTTGAACTTGGAGAAGTTCAAAGTGCTCAAATAGATGCGGATCACCTAATTGGACCTAAGGCTGATATTCGTAGTGATGAAGAAATAGTTGATCCTTTTGAAGCACAAGCGCTTTGTAGGAAAAGTAGAACACATACTGTTCCAAAGAGATGAATTTCTCATTAGTGAACAGAATGATGTATTGCTCATAGAATATGATGAGCCTACTACCTACGAAGAATCTCTGAATAGTTCAGAGTATGAAAAATGGCTCATAGCCATGAAATTAGAGATGGGTTTCATGTATACAAACCAAGTATGGACTTTGGTTGATCCACCCGAAGGACTAAAACCTATAGGGTGCAAGTGGATCTTCAAAAAGAAGACGAACAAGGAAGGTAATGTGATTACCTATAAAGCTAGGCTTTTTGCTAAGGGTTATCAACAAAGACAAGGAATTGACCATGACAAGACTTTTAGTCCAGTAGCCATGCTTAAATCTATAAGAATACTTCTAGTCATTGCTGCTCATTATGATTACGAGATATGGAAAAGGGATGTGAAGATGGCTTTCCTCAATGGAAACCTATATGAGGAAGTGTACATGACACAACCTAAAGGCTTCATATCTAAAAATGGTGTTAAAGTATGCAAACTTCAAAGATCCATTTATGGATTGAAGCAAGCATCTAGGAGTTGGAATTTCTGGTTTGATGAGCCAATCAAAGAGTGTGATTTCTCAAAAAATCTGGATGAGCCTTGTGTGTACAAGAAGGTTAGTCAGAGTGTAGTCGGGTTCCTAGTTTTATACGTGGATGACATACTACTGATTGGAAACAACGTCTCAACATTGCAATTTGTCAAAATTTAGATATCCAAGAATTTCTCCATGAAAGACATTAGAGAAGGACCTACATATTAGGGATTAAGATCTATAGAGATATATCTAAAAGGTTGCTTGGTCTTTCACAGTCTACATGCATGGACAGGATGCTAAAGAGATTTAGTATGGGACAGTCTAAGAGAGGACAAGCATGAGCTTGACCGTATGCTTCGGCTATAGGATCAATCATGTACACTATGTTGTATACTAGACCAAATGTATCATATGATTTAAGTGTCACGAGCAAATACTAGTCGAACCCAAGTGAGTTTAATTGGGTGGCTGTCAAGAATATCCTCAAGAACTTGAGAAGCACTAAGGATTTATTCTTGATTGATGGAGATGGGATCTTTTGGTAAGATGATAGCTTCTAATTCGATAGAGATGACTCTAAATCTCAATCAAGCTAAATGTTCACATTAATGGTATCACAGTCAATTGGAAGAGTTCCAAATAAAAGATGAATGTGGATTCTTCAACTAAATCATAGTACATCAATGCTTCCGATGGTAACTAAGGAAGTGAATTAGACAAAGTAGTTCATTTATGAACTAGGAGTGGTTCCTAGCATTGTTGATTTGATACTATAGTATTGGATGACAATGGAGCCATTGCGAAAGCAAAATGAACCACGGTCTCATCAAAGGTCCAAACTAGTACTCAAAGGATGCCATTTGATTTGAGAAATCTTTGATGATCATGATTTAAAGATAGAGAAATACCCACCGATCATAATGTTCCTGATCTCTAAACTAAGCCACTTCCCCAAAAGAAGTATGATTCACATCTACTTGCCTATGGTATGAGATACAAAGGCGATTGGCTTTATTACAAGTGTGAGATTGTTAGAGAAGTGCTCTAAAGGAAATTGCCCTTAGCATTTATTGTACGTATTACATATTATTTAATATGAAAGGCTTCTTCATTAATTTGATATTCATACGTTGAATTGATTTAGATCTTTAATCAAATTAATAAAGTCCATGATACGTAACATAGCTTGAAGGAAATCGTGATGTTATCGTGATAATAAGATTCATTTCATGTGCAATTATGTTAGTATCTAAATTATCCTTAATCATAGGATCAACGAGACTGGACATTATTGATCCAGATAGACTAGCACATGTCATACTCCTTGATTGGATCAAGTAGTAGATATTATAAACTGTGATCATGAGTTGATTCGAGTTGACATGTAGATAAGCACTAAGAGTAGCTAAGTACATTGGAGACTTGCTATGAGACAACCATATGGATTATCTATTATATGTAGATGACTATCTCATCATAGCAATGGTTCAAGTATCCTTAGACTTGAGGTACTCAAGGATATCTTGGATGTTGATTATGTACTTACTTCCTTGTTGCCTTTTAGAGGTCACTCATAGGGTGATGATCGGGTATAACTTAAGGTGTTTGAAGGTAATTGAGTACCCAATAAGGGATTTTCCACTCCCAATAAAGGGAAAGTGTACCTATGGCCTCTTGTTGGGATCATTACTCGAGAATCTCTGGCCATAGTGTAAATGCCATGAAGAGTGTCTTCAGGTGCATAACTAATGAGTAATGAGTCCGAGGACAATATCTCATATCACTTGGGCTAAATGTGGCGTAGCTAGTCTAGTGGGAGCTACACCTTTGTCCATGTTCTGAACTGAGTGAGGGTATTGATTGGTGAAAAGAAAAATTGCGCGGTGATTATCTATGGAAGGGTTAGCATTCAGACCATTGACTCTTTGGTCAATTGAGGGTCATGATGTGTTGCTAGATACCGCTCATGACTTGCTTGGATTCAATAGTTGAATCAAGTGGCCAACATAACCAGGAACCTAATGAGTCACACACTTAGAAGTGTGTGGGGTTGATATAAAACAAATTTGGATGATATTGAAATATGAAGGAAGTTAATCTGTGGAATGGAATGTCATGGGATTAGTGGAACCGGATCAAATGCCCTCACTTGGAGATAAAGGAGGCTTAGGCTTGTTCATGGGCTTAAGGCCATGAGGGAACACGCTATAACACATAGAGATGTGTGTAGCCTGTCATCTCTTAAAGAGAGGGGCACTTTAGACATTTGAAGGGTAAGGGTTTTCCTAAAAATATAACCTTATGGAGAAACCCCCACCCTAAGCTAATAGAAGTCACTTTAGCCCATATTTCTCAAGAGAGTGTTCTTGAAGTAGAACAACCCACTCTTCTTAAGATTTGAGTGTCAAATCCTTGGGTTTTTGGCTTCCCTTTTTGGATCTAGACTTGGCTAGCACCAGGGCTTCATCAGAGACCGTTGCCTTAGAGTTTATCGGCTCCAGTCTTCATGTGGATACCGTTAGAGGAAAACCAAGGATGTGGTTTGCTTCGGTCACTACTACATCACCCTTCGGGATTAGTTTTATATCTACGTGAGGTATAAATCTTGCATCCCTTCTTGTTTTAAACCTACTTTGATGCCTTAAGGGATCCTTGGGAAGGTCTTTCACGAAGTTTTTTTTTTTTTTTTTCCCGTTGCTTTGGCATGAGATACCACCTTCAAAACCCAACATATTTCAACAATAATCAAGAGAGATGTGAGAAGAGGAGTCAAAGGTAGAGATACAAAATTAAATCTATGATGAAGAGCTCTCAAAACTTCAATTCCAGCTGCAAGAGATTCTCTAGCTGTTTGATTCTACAAAAATGTCCTCAAATCTAAGAAAAAATACCCAAAATCAAAACCTAGATTGTTCTAAGAATTAGAGGTGAGAACCCTAGGAATAGGCTGATCTTGCCTCCAAGTTCCAACCCTAACGATTATTACAAGTGAAGAATATATAGTCCTCAAAAAATGGGCCAAAAGTAAGCTAAAAATAGCAAGAAACTAGGCAGCCCAATGTCGTCATGTCACGACATGTGGCGAGAGCATTCAGCGATTTATAAAACAAAAATTCGTCATGTCCCGACATGGTCAAACATGCAATCTCAGTGGATCAATGGGGCTGCTCATAACATGACAAGGCAGAAAGTCATATTCTAGCAAGGTAGGCCCGATGTCATGACATGAGTGTCCATGTCGCGACATGGAGCCTATATCATCAATTGTGCACTAAAATTTTCCAAACTTGCTTCTTTTGCTTAACTTTTCGTTATTATCTACAAAACAAAGGCCAAGAGGGGGATTAGTGCATAATTGAATGAATATGGTGTGAATTTAGCATTAAAAGATCAATATACTTGAGAAATTCATGCTTAAATGCTAATATAATTCACACCTAACATTTTTCCACCAATTCAAAACATCTACGTTTGTAGTCCTTGGAAAAAGAGACTCCTCTAGTAGTCTAACTCTAGCTTCATATCACCTTGTTCAATGTTACTATGAACAAATAAGTCATATGTAGAAAGACGATCTCGTTCATAGTTGGCAAGTGTTGAACCTGATGAAGCACCTTGGAATGATTTATCTTCACCCTTTTCAAACTTTGACTGATATTCGAACAGAAAATCATAACATTTTCATGAATTTTTATAACCTTATTTGGAACTTCAAAACCATACATGATTGGGGAAAAAAAATCCAAAAGCTTCATCTTATATCTTAGGTCCAATATGATAACAATCGTCATTACAATACTACACCCACTCCAATACTTGTCAAATTTTGCTATCATACTTGATGCCATCGTGCTTATAGCTCATTTGAAACAAGAAACCGATCATACAATGTTTACTTAATCTCAAACGCTTTGATGAAACAAGTATTTGTTATGGGATAATTTTGTCCTGAAAACAAATTGGTTGTATCATAAAACAATTTCAATCTTTCGCATATTTCTTTTGCCATGTTCCATTATTCTTTTGATGGCACTTTCGTGTCCAATTTTTCGCATTGCTTCAAATGCAAGAAGACATCTTTATAAGCTATAGCAGTTGAAAGCATCAAGTATGTAGAATTCCATCGTGTTTTACAATCAAGATCGACTCAACTTTCTATTGCATGGAAGGCTCAACTAGCGAGCTGCATCTTCAAGCTGTTCAACTCTTAATGAGGTTGCTGACCAATATGCAACATTTTCACGAATCTTTTCAACTTACACTCTGATGACATTTAAACCTTCCTTCACAATCAAGTTTAAAATATGTGCTACACAATGCATATGAAAGATTTTTTTTCATGCAATACAAGGGAACCAATGGAAGATAACTTCTCTGAGAGGATATCAATCATATCATCATTACTTGAACAATTATCCATAGTGATGGTCAGTTTTTATATCCATATTCCAATCCAATAGAACATCAACAAGAACTTGTTTAGTATGCGGAGGAGGCAAATGAACAAAGCTACATGAAACTACAAATAAATAAATAAACATATTATTAATACTAAACTTTATAGAAAATAAACAAGAATTTTAAAATTTCAAAGCAAACAACTATCTAACCTCACAATATGATGTCTTAGTAACCAACACTCATCAATAGAGTGGATGGTGATAGCCATATAGCCTTTCTTTTTGTTGGATTTCCACATATTAGTTGTAATAGCAGTTTTATTTTCAAGCTTTTCCAGATTGCTGCTCAATTTCTCCTTCTCAATTGCATAAATCCTTATTATATCATCCTTAATGGTATTGTTAGAGACCATCTTATACAATGGTTGGAGGCTATTAGAAAATTCTTAAAGCCCACATGGTCAACAATTGAAAGCAGATACTCATGTAATATAATTGCATTAACCATCTTTTCCCTAGAGACATCTTGATCAAATGTAAAACCGCCCCTTTGTTCTTTTCCATAACCTTTTCTCTGTACGCTTAACAATTGTTGCTTAATATCAACATTTCTCCATCTGATACACCTGTCTAAGTGTGTATCCAAATCTTTGGTCTCATTCTTACTATCGACTTTAAGTTTTGTATTACAATGCTTACAAGTTGCAAAATCTTGTCCATCTATTGTGATCTTCTCAAAATCATTCCAAACTACTGATGTTAGCCTTCTCTTTTTATATAAATTGGTTCCATCTGTGGTTGAAGTACTACATGTTATCGGATTAGAACCACAACCACTACTCAGCTTGTGACGAGCTGAAAGTGAGTGTGTAAAAATTGGTAAAAATGCAGACCCGTGCACGCAAGTATACGCGTCGAGTTCACTTAGTGTAGTGGCTAGTCAAGTGTCATTCCCACAAAGAGAAACATGTTGAATATTGGCTTGATGATCTAGACAATATTTGGATCTAGTCCTATAAATAATACTATAATTAAAATTAATCCAATTTGAAGAAAGCCTGATATTAAAAATTCGATTTAAAGTAATGATGAGAAAACTAGGGTTTTGCCTTCACCTACCACACTTGGTGGATTTTAACCTAGATAGTGCATTTATTTAATATTCCATGTGATTTATGTTAGCGGGTTGATTGTGCCTACAGGCTATTCTCTCTCGAGATATAGCTGCCTATCTCGCTAGTGGGGTGTATCGCATCTCTGCTTCGACCCCTTGACTCCGAGATGCATGAAGGTACAAACCCTAGCACTACACTTGGAATGCGGGATATCTCTATTCCCTTATTGACTAAGCGCTGCTTTACCCATGTCCCTACGAGTCATCTTTTATCGAGACAAATTCTAGCATTACATGCCAGCACTTGATCAAACAGCTGTTACGGCCCAATCCAGAGTACAAAATCATAGAAATTCATATCGATATTAAATAAACTTACAATTAAAGTATTAATCCATAATGGTGCGATTAGGGTTAACAAAACCTGAGAGAAAATTTAGTTCATAGTGATTTTCATTACGCGGAAGATCAGCGACGTCCTCTCAATAACTATCGGATTAAACCGTGCTAAGCTTTACACTTAGTGGAAACATATGAGATTTATACGTATACACATGCCTTGTCTCATTCACGAGTAAGCATATACTTGATATGAGGATATACAATAGCAGATATCATAATTTTTCATGAATTCATATAACAAACTTATACACATACTTATACTTATAGCAGACTTATACTTGTTTAGATCTCACATAGGAATTATAGAGCTTATACTTAAACGGAGGTACCCGTAGGTACTACAAAGCTTATACTTGTACAAAGGTACCCGTAGGTACATTCAGAGCTTATACTTATGCAAGAGGTACCAATGGTGAGTTCAGCGAGCAGTGTTGCATTACTTCTCTTATTCGTTATTAGGACTCTTATCATATAGCTTGTTTGACTACTATACGATGTATGAAATGAGTAGGACCTGACACAATAAGTACGAAGGTGCGGTGCAATCTTTGAGTGCCGTAGCACAAAGCAGGAGTGCCGAGGCACTGACAGAGAGTGTCGTCGCACTAATCAGAGAGTACCGAAGTACTAAATGTGCCGAAGCACTAATCAGAGAGTACCGAAGTACTAAATGTGCCAAAGCACGGTTAGAGTGTTGTCGCACTAAACAGAGAGTACCGAAGTATTATACGTGCCTACCCACGTAATAGAGGTTCCGTGTTATTCAATATCCGGTCTTAGGCAGTCCTACAATTATATGTGTTCAGGAACTTACTATCTTATCATAGGGGCATTCAATATCGGTCACCGACGAGTCCTCGTTAGTCTGATAGACAAGTCCTCAGACAGGAATAGAAAAACATGACAAAACACGAGAATTTTCCATCTTGTGAAACGGTGCTATATGTGAGAAACTTACTGGCTGCGGTGTACCCGAGGCTTGACCAAGCCCCCTCTTAGCCACGTCGTGGCTTGGACATGCCACGCCTTGGTGTGGGCCTACACTGCTATGTGGGATCCCTACGCCGCGGCGTAGGACCCCGACATTTGCCCAGATTTGCTGATTTCTTCCCTTTTTCCAAAAATCCAACCAAAAACCCTCAAATAATCCAAAAACATCACTGAAAACAACTCCCAAGTGTGTTCTAACCCCACCAAAACCAAACATAGAGATTAATTAGGGTTTTTCCAAACCCAACCTCAAATACTTGTAAGTTAGGTTAACTTCCTAACACCTAAATTGGTATCCATACATCATAAACCAAGAAGCCACACTCAAAGGGAGGATTCCATACTCATCTTATACAAATTAGGGTTTTACCAACCCAACTTTCAACAAATCTAGGGTTAGGATGAATTCGTAAGCAAACCCTAGAGATGGAACAAACGAATATCCATACAAAACCATAACAATCCATACCTTTCTTGGCTTTCTTTCTTTTCTTCTTCTTCTCTTCGTACAAAACCCTAGCTTTTCCTCTCTCAAGCTCTCCAACACGTTTTTGCACAAGTGTGCATTTCCAAGACCAAATGTGGTCTTAAATCACTTATTCTCTTAAGGCCATGTTTGGCTAAAAATGCATTCTTTTGACTTAATTTTCTCCCAAAATGCTTTATAGCCCATATACTTCCTTTATTTGCACTACAACTCTCATTAATCACACTTAGACATTTATTCTTTATAACTTATGACCCTTAGGTCCTCTTTTTCACAAATTCCACTTTTACCCTTGTATCTTGTACAAATTCTGGGTTTCTTAGATTTCACATTTTGCATTTAAATTAAGAAAAATTCAAATTATACCTACAAAATACCCTAAACATGCTGAAAATGACTAGGGTATATTTCGGGGTGTTACAATTCAAATTTTGAAATCTTCTCTATCAGCTAACCACAACACACAAAGAAAAGGAGATGGCTCAATGCACAAAAAGAGAAATGTGGCTCAATGCACAAAAAATGAGATGTGTAATGCCATGACAGGTTATAAGAGGTGTAGAAATATGGAAGCCATGTGCTATGGGCACCCTTTTTATGGAAAAATATTCATAAAAATACATTCACTTACTTCTTTAAAAATCTCCATACTCCTTAAGTTGAGCTAAGTCCTCTAAACAAAAGAATAATTCGATCACTAGGTTCAATAATCAGGTTTCCTAGGTAAAACAACTAAAGTTATAGGTCTAGGCTCACAAGATATACACACATGGCATAAGGGTCAAGTGAATATCACTAAGCACTACTCTCGACACCTATAGCAACAACACATAATGCAATCGCATTTCTAATTTGATTATTAATTCAAATCTTGCTGCCATTACAAAATCCAGAGAACCACAGCCTAGGTATTGAATCCACACAACCAAATGCAACACGGGGAAAGAAAAAACTAGTAAGAATATGAATAGAACAATCTGAAACATGAGAAATTAGAAACAATTTTGAATTCACAACTTGAGACCATCACAAAATCCATAATCACAAACTAGGTATCAAACCCACACAACAAATAATTTAAAAAAAAAAACATCAATAACAAGAGAGTCGGTAGATGCCTGGCTCACATATTCAATCTACATTGTACGAAGCAAATAATCCTAGAAAATCTTAAAAGTTTTCAAAACCTGTTGAGTGATCACAAATATAATCCTATAAACCAAAAAAAATACGTACCCAATGGAGATTTTCAGTGATCGCATCCTATAACCAATGGGAAACCGAAGAGAAGTGGAGACCTGAAGTGATCGAAGAGGCGATTTGTAGAAACTATTGCTTGATGCTAAAGATTATCTGTGTGCCCCAATTCGAGGTCTTTTTTTCTTCAATACGCCTCAAATTTGGTATAAAACAACCTTTTTATTACTAGGGCATATGAAACCTAGCGAAACCTTACCAAAACTGCATTTCTTATACAAAATGAGTTTAATTACAACTTTGTTCTTTTTACATAAATAGGCGGGGTTTTCTTCCCAAAATTTCACGGGATCTGAGAATAAAAGCCAGGGTGGCCTTTTCTCAACTAATTTTGGAGCATTTGGACTTGTTAAACTCTGTGTGAAAGAATGTTTTACAGCGGGATAAACCAAAGCCCGAGCGAAAATCTCTATGAAATTTACACCCCACCTAAGTGCACATGTAATGCCATGTTCACAAAATTCATACCCATTCATGTAAAAATTATGCAATTTTCTACATGAATGCCATATGCCAAGCCCCATGCCTCGAGTCCTCACCTACTCCCTCACTCATGCATTTTTTCCATGTATGAAAATTATTTCTAAAACAAAGGTTTTTGTTTTAGTTCTTGTGAAGGTTCGTTGGACAGACTCCGATAAAATGTTAGACCACCCTCCGATATATATATATATATATATATATATATAGATATATAGATATATAATTTTTTCCCATTTGGAATGACTGGAATATCTGTGGACAACCCTCAGATATATTTCATTTGGACAAACTCAGATAGTATTGTGGACAACCTCCGATATTTTCCATTTGGACGGACTCCGATAGTATTGTGCTGACCCTCCAATATATTTCATTTGACCAGGACTACGGTAATCTTGTGGGCAACGCCCAGATATTTTTCATTTGGACGGACTCCGATAGTACTTTGTGTAGGACATACTCCGATAATATTTTGTTGGACAACCATTTGATAAAAACCACTTGTTCAAAGTCATGTCGTGCACTCACACCCAATGTACACAATGTCCCCATGCACTTGAAATGAAATGCTACTGCATATAATTTACTTATTTCATGCATGCATAAACCAATATTACTCCCATAAAAACTGCATGTTATTCAAACAAAAATTAATCATGCACTAGTAACACTGTTTTCCCACATAATATACATGTTATCAACCAAGAAGGTAAACATATAAGCTAGTTTTCTTTCAGCTTTCTAACGAAAACTATCATGCATTACTACCATTTTTTCTTTAAACTTCATGTAATCAAACAAGGAAAATGAACATACAAAGGAATATTTTTCGATTTACGATTCGAAACTTGACATGCAAATGAGTATTTTCACACGAAAACCGCATGTTATTCAAGCGAGAGATTATAACACATACGACTGGAAATTTTCAGTTTTCTAAACGAAACGACAACACACAAAAATCGGCCTTACCATACATGCCTCGACGGGTTTCAGCACACGAAGCCTGATTGAAGTCATGTTGTCACTCACACCCGATATACACAATGTCCCCATGCACATTGAAATGAAATACTCACGCATATAATTTACTCTTATTTCATACGTATAAACAAATATTACTCCCATAAAAAAAAACATGTTATTCAAACAAAAAATAATCATGCAAACCAGGTTTTTTCCATATCTCCAACTCATAAAACTGCATGCACTAATAACACTGTTTTCCCACATAATTTACATGTTATCAACCAAGAAGGAAAACATATAACTGGATTTTCTTTCCAACTTTCTAACCAGAAAAACAGTGGGGGATTGTTAAAAAATAACCTATATAGATAATAAGTTAAGTGTGGTGAAGAGAGTTCTTTTTCTTTTAATTAATTATTTACATGACGATTAATTAGTCGATTAATGTGATAGTCGGTTATTGCATTAAGCTAATTCTTTATGAGTCATGTTATGAAAGGATACATGGTTTGATCATATTTGTTATGAAAGGATACAAGTCTTACATAAAGTAGACCTCTTGCAAAAAAAAATTAAAACGTAATTCTCTTCTCTTCACCCAAATATTTTACAACCTCGAGAAATTCTCTTGAAGAAATTTAAGTCGCATCTTAATTTCTTAGGTTCAAGTTATCTAGAGGTGGTGCCAAAATCCTCTGCTGACATTATAGTGGAAGCGATAATCACCTTAAGGACCAGTGTAGGGACTGCACTTACCTTGATAAGAATCGGGTCCTCTTGGTTTCGTCTTCAAATTTTCAGCAACTACATCAATTTTATTCAACAATCTTAAGGTGATTATTGCAGTATGGAATCAAGGGCTGAAAGTTCATTTCAAATTATGGATCAAAGCGTGGTGAAACTGGATCGTTTTGATGGAACAAATTTCAATCGATGGAAAGAACCGAAAACTATGTTCATGCTTCTTTGCGAGGAAGGTTGCTTATGTACTGGATCCAAAATTGGATCTCCCTGAACCAAAGGATGATGATTCTGAACAACTCAAGGGTGGCCAGAAGCGTATTGATGAAGTGCGTCGCGGGGTCACATTCTCAACACGACCTCGAATCGATTATATGATCTTTTCCATATTAGTCACCAAGAAATTTGGAATGCATTGGAGTCAAATACAATCTTTGGAAGGAGAAGCTGAATAAGTTTTACTTATGAATTTCTTTGAATTTAAAATGGTTGATAATCTGTTTGTTATGGATCAAGTGCATGAATTATCTGTTATGGTATCAAACCTGAAGGAGTTTAAAATTGAGATTTACAGATCACTCGAGTAGACTATAATTGCAAAAATTACCCCCCGATTCGGGATGATTGCAGAAAATGCTCCATACTCTTGAACATTTAACTTTGGAAAGTTTGAAAGCCATCTCGAGTGAAGAGGATACTCGAAAGTGCGAGAAGAATGCTCAATTTTCTCCAAAGTAAATTATGTGGATGACAGAAGCCCGAACTCGGAGGAAAGAAACGTGCAGAGAAATAGTGCGGAGGAAAGAAAGAATTTCCGGGGAATTCTCGGGCTCTAATGCAGTGAAAACTAAGACTACTAAGTCTTGTATCGTGCGGCAAAAGACACTTCAAAGCGTGATTGTGAATCACAGAAGAAACGGCGAAAATACCAATCGCTACTTGAAATATGGTTCAAGATGAAAATGCAATCGTTACAATGATTTGAATTGCACATTGGCATGGTCCGCAGGAATTGAACATGGGCTGGCGCAGCGAGGCCATGGGTGGTGGTATGATTCTGGTGCTACCATACATGTACGCAGCAAGCAAGGGTCCAATTCAGGACCTTGGAAAAACTAGATGAAGGATCTGCCGGTCTTGATGGGAAATAATGTCACGACAAAGGTTCTTGGCAAAGGCACGGTTGAAATATCTTTTACTTCTGGAAAGAAGTTGGTGTTGAATCAATGTTACGTTTGTTCTGAGTGGAAGAATCTTGTGTCACATAAAATCACATTTGTGTAAGAAGGGAATTAAAATTTTTGTTTTAAGTGCGGTAAAATTGTATTCTCTAAGAATGGTGCCTTTGTAGGCAAAGGGTACTCTTGTGATGGAATGTTCAAACTCAGTATTATTAATAATATGAATAATTTTGCTTATATTGTTGGTTCTCCTTCTTCTCATTTATGGCATGGTAGATTAGCACATATTAATTTTGGATATATTAAATATATGTCAAAACATGGTTTGATTTCTTTGTGATGATACATAATCAATAAAAAATGTGAAATGTATACAAGCAAAATTGACTAAACCTTTTCCTTCGATTTGAAGTCTTCTGTAAATTAGAACTTATCCACTCTGATATATGTGAATTAAATGGAATTTTAACTAGAGGAGAAATAGGTACTTTATTACTTTCGTGATGATCATTCTAGATATACTTATGTGTATTTAATAAAAACTAAGGATCAAATATTTGACATGTTTATGTACTATAAATACGAAGTTGAGAATCAAATAGAAAGAAAGATTAAATCTTAAAAGTGATAGGGGTGGAGAATATTTCTCTACTGATTTTTCTTCCTTTTGTGAGGCTAATGGAATTATACACGAAGTGAGTGCACCATATACCCCACAACAGAATGGCTTAGCTGAAAGGAAAAATAGAACACTGGTTGATATGGTAAATGCAATGATTTTAAATGCTAAATTACCTAATAGGATAATAGGATACCTTCTAAGAAATTTAAAAAGTCTCTCACATGAATTATGGAAGGAAAACAAATACTGCGTTATCTTCGTTTGGGGATGTCTAGCCTTTTAAGTCACGGATCCTAAAAGAATTAAGTTAGGACCAAGAGCTCTAAAAGTGTGTTTGTGGGATATGCTCAACATTCCAAGGCATATAGATTATTGGACTTTGAGTCAAATGTGATAGTGGAATCAAGGGATGTTGAATTTATTGAGCATAAATTTACCAATGATTCCAATAAGTACCACCTGAACCATGAACAAAAGTGATCCAAGTAGTAAAGGGGGAATATACGATACTCTAAGCGAACCTAGGTTGGTCGGGACTAGAAAGAAAGGAGTACTTGATTCAGTTTTATTGATTCCACGGTCCCGGTGTCTTCTAGTTGAAAATGATAGGAAATGCGTACTTAATAAAATACCAATTTTATTAAGTATGAAGAAGATCCTAAAACCTATAAGAAAATTTATGGCATCCAAGAATGTGGCATTACGGAAGGGCTGATCAATGTGAAATGGACTAATATTATCAATAATACTTGGATGTTGGTAAATTTGCCTCTGGTTTAAAAGCATAAGGGTTGTAAATGGGTATTTAGTAGAAAATGGCTCTTGATGGATCATCTGAACTTTTTAAGGCTAGATTAGTGGCAAGAGTTTGGGCAAAAGAAGGTATTGACTATTTTGACATATATGCACCAGTGGCTGGGATATCATCTATTAGAGTAATATTTAACCAGCTTCTATTCATAATCTAATTGTGCATCAAATGGATGTTAAGGCAGCCTTCAGATATGGTGACTTGGATGAAGAAGTGTATATGGAACAACCGAAGGGTTTGTATTTACTGAAGCGAAAAGAAGGTATGCAAGTTGGTTGAAGTCATTATCTGAGTTTGAAACAAACACCCGAAAACAATGGCATGAAAAATTCGATTACATTATAATATCTAGCGGTTTTAAACATAATAATGCGAGATAAGTGTATTTATTCTAAATTTACAAAAGAATATGAATTGTCATTATATGTTTATATGCGATGATATGCTTATATTCGGAACAAATATTGATGGTGTGAATGAAACAAAGAGTACCATCCCTCACAATTTAAGATGAAAGATCTTGGAGAAGTGAGAGCACTATCTTGGGAATCAAAGTAAAGAAAAGTAGTGGGGGTTATGCTTTGTGTCGAATCCATTATGTTGAATCATAAAGAAGAATCAACATTTGGGAATTAAAGCGCACCCCATATGAAAATTCACACAAGTTAATTGAAAATGGAAGAAGCGATTGCTCAAATTGAGTATGCTAGTGTAATTGGCAGCTTAATGTATGCCATGCATTGCACTAGGCCAGACATTTCCTTTGCAGTTTGTAAGCTCTCAAGGTACACTAGTAATCCTGGTGTTGATCATTGGAAAGCAATTTTTAGAGTCCTTGGATATCTCAAAAGAACTTTGAGTTTAGGACTATTATCCATCGGTATTGGAGGGATATACTGATGCTAGTTGGATAACAAGTGCTAGAGACAATAAGTCTACGTCTGGTTGGGTATTTACCCTAGGTGGAGGAGCTATTTCATGGGCTTCTAAGAAACAGACGTGTATAACTCATTCCACTATGGAATCTGAGTTTGTAGCACTAGCCGGGAAAAGAGCGAGAATGGGTGAGAAACTTACTGCTAGAAATAGGTTGTGGCCTGGCCGTGCCCGACCATTTCTTTTGCAGCTGCGATAATGAAGCTACTATGTCTAGGGCTTTGACAAGATATATAGCGGAAAATCTAGACCTTATAAGCTTGAGACATGAATATGTCAAACAATTAATCCCTTGAAGGAATTATAACAATATTATATGTAAGAACAAGTAACAACTTGGCAGATCCATTTACAAAAGGGCTTACTAAGGATTCAGTAAGGAAAACATCAATTGGAATGGGATTAAGACCCTTATCCTAGAGTCACGATGATGAGCGACTTCTCCCTAGTATTACTAGTTAGAAGTTCGATAGGTACAAACAAATTCTTGCGATAAAGTGGGTACATTGGAAGTACTAGGATATTTTACTTGTTTCTCATTCAGGCCATCTAATTACTAGCACTAATAAATTTTGGAGGATGAGTTATAAACTCTTAATGAGGTTTAAGCTATGGAATATGACCAATTTATTCAGAGCTCAATGGGATCCTCACCTATATAAACACCTCAAGTGATTCATAAAGTTAAAGGGACTTTTAGATAACATGAAGTCAGGAACTTAACACGTAGCTCATATAGGTATAAGTTTAAATTTCTAAAAGAAGTTGGATTAGGTCACGTGTGTGATATTTCCGGTTTCAATACAAAGGGATGATGGTTCAATCATTAGAGACACCATTTATTCCATTGAGACTTTGAGATGTCTACACTAAAAGGAGATTCAAGTCGTGAGACATCTTCCTTTATGCGTGCTACTATAAGAACTTAACTTTATTATCTAAGTGGGGGATTGTTAAAAAATAACCTATATAGATAATAAGTTAAGTGTGGTGAAAAAGAGTTCTTTTCTTTTAATTAATTATTTTACGTGTGATTAGTGGAGTCGATTAATGTGATAATCGGTTATTGCATTAAACTAATTCTTTACTTGATCATGTTGTTATGAAAGGATACATGGTTTTGATCATGTTTATGAAAGGATACAAGTCTTAACCCATAAAAGTAGACTCTTGCTTAAAAAAAAAAAAAAAAAAGTAATTCTGCCTCTTCACCAAATATTTTACAACTTCAAGAGAAATTCTCTTGAAGAAATTTCGGGAGTCTTGTGCAATTTCTTTGGGTTCAAGTTGTATCTAGAGGTGGTGCGAAATCCGTACTGACATTATAGTGGGCGATAATCACCTTAAGGACCCAGTGTAGGGATATTTTGCCTTGATAAAGAATGGGGTTCTCTTGGTTTCGTGCTGGAAATTTTCAACAACTACATCAATTTTATTCAACATGCATTACTACCATTTTCCTACATGGCGCATGTAATCAAACAAGGAAAATGAACATACAAGCTGGAATTTTTGTTCAGTTACAGTTTGTAACGGCATGCAAATGAGTATTTTCACCAAAATCTGCATGTTATTCGGCGATAATATAACACATATAAGCGCTAAATTTTCGATTTTCTAAGCAAAATTTCTTGACACACGAAAATCCGGCCTTACCATACATGTACTCGGCGAGGTTCAGCTTCTGCTTGAAACTGATTTCGGGCATCAAAAGTGCCCGACACACCACAGTTTGTCCCTGGCCCATTTTGAATAACCCCATGTTGGGGCTAAGCTCCATAATACATTGAATGACCCCTGAAAGGGTATCCCAAGTAGGAGAAGAACCTACGGTGGAGTCTTGGACCAACTCCTCGCTTTCCTTCATTCCTCTTCCTTCTTAACTTCCTTTCTTCTTTTCTTATTTTCTTTCTTTTCTTTCTTTCCTTCATGCCTTCTCTACCCACCGAACTGATCTCCCCTTTCCACTTAGTTTAGTTTGAGTTAGGTGTAAGACCCGAGAAATTCCAATTTATGGAAAAAGGGCAAAATCGTAATTTCGATTACAAAAATTGTAATTTCGGTTAAAAATCCAAAATTTATTCTCTAGATCTCAGATGACGAAACGGATTGCACCGTTGGAATCGTCTCGAAATCTAGTATACGTAAAAAATTTCGTAAAATTCGAGATAATCGGAGTTAACCGTTTTGAACATCGCGATTCGGGTGGAAGTAAAGCGATTTTTCGATGCTCGTTGAGAAGTCGCGTATAAGCATATGCTCATGTGCCATGCAAGTGGTATGAGTGAAATGATGAAAATGGGCTGGCGAGATAGTGTCGGAATGTCAAAGCGGGAAATGAGGGACATAATGGTCATTTGGAGTTTGATTAAATGATAATAAGACAAAACACTAAATAGTGTTTGTCTTCTCCAAATAGAAAAGGCAAAACGGGGAATTGAAAAGGAGAAAGGAAATGAGATGCGATAAACAAAAATGGCATTTTTTTAGTGTGAGAGAGTCTTCATACTCTACAGAAATGCAGGCGTCCAGTAGTAGGCGGTCTTCGAATTTTGAGAAGGAAGACGTTCTCTGTGAGAAGCCGGGCTACGCGTGGACTCCGATTTTGTGAGTTTTCGACAAACTCCGAGGTAGGGGTTCACCTGCTTGGGTTTGTCGGAATTTTAAGTGTTTATGAATGTTTGGTCGAATGGCCGTGAGGGGCCGTTTAGTTGATCCCCAGACAGGACCGGAATTGATATAAATTTTGAAATCCAAATGTAGCGATCATTGGTACATACCATGGCTGATTGGGTGGTTGAGTGTTGCATTTCGTGATAAATCATGGATTGATTGGAATGGTAGGAAATGGCCGTGAAATGCGGGTTCACAAAGTGAGCGACCAGATGGATGTGTGTTTGAGCCAGTAAAACCTAGGTTTTTCTTTGTTCACCAGGAATAGTGACACAAAATATATTTTGTGTGAAAATGTGCTTGGTCGAGTGATTCAAGTCGAATTCTCGTGTTTGATCATCATTAAAGTATGAGCTAGACCTGATAAAAATTGATTAATTACATGACATGATTGTGTGATTGGATATTATGTGGATATGTGCATGTAATTAGACTGTATTGGAATTAGCATACATGCATTCCATATGCACTGGAACATCCTAGGACTATAGGAGTTAGTGCATGAGATGAGTCTAGAAAATGGTTAGGGTTGTCTAAAAGTATTGTAATTATCGGAGGGTGGTCCAAATTAAAAATATCAATCGTCAGATGGCTTGATTGATATTCCTTCGGTAGTCCACAAACAAATAAAATATCAATCGTCGGAGGCGGCCCGATTTGATATTCGCCAGTCAGTCCATAAATGATAATATATCAATCGTCGGAGCGGCCCAATTGATATATACACTTCGGAGGGTTGTCCACAAATAAATAAAACATAATATTCTCATACGAGGCTTAGGCGAGTGTGAGGGAGTCGGTGATGACTCGGGATTTGAGTTGGTCATGTAGGCGTTGGTAGGATGTCGTTGCTTGAATGTGTGTTTTCATTTGGAACATTGCACTCTGATTAGGTGGTGGAAGTAGCCCATGAGGCGATTCCACTACTGAGCATTAGCTCACCCACTGTGGATATTATTTTATGGAGTACCGGGAGCGTGCGGGGGACGGCTCATCCTAGGACGAGGATTAGGCGGGGTTGGCTGGTTCCTGATTTAAACATGTATTAGAGCTCTATAAGTTTGATATATGTTGTACTAGGTAGAAACATATTAGCTCTTGTAACTGTGGGTGTATATAGTTGATGTATCTTGGTATTGTTTATGGGCCCAAGTGGTCATATTACTCATGTGATTGGATATATTGGATTATATTGCACTGTGTGGGACAGGATATGCAGGTTTTGTATTTGGGTAGAGCTCCCCGTACAAAGGAGACTGCGATTTTTCGTGACGTCGGGTCACCCGACATTCCACGAGTATTCAGCGGAGTTGACGGGTGAGTCAACGGCCCGGAGTTTTGGGGCGTTACATTAGGTGTAGGACACTGGTGAAACCACCTGTACATGGCAAACCAATGCCATGTGTTTTCCACATACCTTAACCTCATCCACCCCATGTCATGCATGGTTTGAGGGCATAATGATTGGCCCACCCATGTGCCAAGTGTCCCATCTCTAATTGACACATGATCACGGTATCATGCCATGTGTGTCACTCTGAGCTCGATCAAACGCCTCGAAAATCGTAAAATTCCATTTGTCTCGAATTCAATGAAACTATTGATGTACCTAAATTTCGTGAGGCGAATTCAAAGGAAAAACTCGCATCATCATCCAAGGTCTAGAGAAAATTCTAGACTTACCGTCCGTCTATGACGATAGTTTATCATTTTACATTATTTCGGGTTTTCACATTGTCATTGCCACTTAGGGTTAGAAATCAGGGTGAGAAGAATTTATTTACAAGGGACAATTTTGGTATCAATTAAATTTACAAGGGATAACTTAGAATTTATAGTATCGGGGCGAGGCAGGGTGGGTCTTACACATACTGAACCTAAACATAAGTCGGGTTTGAAAATCCATTCCCAGACCTGCCCATAGCCGTTTAAGTTTTACCCAAAATGTCCCATTAGGGGCGAGGACTCTGAAAACCCCATCCTTTTGCCATCTGCGATCCTCAAGGAAATGGTAACATTCCCAAATGGATAAATAAAAACCTAACTCCAACAATAGAAAGAACTATCGTGTTGGAGATATTTCTTGTCATAATCTTAGGCAAAAATAAATCACATGCTTTCTAATAGAAAAATTCATTTCACAGTTGTTGTCACACTAGTTGGTGGATAAAGCTATGTGACGTGACTTACCATATTCAACTTAATCAAATTCTAGAGTGAATATTATGATGATCAAAAGCTTATATCCTCTAGGATGGATAAGGAAGACTAGAGGATAATTTTGGGCGGATCAAATCTGGAAGATTAGATCATATTCGGTGAGATTTCTATGGGAGGACAATATTCCATTATGGTGAATATGGAAGGAAATCAGGATCTTACAGCTAGCATTTTGGGACATATTAGAAATCATGAAGATCTACAATATTGAGAAAGGATCCCTTGGAAGATATTAAAAGGGGCACAATTTTGAAGCAAGAGCACACAACAAAAATGTAGAAGAAGAAGAAGGTGGTTATGGTGGGTTGAATACCTATTGTAGGTATTGTTCAACTCTTTTAATGTTTTGCAAATTCTATACATTTTGTTGAATGATATTTTTGGGCTTGAAGGAGTCTAGATGTTGTTTTTAGGGGAATGAGGGGAGCTCATTCTATGTTTCACTATGAGAGAATTAGGTGTAAAATGTGTTAGGGAAATGGGGAGCCTTGTCTCATATAAGAACGTGTAACCTAATTGAAAATAGTAAAACCCTTTGCATCTAGGCTCAACCCCATGGATATAGCTTGGTTGAACCACGTGATCAATATCTTGCATCTGTGCATGTATGCTACCTTAACTTCATACCTTTATTTATGTCAAAATCAGACAATCTAGACAGTGGTGCATTACTTGATGCAACAACTGACAAATCATTGTCAAAACAAACATTTTATTTTTCTAGCTTAAATAGTGGAAGTAAAGCAAACTTGTCAAATCTATGGAAAACCAAGTCATCTTGATATTGATATTGTTAGTAAAGGTTTGATTATTCAAGATTTTCCATAAGCTCTTACTACTTTTTCCATGAATGACTCAAATAATCGAATCCTTTGTTGTTGATTTTACTGCTTCCTCATTTATGAAAAATGATGCAAGTAAACTTTCTTGTGTTAAGTTATATGATTGAACAATGGTATTTATGGAGGCTATGGAAATAGTCTAAACTATTTCTCATATTGGAGATCTTTGTGTTACATAAATGAAGGAAAATTAGATTTAAAAGATATGTTACTAGTTTTGTAGAAAATGTTGTTATTGTTGGAATATAAAATACTTCATACATACGTCTTGGTTTTATGTTATTTTACATCTATTCACTTTGCATTTAACATATTATTTTGTTCCTTACAAATACGCTTTTCCTAAGACTCGAACCTTGGACCCTCCTTGCCCTATGTCTCTGCCTAAGCTCTTAACCTCTTGAGCTGGGTCTTATTGCCTACATACGTCTTGTTCAAAAACAAAGAAAGGGTAATAAGTCTTGTTTAATTTAAAGATCATGTGTTAAGTGGAGAATAGTAACAATCATTTTATGTAAAAGAGAAGCTTAATATATATATATATATATATATATATATATATATATATATATATATATATATATATATATTTCTATTTTAAAACAATATTATTTCTCTTTAGTATTAATGAAAAATTAGGAAATAAAAAAAAAATAATTATAGTTTAAAGGAAGATCATATCTTAAAAAAAATTATGCTTATATTAAATCATGAAAAGAAAAAAGGGAATGTTCTATCTCCAATTTTATATGTTTGTTTATTTTTCTTTAATTTAGTCGTATTGCTTTTGTTTAAAAGCAGGTGACCTAATCACTCCAAAAAAAATCCTTATCTATTTTACTTTATTTGAAAAAAAATATTAGAAATTTAAAAAAAATTTCATTTAAAAAAAAAAAAAATCGTTCTTAAATCACACCAACCCTTTTATGCAAAATGTAAAACAAAGAAAATAGAGAGGAAAAGTAAAAGGAAAGAAAAAAAAAAAAAAGGAAAATAAATTAAAGTTAAAAGGAAATAACAAAAAAAAAAAAAAATCCTTTCATCATGAACTTTAAAAAAAAAATCAAATTGGAACAAATATTAAAATTGCATTTTAATTACTAATTTTCCTAAAAAGCTCAATTGTATAGGATTTGAATTCGTATATTATACTTCTTAAATATTGTGATGATAATGAATGTAATAGGGCTATGATCGTTTATTTATTTATTTTTTTTTCTACCTTTTTTGTAACCATAAATTCTCTTTTGATGAGCTATATAGGTTTTTAAGTGTCAAAGTTGTGAGATTGGTTACTTAGATACTATAGAATTTCATGCCTACATAATAAGAAAATGGAGTGATTCATGAGATAATTGACTTTTATTTGAGAAGATACCTAGAAGGCAAATCATAGGAAACAGTGATTTCAATTTAAAAATATATGCATAAATTAAATAAATGATAGCTTGAAAAATAAAAAGGCAAAAAAATAAAAATATGAGAAACTAAGAAAAATATTTTCTAATATATTAAAGAGTCCATAGAAAGTTCATGATATTTTTATAATACTAAAATACTACTGATTATTTTAATCTTTTTGAAAAAAAATAATTTTATTAATTAATTCAAACTTACAACACGTCAATATAACACATATATATAAATTTGCAAACCATAAAGGAGGAAACAACACCTAGGTTAATAACATAATAAATAGGCTCAAAGCTTACAAATTTCATAATACAA
The DNA here is from genome assembly GCA_016808115.1 of Tetrastigma voinierianum. Classification (NCBI taxonomy): domain Eukaryota; kingdom Viridiplantae; phylum Streptophyta; class Magnoliopsida; order Vitales; family Vitaceae; genus Tetrastigma; species Tetrastigma voinierianum. The sequence goes on along the minus strand of JAEQBH010002393.1, from coordinate 481,976 downwards.
TCTTATAAGAAAAATAAGCTATAGTAACATATTTTTAGTGGGATTATTAAAATCCATGACTAAAAAATATATATTTCCACGTTTAATTAAATTCATGCGGCAAAAGGGAACTCTCAATAACCTTTTAGCCATGGGAATTAGTTGGTTGTTATGGAATAAATTTCTATGTCACATTAAAGTTTAATCCGCTACCTTATAACAGCCTCATGGACATGTGAACCCTAGTCTCGCTACCATATACAGCTCAATGGACGTGTGAACCTTTATCCCGCTACTATAGATAAGGCAATAGACATGTGCAGCTTTTACCACTACCATTGAGCTGCCCTCAAATCTCCCCTCTTCTCTTGGTCATGACTCAAACACTCACCTTCCCATTGTTATGCCAAACAGAGGTCGGCTTCTCGGAAGCAAAAATGGTCCAAAGAGAACACCCTGCTATCAGATCTGAATGCAATGGCCGATCATTCTTCTCTTTCCCTTGTTGCAAAACCCTTCTCCCACCCCTGGAAATATCAGCCCAGAATTCTAGCTCCTTAAAACCACAAGTATACTTCCTTTATTCTTCTCTCATTCTCTGTATTTCCCTTTAGCCTCTTGATGGGGCATAGAAGTGGTATATCTGGGCCTAAATGAAATAGAGAGCCCAAAATCGATGATGAATTTTATTACTATTAGTTATTTGTTTAATTGTATTTTGGATTTATCCGTTTAGTACTTTTTGGTTATACGGTAGGATTTTGGATTTATCCATTAGGATTTTGGTTATCCGTTATGATTTTTGTTGGTGCCTATAAATAGCACCTTATATTTATTGTTTTTAGTATACTTGATATATTATTAGAAAACTTGAGAATTTCATTCCTATTTATTTTGTTCCTTTCTTTTTTAATTTTATTCTTCGTAGCGAGTACGTGATTTAGTATCAGTATAACCGATCCGATATCAAGTTATTATTCTTGTTCTGCATCAATTTGGTATAAGAGCATATTTAAGCATATTTTGTTAATGGTCTGAGGTTCAACATTCAAAGGATGGTTAAATTGCATGTTCCACACACTATAGAGGATGCATACCAAAAAGCCTTAGAAGTCGAGAAGTTCAATAGACCCTCCTCTTTTGCACACACAAGTCAGTCCAAGTCACAGTCCATGTCATCAAACAGTAATACTATGCCCAATAACATTAGGAGCAAAGAGTCTAGTTTGCATAACTCTCTTCCTATTGCTTCTCCTATTGAGTCTAAGGCTAGTAATTCATCGATTGTCTGTCATAAGTGTCATCACAAGGGTCATATTGTATCTCGTTGTCCCCAACGTTCATTGGCATTAGATTTTGAACAGGGTAGTTTGGAGGCTGTGGAAGACCAAATTGTTGATCCTTTAGATTATTCTGGTGATGAAGATGATCTTCATGAAGATTGTGATGAAGATGCATGTGTTGGTGTGGTTAGATGTGTGCTATCCACAACTATAGATAATGATAATTGGAAACATACTAGTATTTTTCACACAATTATACACAGTGAAGATAAGAAATGTAAGTTAGTGATTGGTGGGGGTAGTTCAATGAATGCGGTTTCTAAGGATGCTGTTAAATTGTTAAACTTGAAAGTAGAACCACATCCAAATCCTTTTAGAGTAGCTTGGGTGAATGACTATACTTTGCCTGTCGCTCAAAGGTATCTAGTTTCTATTCACATGGGGGATTATAAGGATGAAATCTATTGTAATGTGCTACCCATGGATGTTGCCCATGTTCTTTTAGGTCGCCTTTGGCTTTATGATCAGAATGTTACCAATTTTGGTAAAGATAACATTTATTCATTTCGGTACAAGGGTAAGAACATTATTTTGCTTGAGACCTACTAAGCCTAAAAGATTTGCAATGGTAAAATGACATCTCTAAACTTCTTGAGCGAAATTTGCATATTTTTAAAATGTAAAGTTTGAGAGAGAGAATGGGGCCCCAGTATGTGCTATCACGAAATTTGCATATTATAGTATTCTAAGGAGACGGTGGATATTACCCTTGATGATGAGTTTGTGACTTCTAGAGATGATGGTTTTCATCGCTTCCTTGGCAAATGGCATGGTCGTCTGGTCTGATGCTACTTTGTCTGAGGATGATCTTTGTCATTTGGATCCGCCCGTTTGTTGGTTATACGCTCCTTTCCTCTTCGGTCGAGTTCTTTTCAACCTGGAGGGAATGATGGGGCATGGAGTAGGCTCATATCTAGGCCTAAACGAGATAGGAAGCCCAAGTCCAATGATGAATTTTATTACTATTAGTTATTTATTTAATTATATTTTTGTATTTATCTGTTAGGATTTTGGATTTGTCGATTATGATTTTGGATTTATCAGATTTTGGTTTTCTGTTGGTGCCTATAAATAGCACCTTATATTATTGTTTTTAGCAGACTTGATATATTATTGAAAACTTGAGAATTTCGTTCTATTCATTTTGTTCCCTTTCTTTTAATTTTATTATTCTTCGTAGTCGAGCTACGTCACCTCTGGGTGCATAATAGGCGCAAGGGCGAAATGTGACCTGACATCAGAATTTGAATGGCAAGAAAAATAGAGCAACATTCACGATCGACTGCTCAAAGCCCATGGAGGCATGGTTCAAAAAATCGATCGAGTCTGGTTTGACTCGGCCGATTCGTAACCAACTCGGGCCTAACCGCATCGATATCGACACCAGATATGAGACCATGAGTGGATCGACTAAAACTCGATAAAACTCGATGGACTCGGTCAAGTTTGCGAGATGACTCAATCGACTCGGTGAAAATACAGAGAATGGAATCTCATACTGAGATTCTCAGTACGAACAACTAAAAAATCTATAAAAAAAATCAAACTTTCAGAGATTCCTTTGAAAAGCCAAAACACAGTAAACTTGAAAGTTGAAACAATTCTACCCGTGATGAAATTTCAAATCACAACAATAAAAATAAAAAATAAAAGATTAGAGAGATTTGGCGAAAAGAAAAATAACCCCTGATTAGAGATTGCAAATGGAAATTTCAAGAAGAAACGAAGAAGAAGAGGAAATTAACAAAAGTAAAACATAACTTATCTGAGGGTTGAGGAACTACGTTGGAGAGTAGAGTGGTGCGATTGGTGTCGATTCAATTGAGGAAGAAGACGAACATAGGAGAACTTGAGAAAACGGGAGAAGAGAAGACGACTCGGGTACCTGGTCTCTCTCTCTTCCTTATTTAGATTCAATTTAGGTTATTTAGGATATTTAGGATTATTTAGCACATTTTATCCTAAATAATATTTAGGATTATTTAGGATATTTGAATATTAGAAATCTTTTCCTTAATAGTTGCACAGCTAGCGTATTTACACATAATACCCTGTAAACTTTTATAAACTATGACTTACAGGAATCATTTTCTTACTAAACAAAATATGCATTAAATATGAAAAGAAGTATATGCCTAATATAAAAATTGAATTCTCCCAAATATAAAAATCAACCAAAAATTATGAGATCGAACTCATAATATGCATAGTATCTTAAAATATAGTGAATTTTGTTTACCTATAATTTTCTAAATAATTTAGAATTTTATAAAAGAAATTCTGTTTTTTAAAGATAAAAGATTTTCTACTCTAGATTATTTAAAATAAATCACATAACTTATAGTAAAAAATAGTTATTTAGATAATTTATCGAATTAAAAATAATCTTTTTGGAATTTGAATATCAAATAGAAATCAAATCTTCACTATCCTTTACTTTTAGAATCCACTTCCTAATTAATTTCAAATTAGAATATTTTTAATAAAATAAATAATAAATTAACAAAACCATAAATATATTTTGTGAACAATATACAATACAAATATAAATATTATTTTATTTATTTTACCAAACATAAATAAGATTAATTCAAAATTAATGAAAAACAGACATAAATAAGAATAATGAAAAAATTAATATGATAACATATATTATTATTGATTGATTAATTAATCTAATTGTATTAATATTAAATGAATATGGTAATATAGTATAAATGGTTGATAAATAATTGTAAATATTTATTGATCTTTTTCTCCCATATATCATTAATTTTGATTTAGCAAGTAAAAAAATATCTATATTTAAAAAATGAAACTTTTAATTTACTTAATTGAAAATAGAAATTATGTAAATTTATTTACCACTGGATAGAAATTTAATTTTTGTTGAAGAACAATTATATTAGAAAATAATTTAATTGTATGATATTTTGTATTTTACTTTTATACATGGTTATGTGAACATTTTAAAATGACTCCAAAACATGATATTGGTTGGGAGCATGCGGAGGAACCATTCGATTGAGATAAACCCCCAAATGTAAGTACTATGGAAAAGTTATTCATGAAGGTATAACAAAATTAAAGCAACACATTGCACATATCTCCGGACAAGTAGAAGGATGTCGAAGTGTACCTAGGATCATTGGCTCTAGGATCAATACCTCATTTCAGGGGAGTGGGAGATGGATCCTATCATAACTTTGGAAGTAGTGATAATTCTTCCAATGCTTTTAGTGGGTATGATTTTGATTAATATTCAAATAATAGAACACGAGCTAGTGATTCCTATGGATATGACCAATCTTCTTATAGCAGTAGCATTGCTAATTAAGGTTTTGGATACTATCAGCATGATGTTGAGCCCAAACAGCCTCCAAGGTCATATTTATTAGAGAAGTGCTCTAAAGGCAATCGCCAATAGCACTTATTGTACGCTCATCATATTATTTAATATGAAAGGCTTCTTCGTTAATTTGATATTCATACGTTGAATTGATATAGATCTTTAATCGAATTAATGAAGTCCATGATAAATAACATAGCATGAAAGAAATCATGATGGGATCATGATAATAAGATTCCTATCATGTGCCATTATGTTAGTGTCTAAATTATCCCTAGTCATACGGTCCAGCGAAGTGGACATTGTCGGACAAACTACCACATGTCATACTCCTTCAGTTGGATCAAGTAGTAGATCTTATAAACTGTGATCATGAGTTGATCAGAGTTAACATGTGGATGCTTGCTAAGAGTAGCTAAGTACATCGAAGACCTGTCATGAGACAATCATATGGATCATCTATTTAAATGTAGATGATTGTCTCACATAACAATGGTGCAAATATCCTTAGACTTTAGGTGCTTAAGGATATCTTGGGTGCTGATTCTGTACTTTGACCTCAATCCATATTGCCTCTTAGAGGTCGCTCTTTGGATGAGGATTGGGTATAGTTTGAGGTTCGAAGGTAATTGAGTAGCCAACAAAGGATTCACCACTCCCAATAAAGGGAACGTATACCTACCTAAGGCCTCTTATCAGAATCATTACTCAGGAATCTCTGGCCAGAGTAAAAATGCCTTGAGGAGTGTCTTCAAGTGCATAAGTGTTGAGTGATGAATCCATGGACAAGATCAAATATCACTTGGGCTAGGTGTGGCATAGCTAGTCTAGTGGGAGCTGCACATTGTCCATGCCCTGAACCAAGTAGGGTATAGATTGGTAAAAAGACAAATTGCATGGTATTTGTCTATGAGAAGGGTATGTACTCAAACCACTGACTCTCCGGTCAATTGGGGGTCATGATGTGTTGCTAGATACCATTGTTGACTTGCTTAATTCAATAGTTGAATCAAGTGGCCAACATAACGAGCCTATTAGATTTTACTTAGAAGATTGTGGGGCTGATATGAAACAAATTTGGATGTGATCCAAATGTGAGGAAGTTAATTCTCAAGAATGGAATGTCACGGGATTAGTGGAATCTTGGGTTTGAAAGCCCTCACTTAGAGAGATAACAGGCTTGGGCTTGTACCTCGGCTTAGAGCCGTGTAGGAACATGCCATAACACATAGGGATGTGTGTATCCTATCATCACTTAAGGTGAGGGGTATTTTGGTCATTTCATAGGTTAGGGTTTTCCTATAAAAGGAACATTATGGAAAACCCTAAAGACACACTTTTTGAAAGAGTGCATTAGAATAAGCCATTTGGATGTCTCATCTCAAAGAAGGTGTTCTAGAGTTTGAGAGACCCGGGTTTTGGATTCCTCTTTGGATCGGGACTTGGCTAGCACCAGGACCCTTTCCGAGACCGTCACCTTGGAGGTTGTCGGCTCCACTCTTTGTGTGGTTACCGTTAGAGCGAACCTAGGACTTGGTTAGCTTAGGTCTAAGCTGCTTACGACCACGAGCTGGCACTGGAGCAGGCCTGGGTAAATCTACACCCTTCTCTTTGTTGTAGAACCAGATTTGATGCTATAAGGGGTCCTTGGATAGGTATTTGTTGGGATTTTTTTTTTATTTTCTACTGCCTAAGGCAAGAGTTGTCACCCATAAAACCCATCAATATTTTCCCAATTCTGGATCATTAAGCTAATCATCTCAACCAACACAAACCAACACATTCAAGTAATGAAAAATTCTTTCAACCACCTTCTCATTTTGAAAATTATCGTCCCAGTTTGTATGCCCATCGTAGGACTAATGATGATAATTTTGAGCCCCCTGATCATTCAACATGGTATTAATTGATGTATTTGATTACATTTTGTTAAAAATATGTTATGTTTGATATAAAATAATTTCTTTTGTTAGGATTATCATAAAAATCTTTCATTGAATGCTTCATTATGTAAAACCCGGGAAAATTTTAATTTTTCTGAAAAATGGAAAAAACAGTAAAATTGCTGAAATGGTTCAGGGAAGCCTAGAAATTTTTCTAGATCTCAGATGACAAAACAGACTTCATTGTGAGATTCGTCTCGCGAAATCTAGTTACCCAGAAAATTCTCGTCGAATTCGAGACAATCGGATTTTCTATTACCGGAATTAACGAGATCTGTGACTTCAGGGGACTGAGATTTTATTAGAATCTCGAGAGTTAGGAAATAACTCAAGTTAAGTTCATTTAAAATAAATTGAACTTGAACCGAGACGAAAATAAATTGTTGCGGGTGAGAACGGGCCCGGAGCGGATTGGGTGGACACGTGTGCGACATAGGCCACATGTCCAACTTAAGTGAATTAGAACAAAAGAGGGGCAAAATGGGGATGAGGGCAAAAGAAAGCCCAATTTTTGGGCAGTACACGAAAGAGTTAGAGAGGAGAAGAGAGAGTAGAGAGATAAGCTCCAACTTCTCTTTATGATCTACGGAGCTCGATTGCTCAGTTTTCGTCGGGCCAAGAACTAAAGTCTATCTATGCACCGAGACCTATGCGTGGGTACCGGAAACAAAGGATTTTACTAAAGATTCAAGCGAAGAGTTTGGGAGATCGTGGGTTTCGAGTCTCCAAGACTTCCGAAAGCTTCATCTTCGCTCCAAGAGGTAGGGATTCTTTCTAATTTGGTTTATATTCCATTCTAGGGGTTGTTTAGTAGTTTTTGCCCTAAGGGGCTGTTTGGCAAAATAATGGGTTATGCGAATAGTGCCATGTTTTGACCCTATATGATGTCCAGCTTTTGAGGCTGATTTTCGGCTAGAAAAAAAGAGAATTTGAACAAGTGTCCTCCATGAAAATTGTAGCTGAATTTGTGAACTTGAGGTTAGGCTTTTGAATTACCTAAGGGAACTTTGGACTAGTATCTTTCATACAATTGTAGATGAAGTTGTGAAATTGAGGTTAGGCTTTTGAATTACCCAAATTGGACCTCTATAGCTCAAGTTATGATCCAGTGAGGAATTTTTCGAATTGTCACGGCTGGGTGGTGCGTTTGTGTCCAGTGGTGGGACTGATTTTTGGTTTGGAAAAAGAGGGACTTTGGACTAGTGTCCTTCATGACAATTGTTCTTGAAGTTGTGAACTTGAGGTTAGGCTTTTGAATCACCCAAATCGGACCTTTATAACTCAAGTTATGGTATATTTTTTGGGACTCCTACAACTTAGGTTGTTTAATGGTTTGTGTCCAGATTTTGGGACTGTTAAGGGGGCTAGTTTTCTAAGCCGAGTTCAGAACTATCCTGTGGTCTGTTATGGCTTGTTGTGTGGAATGTTTTGTGGGCATATCTATGCCACAGGTCTTGAGGATGAGGTTGTCATTGCTTGAGTTCGAATGACATGCTTGGTAGTAATTGATTGGATGTCAATATGTGTGTCCTAATGTATTGACATGTGGAGAGTATGTATGTGTGTATGAATATGTTGACATAATTTGTGTGATTTATTTGGAAATTGTATGTTGATTGATATAATTATCCAAATGATGCATGGGTGTAATGCATGAATGAAATTGTCCATATATATATGTGTGTGTGTGTGTGTGTGTGTGTGTGTGTGTGTGTGTGTGTGTGTGTGTGTGACATGGCATAAGCATGAAATGGAATAATTGCATTTCATATGCACGGTGACATCGCATGAAATGGGTGTGTGTGCATGGTTGTTGTCATTCACCATTATTGGTGAATGGGTGGTGGACTCGGTACCTTGGATGATGTCCTATAGAGTTCCATGGTTTTCATGGTTGTAAATTAACACTGCATTTGGTGTTAATTGTGCGGGCTTGGAAAATGGGACAATGTCCAAATTGAGTCGCACGATTTGAAAATGGAAAAATGAAATTATGTGTCGGGTGAAAGCTCCGTTATCTTTTTGGTTACACATATAGATCCATTGGTGAAAGCCCGTAAAAGTGTGGGAAGGTTTGCGAAGCCTACAGTGGGACCCTGGAAAATTCGCCACCCATAAAAGACACATGGATTTTTAAAAACAAATGATCATTCAGGTGTGACATCCAAAAAGCTTTTGGTTCAAAAAACAAATGAATTTTTTTGTAAAATGTTCATTGGATGTAATCCCTGAATGATGGATTTTATCACGTATGGGTTTCAGCATTGTGTGATAGGAATCGGTTTGGACTCGGGTTGATGGAGTCGGTTGGGACTGGGGTTGATGAGGACTCGGTACATGGGACATGGTGAGTCGTATCTCATCCATGGCATGTAGAATTCCATTCTAGGTTTGCATAATCTTGATTGGAATGTGTTTTTTTGATGACATGACCATTGCATGTGCACTTAGGTGGGGAGTAGCCTCTGTAAGAGTTTACTCTTGGGCGTACTCTGATATTCAGGACCCCCTTTAAGTGCAGGGGGTGTGTGGAGATGACACTCACTCGAGGCATCGATAATGAAGAGAGTCCAGATTGTGGCTTTGGTTCTTTCTTTTGTAAAATATATTAGGACAAACTGTTTTGATATATGTTTTTGTGTAAAGAGTATTGTAATTAAACTCTTAAGGACTATGGTATTATAGCTTTGTACATTATGTTTGAATATGGATAAATGGACCCTATGTGGTCATTTTTACTCGTAGATGGACCCGGAGAGGTCATGATATGATATTTGGCCTCGGATGGGCCATGCTGTTATCTGTTTTACAAGTTGTATTTTTTGGTAGAGCTCCCTATACAAAGGAGAATCTGTCCAATTTTTGTTAAATTATGGGTCCCAATAAAAGGGACACAATAGTGTGGTAATAGGTTACCCAGACATCCTGTGTAGTTTTAAGGTGGGTTGACCGGTTGATTTAACGGACCCCAGGGTTTTAAGGCTCACACATGCCTGATCATCTTGTCTTACTGGATTTGCTTAAAGAACTTTTAGGATCAATAAATTTCCCTAGAGACAAAGATGTATCATGTCTTTTTTGTATTTTTTATTCTATTTTAAAAGTCCAGTGGCAAGAAACATGTGACTACTATTCTGCAGTAGATATCATGAGCACGAAAAATACCTCATCCGGTATGATTTCAAAAATGTTCATTTATGCGATTTCATTGTTTCATTTCAGTGTCTATATATATAATAATTGAGAATTTGAGATTTTATAGTTTTTGCATGAACCTGTGTGATTATGCCTCAAATAGATTGTTGTTTCTGATTAATTATAGGATTCATACTGTTTCATATTGAGAAAAACTTCTCCTCACATGCTCCTCATCTCACCCCTCACCGCTTGTTCTTTGAAAGTAGATGCTAATCTCTTCATACCTTGCTTTCTTTCTCATTCTTATTTACAAAATTGGCATTGATGAGCTAGCTACCAACATGGGACAAATTCCATGTGTAGCTATCAATTTCTTTCCAATGAAAATTTAATAAACATATTAAAGTAAGCCTTTTATTAAGAACAGACATTATGGATGATTGAACAAAACACATAACAATCTCTTCTAAGAACATGAAAGTCTAATTCAAATTTGGTCAAATCCTTAACATGATGGAGTCTATCTTCGTCTTTGCTTGCGTAGGAAGTGTATGAAATTTACTATAGAGTCAAGAAGATTATTACTAGTACCTGGATAAAAGTGAAGGATCAACTTTTTCACCTGGAAACTTGAGTCATAAATTCCATTCGAATATTGACATGTGAGATATCAACCATGACATATCTTGCTTAGAAAATTAAATGTAAAGAAAACCTGCTGGGAGGTGAAATATTGAGCCAAGCACCTCATCAGCCATCGTCCTATAAACCTCACATAAAATAATCATACATGGGGAATATCACAATTGATGAGTAGTGCTTCAAAGACATGGCTAATTTTAGGAGTTGTTTACTCGATCAAGAAGTAGGCCACGTACAAGCTGTTTTTTTCTTCTTCACGCCTCTAAAAATTGCTGCAACAATTTACAGCACGATTCGTCACATAAATCACGATCTACCATTCTCCCATTTCTCCAAAAACAAGTTCAGAAGCTATCCCACGTTGTGTGGCCACTGCCCACTTCTCATACCCCACATTCTGCACTTTCCCACTTCTATCCCACGTCTCAGATCATGTAATTGATGAGAACTGAATTGAATAAAAATTCTCTTGCAGTTTCGATTTGCTCAAATTCTTTTTTATTTCTTGCATAACTCCCAATGATTAGTCATCTTCCTCATGGGAGTTCTTGAGATAAAATTATAATGGCCGAGCAAATGGTGTGAGCCCATCTTCTCAGCCCCTGATTCCAATTTTTAAAGGGAAAAACTACCATTTTTGGAGTCTCAAAATGAAGACAATGTTCAAGTCTCAAGAGTTGTGAGACTTAGTAGAGGAAGGATTTGAAGATGCCAATCCAACTAAGCTTGATTAAAGACTCTGGGAGACTCGAAAGAAGGATGCAAGGGCCTTGTTTCTCATTCAACAAGCCCTTGATGATGACATTTTTTCTCGAATTGCAACAACAAGCACTTCCCATCAAGCATGGGAGATTCTAAAGCAGGAGTTTTTAGTCGGCAAGAAGGTTATCACTGTTAAATACAGACTCTTCATCATGATTTTCAAACATTGGACATGAACGATAAGGAATCGGTGAAAGCATTCTTATCTAGGGCGAACGGATTATTAATCACATGAGGTCGTATGTGGAAAACAATAGTAATGAAACTGTTGTCTGTAAGGTTTTAAGGAGTCTAACATCGAAATTTGATCATGTTGTTGCTACTATTGAAGAGTCTAAGGACATTTCCACTTATTGTTTTGATGAATTGATGAGTTCTCTCTTAGCCCATGAAGCCAGACTTAGCAAATACCATGAAAAGGTTGAGGAGAAAGCCACTTAGGTGGAGGGGGAGCTGTCCAATATGAGAAAAACATAAAATACAACAGGTCAAGGATATGGCAAAGAAGGATTTCGTGGTCGAGGCCGTGGTGGTGGAAGAGGACGTCAATATGGAGATCAACGCCAACACAAAAGCAGTATTCAATGCAGATATTGCTAAAAAAAATGGCCATAAAGAAGTTGACTGCTGGACCAAGAAAAAGGATGAACATAAGCAAGCCAATTTTACCGAAAAAGTTGAAGAGGAGAGTAAGTTATTCATGGCTCATTCTCCTTTTGAAAGATCTTGTGATGGTGTATGGTTTGTGTACAGTGGATGCTCTAATCATATGTCTAGAAGAAAGTCCTTATTTAAGAGCTTGAAGTAGTCATAAAGTAATTCGACCAAGAATAACTCACGAGATGTGAGTCGCTAGCAAAGTGACTATTGCTATCAAAATTAAAAAGGGTAATGTAAAACTCCTATCTGATCTGTAATTTGTTCCTAATTTGGCCCATAATCTATTGAGTGTTGGAAAATTGATGGATGGTGAATAATTTATTTTGTTTGACAATGGTTTCTGCTCCATTCAAGATAAGAAAATAGACCAAAAAATTGTTGATATTCTTATGGCACAAAATAAAATGTTTCCCTTAGAAGTGTCTAATGTGAAAAGTTATGCCTTGGTTTAAAGCAATAATGATGCAAAAATATGGCATTTACGTTATGGGCATTTGCATGTGAAAGGGTTAAAATTATTTGCTCAAAAAAATATGGTTGTTGGGTTGCCAAAAATTGATGATCTTGATTTTTGTGAAGGATGTGTCTATAGGAAGCAAAGTAAAAATCAGTTTTCCGTAAACAAGTCTTTAAAGGATTCTGCTTGTCTTGAGATAGTTCATACTGATGTTTGTGATCCAATGAGTGTTGAATCTTTTGGAGGAAGTAGATATTTTTGTTGTTTATTGATGACTACAGCCTCATGATTTACAACACAAACATGAGTGAAACCTTTGAATTTAAAATTAGAGCATTAGTAGAGAGGAAAAATGATTGCAATATAAAACCTTAGATGAAAATAAATTGGTCAATTTAATTCTAATGAATTTAATATATTTTTTGTGAAGAAAATAGCATTCACAAGGAGTTGACGACACCATACACACCATAGCAAAATGAGGTGGCCGAACAAAAAAATCAAACTATGGTGGAGATGGTTAGAAGCATGATGGCAGCAAGTGGTATTTCTAAATAATTTTGGGCAGAAGGAGTTGCAACAGCAGTGTGCCTTCCCAACATCTCACCTGCAAAGGCAATCAGAAATCATACCCATATGAAGCTTGGAAGGGAAGGAAACATTGGGTAAGCCACCTAAAAAATTTTGGTTGTATGGCCTATGCTTTGGTTACTTCTCCACATTTTTCTAAACTTGATAGAAAAATCATAAAAATGTGTTTTTGTTGGCTATAGTCCTCAACCCAAATCATATATGTTGTACAATCCTGTAAGTGGCAAAGTGATTATAAGCAGGGATGGCAAGTTCCATGAAGAAGAAAACTAGATCTGGAGTAATAGTAGCGTGACATCATCAATTCCAATTCCTAAAGAAGAATCCATTGACACGCATGGTGATAATCGCTCAACATCAAGCCATTATACTCCACAAAGAAGCCCATCAACTCTCGTGAGCTCTCATTTACCCTCAAGCTCTTCCTCAGAGACCTCACCAATCAAACTTCTAAGCTTAAGGGATATATATGATTCATGTAATTTTCATTAGTATGTTTCTGACCCTATTAGTTATGACGAAGCTATAGAAAGTCAAGAGTGGCAAGATGCAATGCAAGAGGAGATATTTGCCATATAGAAAAATGAAACATGGGAGTTGGTTGGTTTACCATAAGGTAAGAATGTTATTGGGCTCAAGTAGGTTTATCGAACAAAGTATCATGCATGCGGATGGTACTATACAAAAATAGAAAGCTCGTTTGGTGGCAAAAGGGTACTCTCAGCAGCAAGCCATTGACTTTGAAGAAACTTTCTCATTAGTGGCTCTCTTTGAAACTGTAAGAACATATCTAGCCTTGGCTACATAATTGTATTGGCCTGTGTATGAGTTTGATATTCAATCTGCTTTTCTAAATAGTGATTTAAAAGAAGTGTATGTGGGACAGCCTGAGGGCTTTGTTAGTTGTGATGAAAATAAAGTCTAATGGCTTAAGAAAGTCTTATATGGACCAAAGCAAGCCTCGAGAGCATGGTACAAAAAGGTTGACTTCTATTTTAAGGAAAATGGATTTGAAAGAAGTAAAAATAAGGCAACCTCTATATGAAGAAGAAAAGTGATGTTGATTTTTTAGTAGTCTGCTTATATGTTGATGACATGGTTTTTATGGGGTCCTATTGCAGCATTTAAATTCAATATGATGAGAAAATTTGAGGTGTCAGACTTGAGTTTACTACATTCTTTTCTTAGGCTGGAAGTGAACCAAAATTCAGATGGCATTTTATTTCTCAAAGAAAATATGCCATTGATTTGCTTAATCGGTCTAACATGTTGAGTTGTAAGTCGACACCTACTCCCATGAATACTAATGAGAAACTTGTTGTTGATGTTGAGATTGGTATGTCTAGTGCAAGGTATTACATAAACATAGTTGGTGGTTTGAACTACTTGTCTCATACGAGACCCAATATAAAATATGTTGTTAGTGTGGTTTCTAGGTTTATGCATGGCCCAACAAAACACCATCTTGGAGCAGCCAAGAGAATCTTGAGATATGTTGCTGGGACTATTGATTTTTGAATTTGGTACTCAATCGGTGTCAAATTTCAAACTTTTTGGTTTTGCTGACATTGATTGGGTAGGTTGTTTGGAAGATAGGAAGAGTAATTCTTGCTATATATTTTCACTTGGTACAAGTGCTATTTCATGCATGGAGCTCAAAGAAGAAAAACATAGTACCTTTGTCATCATCAGAAGCAGAATATGTAGCTGCCACTACATTGGCTTGTCAAGTAGTTTAGTTAAGGAGATTATTAGTTGATTTTCTCCAAGAACGAATGTATGACTGTGATTTATGTGATAACAAAGCAACAATTTCAATGACAAATAATCCAGCCTTTCATAGTAGAACAAAGCATATCGACATCCGGTATCATTTCGTTCGAAATTTGGTTGTTGAAGAAATAATCGCGTTGAAGTATTGTGGAACAAATGAGCAAGTTGTTGATAGCCTTACCAAGTCATTGCCAAGATCAAGCCTGAATTTCAGAATGCAAATGGGACTAACAAGATTTTAAGCAAGGGGGAGTGTTGAGCAGTACTTCAAAGACGTGGCTATTTTTAGGAGCTGTTTACTCGGTCAAGAAGTGGGCCATGTACAAGCCGCTTTTTTTCTTCTTCACGTCTCCAAATTTCTGTAGCAATTTACAGCACGATCCGCCACTTAAATCACGATCTACCACTCTCCCATTTCTCCAAAAATAAGTTCAGCAGTTATCCCACTTAGTGTCGCCAGTGCCCACTTCTCATACCCCACATTCTTCACTTTCCCACTTCTATCCCAGATCTCCTTTCATGAGTTTATTTAAATGAGTTTCAGATCATGAAATTAATGAGAAGTGAACTAAATAAAAATCTTCTGCAATTTTGGTTTGCTCAAATTCCCTTTTATTTGTTGCATAACTCCCAACAACAGTTACATCTTAAAGTATATCAGTCTACTCACCTACTAATCACACAAATTAGAGTTGAAGTATATTAAGTTGTTATTAGTCTGGTAAGAATGGAAGAAATAGCAGAAAAACATTCGGAAACCCCAACCTACTTACCAGTCATGATTCTGTCAAGTCAATCCTCTCTTTCTGTCCCTCATAAGTTCTTTCTTGTAGTCATCTCGCTTGTCAATAGAGAGAACTTGCCTTTGCCTACTTAGGTGCTTTGCCAGATTGTGACACCACTGGCTGTAGTTGAAACCTCGGAGCTTTTCCTGTATCAATAACATTGTATGAGTACTTCAAATCAAATTCTAGGTTTCGTGCCCATTATTGACATTTTGTGAATTTCTGTACTAAGGATGCAGAAAGTTAAAGATTGAGGGCATGTAGATGTTGGGATACTGGACTATCCAACTTGTTCACCATTAGGACGGCCATTACCCATGGGTCGCCATGTAATAAAAAGATTGAGGGCAGAATGCCTGTGCGGAATCACCCAAATATTCCAGTAACCTCCTCCTCTCTAGCTGTTTAGAAGAATAATGGGTGTCATGTTTTTGGTCATTTGATTGTGAAAATATGGACTCAACGAACAAATTCTAAGGTACTTCACATCAAAATACAATATAGAAACATGATTAACTAATACATAATCAATTAGCGCGATTATACATTAGGGTTCAGCTATAAAAAACTCGTTCTTATATGAAAATGAGTTTTATACCATTAGATGATGATTTTATCTCTACATATTTGTGTAAATTAAAATTTTGTCTGAAAAAACACAAATCAAGAGATAAAATCATCATCTAATGGTATAAAACTCGTTCTCATATGAGAACGAGTTTTTTATAGCTGAACCCTATACATTAATGGATCATTTGTAATTAATTACCACTTAGCGAATCAATGGCTTGAACAAGATATGGTGTGGGCCATATGACATTTAATGCATACATTGTATTCATGTATTTATGACTTAATGGATGTGACTTGATGCAAGACTTTTTCATACTAATGCACTTCTTTCTTGTTGTTTTTTTTTGGAGGTATATACAATTTTAGAACCTTGCAATTATACAAGATTTTAAGGAAATAATTTACCTTCACCTTTTATCTCCTCTTATCCTATTAAATAAATTTGGAATGAGATAAGTGGATAGATGTATTATACTTTATTTTATTTTTTAAAATATTATTATCTCTACTTTTCTATTAATTAGTTTTCTATATTATTATTATTATCTCCCCTTTATTTATGTTTTTTCTCTATGATTGTGCTGCTTAGAAGGAGAAGAAACTCAACTCAAATACCAACTCTTCTAAGACTTTCTTTGTAGAAGAGAAAAATGATTGATAGATTCCGGCTCAAATCCTTTAGATTCCCACAACTTACTCCAAGAATTTGCTCATCACCTTCACCTCCATGTAACCCCTACAATTCCTATACCCATTTTCTTCCATTTTCTCATCATTTATCTATTATTTATTTATTTATTTTTGAATTATTTTCTTTGTTTCTAAATGTTAGATTATTATATTATTATATTTATTTTGTAATTTCCTAGGATTATAATTTGTATTTTCCTTAGGATTATAATTTGTATTTTTCTAGGGTTGTATAGCCTAGCCTATATAAGGCCTCCTCTTATACTTGTAATTTACAGTTTTTAATATAAAGACTCAAGTCTTTCTTCATGGTATCAGAGCAGGCTCTCTGGTTTCCGCTGCTCTCACGATCTAGGCATTACAGCCACCGTATAGCTTCTTTTTCAGTGAACACCACCGTTTGCCACCGTTTCCTCCCGCGCCCGTTGCTGACCTGTGCTCGTTGACTTTGCCACGTCATCAGTTGACTTTTTCCACGTCGGCGGTTGATGGGGTGGTAGAATTTGACCAGGTGCATTCTGACTTAATTTCGCGTCCTGATTCCATTTTTGTTGTATGTTTTTTGATTCGGGCCCCCGATATGCTAGTGATGAATTTCGTCAGATTAATATTATTTAATGGATATAATTTTGCCAGTGGTCTCAAGCCATGTGTAGTTATCTGAGGCCATGAGTTGTGGCTGTGTCTCAGTGATTGTGTTCGAGCAAGTGGACAAAGATAATTACGCTATGTCATTCCAATTGAGGATTGGGAAAGTGCTAATCATTATATCATCACTTGGTTTCGTAATACATCTATTTCATCCATTGTTGATGAGTTTGGCAACATTGATATTGCCAAAGAAGTTTGGGACTTACTTGTTACTCGGTATGTTTGACCGAGTGATGCTCGCAACTTCAAGCTCACCACCCATGAGCTTTATCAGATTTTTAAGACAGTTGAAGCGGATCTTGTATATCACATCGGTAGAAATCTGACTGGGATCAATTAATTGCATCTGAACCAGTTCTCTCTAATTAGCGACGCAAAATGGTTTTATGTTCCGCCGTGAACAAAGGATGATTGTTTGATTTTAATGGGGCTTCATAGTGAGTTTAGATTAGTCAGTCATATTCTCATCGGGATCCTTACCATGATCTCTAAGCTATTCCTCAAGATTAGATTGTCATCAGGACCCGTCTTGGTGGACCCCGGTTCTATCACAGACCGCGGTTCTTCATACGGCCCTTTGTTTCGCAGGCGTGCCATGTTTTTCCTCGTCGGTTTTTGCCTGCGAACCAGGCAAAGGAATAATGTTGAGCGACATAACAATAAAGTCTCTTCTTATCTGTAGTTTATGTAAGAACAAAGGTCATTATGTGTTGAAACCAGTTACACTTTCGTCGGCATATTCTTGAGAACTTCTTGCTGACCCGGTCGAATTATATTTATGGACTCCCATTCTAAGTCTGGTCTGCCTGCGTCTCTCTTTGTCGCGGATCTACGGGATGCTCGTTGTCAGGTTCATCTTCCATCTTCCAGTGCATCCAACACTGCTCTTTCTACGATATCAGGTACATCTCCTACATGGCTTCTTGATTCTACTTGCAGCAATCATATGACTTCTTCTCCTGATGTTGTACCTTCACACCCTTCTACTTCTCTCCCTACCATATACACTTCAAATGGTTCTCCTATGCATTTCTCTCATCTTGGTAATGTCTCTACACCAACCTAGTCTATTTCCAATGTTTACCAGATTCCTAAACTCACTCATAATCTTCTTTTTGTTGGGCAACTCACTGAACTTGGTTTTTCTATAACATTTTCCTCTACTGGTGTGGTTGTGTAGGATTCTCAGATGGGACAGATCGTTGGGACCACCCGTTAGGTCGGAAGGTTGTTTGAGCTCATCTTTCTTCATTCTGAGTCCTCTCGATCTCTACCTTACGCCCATCTTAGAACATATTCTTCTTCTCTCTTGCTTTATGGCATTCATGTAGTCATGCATCTATCTCTAGAGTTAAACAACTAGTTTCTAGGGGTTTGTTAGGTTCGGTTTCAAATAAGAGTTTTGATTATATGCCTTGTCAATTTGGCAAACTACTTTACCATTTAATATGGTGTTTCTCATGCTCTTTCTTCTTTTGATCTTATTCATTCTAATGTATGAGGCCCCTCTGTTTCTACTCTAAGATTTAGTCACGTTACTTCTGTTATTTTGTGGATGATTTTCCCAATATACTTAGTTTATCTCTTCAAAAATCGTTTTGAACTTTATCAAATATATTGCGACTTTACCAAAATGATCGAAACACGGTTTTCTAAACCTATCAAAGTTTTCATATCTGATAATGCCCAAGAATATAAAGCCGTGGTGTCTATTCTACATCAATTTGGTACTGTTCCTCATTCCTCTTGTCGAGGCACTTCTCAGCAAAATGGCAGGTTGAGCGCAAACTTTGTCATATTCTTGATATTGTTCGTGCTACTACTATTGCCGCTTACTCCTTCTGGTTTTGGGAAGCGCACTACTTCGTTCGCCATCAATCGGTATCCTTCTCCCATTGTTGAATCAAACTCCTTATGATCTGTTGTTTTGGTTATTCTCCTTATGACTTACTTAAGTCTTTGGATGTGTTTGTTTGTTCTTCTTCAGTCATAGAAACAAACTTCAATCTTGTTCTCCTTTGTGTTGTTTTCTTGGGTATGGAATAGGTCAAAAAGGTTATAGGTGTTATGATCCCATTAGAAAACGTCTTCGTGTTTCTCGACATGTGGTCTTTTGGGAACACAAAATTTTTACCAACTACCTCATGTTCCTGTTTCCCTTATTCCCTTTATCAGTCTCCTCCTGACCTTTTCTGAGTCTCCACCTCTTTATGCGAGTCCCCTTCTATTGCGATGTTCCTTCTCATGCATCGATAAGCTTCGCACCGATCATCGGCGTTTTCGCGATCTTGTTGTGGATCTCTTTGGTCTTCGACTCTCATACGCCGTCATTCCCATCAGATAACTACTCTTCTTTCTCACCTTCGTGACTTTCATTGCTCTGCTCGCCTCTCTCTAGGAACCTCGGACTTTTGAAACTCCTGCAACCTTTATGTGATGGTAAGAAAGAAGAGTTAGATACCTTTGCGTAATGGAACATTGTATTTGGTTGATCTCCCCTTTGGAAAATCTATCGGTTGTAAATGGGTTTATAAGATCAAGACTTCGGTCAGTGCTTGTTGATTGCTCGAGCTCGCCTTGTTGCGAGGTTTTACTCAGGAGTATGGGATTGATTATGAGGAGACTTTTTCTCCTGTGGCTCGACTTTCTTCTGTCAGGACTCTTATTTTCATTTTTGCGACTTGCAAATGGCCACTCTTTTAGATGGATGTCAAAAATGCTTTTCTTAATGGTGAACTCTCAGAGGAAGTCTATATGAAGCTTCCACCTGGTTACTCTCACCCTCCGGGGTTCCCTCATAGAGTATTTTGACTACGGCGAGCACTTTATGGGCTTAAACAAGCTCCTTGAGCATGGTTTGCAAAGTTCAGTTCTACTATCTCTTAGCATGGTTTTTCAGGCAGTTCTTTTGATCTGACTCTTTTACGAGGCTGATGCGGTCATGGTATTTACTATTCTCCTCTTGTATGTCGATGATATGATTATTATAGGTGATGATATGCAGGGTATTCAGGATCTAAATCACTTTCTTGATCGTCAATTTGAAATGAAAGATCTCGGCCCTCTTAATTACTTTCTTGGTCTAGAAGTTTCTTCTTACAGGATAGTTATCTTGCTGGGCCAAGTATGCCGATATGATTTCTTAGTCGGTATCGATGGCAGATAGTTGGCACACGGTGAGTATAATTGTTGCCCTCGATTCTCATGATGGTAGTCACTATCGAATCTTGCTCTCTGAGACAGCTTGTTGGGAGTCTAATCTATCTCATTGTTACTCGCCCTGATATTTCCTATGCAGTTCATGTAGTTAGTCAGTTTATGGCTGCCCCTAGATCTCCTTATTATGCTACTGTTCTTAGGATTCTTCGATATCTGAAAGGCACCATATTTGATGGTCTTCATTTTTCTTCCCATTCTTCATTAACTCTTCAGGCATATTCAAATGCAAATTGGGCAGGTGATCCCACTGATCGTCGATCTACTACAGGATATTGTTTTCTTATGGGTGATTCTCTTATCTCTTGGAGAAGCAAGAAACAAACAATCATTGCTCGTTCCAGCACTGAAGTAGAATATAAAGCATTGGCAGCTACTACAACTGAAGTTATTTGGTTATGTGTTAGTTCTTACAGAATCTTTAGTGTTGTTGTTCACTTGCAACTAAAGCTTTCATTGTGATAATCAAGTGCTATTCAAATTGCTCATAATGATGTCTTCCATGAGCGTACTTAAACATATTATTGGAATTGATTGTCTTCATTTGTCATCATCTTTGCTTCGGTACACTCACACTTCCAGTTTATTTCTACAGGATCAATTGTGATATCTTCACCAAACCACTTCCTCAGGAACTTTTGAACTGGCTTCCAAACTCAAAATGGTTTCTCTTAAACCACTATGAGTTTGAGGGGGATGTTAAATTATTATATTATTATATTTATTTTGTAATTTCCTAAGATTATAATTTGTATTTTCCTTAGGATTGTAATTTGTATTTTTCTAGGGTTGTATAGCCTAGCCTATATAAGGCCTCCTCTTATACTTGTAATTTACAGTTTTTAATATAAAGACTCAAGTCTTTCTTCACTAAATAATAAACGGTGAATCGGTTCATTTACGGTGTTACGTGTAGGAATTAATTGGTGGAGTGACAATTTGGGTGTGTGTCTTTTCTTTCTTTTTTTTTCTTTTTCCTATCTCACAAAAAATTACGGTTTCTTCCCTATAGCAATTTTTTTTTCTTTATTTTTCATAGCCAACAAAATAAGACTGCCAAAGTGTTCTGGGTACTTGCAAGCTTTAAACATAATAAAAATTGATATTCTCAAACGTTGCTAAATGGGGGCTGATGTGTTGAATTATTTTTTATTGATCTATTTGATATGGAGTAAGGGGATGTTGACCTCTATTTTCAATCAAGATGTTGTAAAAATATCATAGAGGGTGAAGTCCAAGTAGGAGGCCAGAAACATTCTTATTTGGAGACACAATAATTTAGTGTGAACAACAGATAGTGGGAATGAGGTTCACAAGATATTTTATTTATTTTGACAAATTAATTCAAATGTTTTATGATGGTGTTACAAGTAACCTCTTTTTTAAAGAATATATTTACCATTTTTTGCTAATTCATTTCAAGTTGGAGATTTGATAAATTTTTTAAGTGTTGTTTTTTTCGGTATTCATATGCTAAGAACTGGACAATGTTATGCTAAGAATATATTACACCATAAAACTATTCGTGTGGCTCATTTGCGAATAATAAAGTAAAAAAGCGAATAAAATAAATGGAATGAAGTGCCAAGTTTTGATATTAATCAGTATCTTTACTTGATAACGTAAAGTGCTATTTATACGCACCAACGAGGAAAATCTAATGGATAATTCCAAAAACCTAGCGGATAAATTCGATAAATCGAAAATCTATGGATAAATAAAAAATCTAATAGATAAATCCAAAAGTACTACTTAGGATAAATCAAAAAAGTCTTAACAAATAAGTCAAAAATACAATTAAATAAATAACTAATAGTAATAAAATTAATCATTGGACTTGGGCTTCCTATCTCGTTTAGGCCTATATATGGGCCTACTCCATGCCCCATCATTCCTCAGAGTTGAAAGAAACCAACTCCAGAAGAGTGAAAGGAAGGTAGCAATCAGCAATGAAGGATCGAATAGCCCGAAGATCATGTCTTGTTTCCAAGTAGCATCATAATCGGGCGACCATGCCATTTGACAAGGAAGCGTGAAACCCACCATCCTAGAAGTCATAAACTCATCATCAAGGGATGAAGTATCCACCTTCTCCTTAGAATGCGTAACAAGGCATAGTGGGATTTGCACCTTTATAGATTCACCTACGAGACACACTAGAGGCAAAGTAGAAACCAGTGCCTCGGTAGATGCAAGTCCTCTACATTGAAAATAGGGCTAATATCCATGTCATTAGGCAAATCGAAGATATGCATTAGATCCCATTTACGAATGACTAGAATAGGGCCCATGGCTCTTGCATAAATTCATGGCGTTTTGGAATTCTTTAGGACGAATGCGGAACATGACGCAGTCGCAGCATTAAATTCCTTAGATCTGATGCATCATCGACCAATTTATACTCATTACTTGGAAATCTTTCACTAATCGGCATGTAAGTCATGGATGTGTTTTGCAAAGTTTTCATGGTTCGAACTACATTAATGTGAGTGGTAAAGATATCGACAATCGAAGAATCGAGATGGAACTTCTTTTTTGCCACTAATGCTAACTCTGTACAGTCCAATTCTCTCAAACTTCTTACATTGTTATTTATATGCAAATTTCGTTCAGGAAGTTTAGAGATGTCACGTTTACCATTGCAACCTTTAGGCTTAGCAGGTCTCAAAATAATGTTCTTACCCTTATACTTAAATGAATAAATGTTATCTTTACCAAAATTGGTAACATTAAGATCATAAAGCCAAAGGTAGGCCTAAAAGAACATAGGCGACATCCATGGGTAACACTCCGCGATAGATTTCATCCTTATAATCCCCATTTAAATAGAGACTAGACACCTTTGAGTGGCCAGGCAAAGTATGGTCATTCACCTACGCTACTACAAGGATTTGGATGTGGTTCTGCCTGGTTTCAATTAACAACATCCTTAGAAGCCACATTCATTGAATACCCACATCAATCCTGCCCATTCCATCCTCCTCTGTATAGTTGTGTAGAAAAATACTGTCAGCTGGTATGTTATCTACAGTTGTGGACCTTTCTAACCACCATAATACACATCATCATGAAGATCATCTTCATCACGGAATAATCTAAGGATCCATGTTTGGTCTTTCCTCATCCTCGCTTCTCTTAACCAGCATCTAAGGTGCCCAGTACCGTCGGGGACAACGGATGCAATATGACCCATGTGGTGTACACTTGCCAATGGACAAGTGATAGTTACTGGCACGAGACTGATAGGAGGAAGCAACAGGAAGAGAGTTATGAAAACTAGATTCTTTGCTCCTAATGTTATTAGGAATAGTATTACCGTCTGATGACATGGACTGTGACTTGGACTGATCTGTGTGTTCAAAAGAGGAGGGTCTATTGAACTTCTCGACTTCTAAGGCTTTTTGGTATGCATCCTCTATAGTGTGTGGAACATGAAATTTAACCATCCTTTGAATGTCGAACCTCAGACCACTAACAAAACGAGTGCAAATAGCAAATTGATCCTCAGCAAGGAACTCACTACACCTAAGTCTAGCTTCTTCAAATTTAACAGAATCATTCGCTTCTAAGAGTCATTTGTTTGATTAATCATGGTGAAGCAATTGACTCTTATGTGATGGAAGAATGTACTTTTCTCCCGCAGCTTTGCTGAAACAGCCCACGTTGCATGGGTGATGGGTGTTCCTAGGCAGTATGTCTTGCAACACGTTTACTTGATACATCTTGGCTGCGAATTAATTAATTTCATTTTAGCAAACCAAACCGTTCACTATCAATGATTTCATGTCAATCAAAATATTCGTAATTGAAGGATCCAGGCGAATTAACCTCATGAACTGAGGGACCTCCAGGCCTTCAACGGATATAGAAACTTTTCTCAAACAATCCATAAATCCGTGGGCGACTTTCTGATCATAACATATCTTTAAAAAATAATGCAGTGAGTGGTAGAATTTTTCTTTTTCTTTCTTCTTTTTTTCAACTCAGCGGATTTTCTCAATCGGCGAGTTTCCTCTTTGTTTTTTGGACTTTCCCAAATTTACAAAACCTGCTGAAAACATTTTAAAAACACTTCTAATCTTTCCAATTCTCAACCTCCATTTGGGACTCCTGATCACGGCCAATTAAACTTTAACTCAATCCAACTGTCTACCACATATACATTTGTTGCTTCAATCATCAAAACATTCAAAACTTCTTCAATTCCATACCTGGTTTTATTAAGGTTGGAGCAGACCGGACTTAAGCCGGCCGCCTACGTGCCTTGTCGCGAGGATCGGCCCGCGTGATTCATGCTCAAAATATATACATATATCTGAAATATACGTGACAAAATATTGACATATGATATGCAAAATATTTGTACAATGTAGTCACGAGGCGTCGTCTCGATGACTCGACTCCTTTGGCAGTCTTCCCTGCCGTGCGCGTACCACGTGTCACGAAAATGTTTTGTTGGCTTGTACGGAAAGAGTGAGCTAAAAAGGGCTCGGTGAGTACATTTTCATTAAGACAACATTTCCGGTATATATCAAAGTAATAAATACTTATACAATTAAAATCAATTTATGCCTTAAACTTAACACAATGGAACCGAGTTAAACACGGCGGTTTCGAATGCGGCGGTGAGGGCGGTTTCAATCGATCCTTAGCCACTATCTTGCCGGAGAAACTCCACGCTTTGCATAGGGTTCCAGTCATCGCTGCCTTCACGTGTAAGGATATTACACTAAAATCTATTTCCCTCCTGCATTTGGTAACCTCTCAAACTCTTCCTCTAAATCCTTACCTGCGGCTTAAGGTACCTCGGCTGATATCAGTCATAACAGTCATATAGGGTTAGGGTAACCATCGATCGCTTATTTATTCAAAATACATTTATAAATTCATTTAAATCCTTTATTTTATCATTTTAAAACACATATATCTGTGAATATACATATGCATTTTGTTTTAGTTTAACTTCCATAATGCTATAACATATGCATACATATATAATTTAATATAAATACATATATTTGAGCTTAAGATAAACATATATATATACTAATAACATATATAACATTTGCTACATTCTTGTTAATATACATATATAAGCATTTGTGAAACTTTCATTTTAACATTAAAATCGGTCACTTTAAAACTCAATTTCAAAACATCATTTTTACACTCACCGTTCACGCTCCAATCCGCTTGCTACAGTCAAATTCCGTTCCCGTCAGATAGTCCTTTTCACCTTTTTCAAGAAAAACCCGACTACACATTAACCATAACTTCCATTTAAATCCACCATACACATTAATTTTCACCCGACCACATCACATTCTTTAATCCCATTTAACCACATAAAAATCACGAGTCAAGTGACCAAATACCCTTTTCTTTACCGTGACCTTAATGCCTCGATTTCAAATCCTTTTCTTTTCTAGCCAAATTCCAATGCATTTCTAGAGTTAGCAATATTCACCTAAAACACATAGGTACCAAACTACCCTTGACCCTCTCATTTCTACCCTTTTGGCCGAAATATGTCCAAAGCCATATTCAATTTTGTTCTTCCATTTTGTTCATTCATCCTCCAATCTAATGCCTTATACCTCAATTTCACTAATCCTAATAATTTGACATGTCATACAAAATGCACTGTCAAACCCCTAACCATCACTCACTTTATTTTTCAAACCCTAACCTAATCCATTTCTTTCTCAACTTATATCAAAATCATCATGATTCAACCTTAAATACCACTAATCTCATCCATTCCAAGAAAATCAGGGCGTGGGCATGAAAAACAATTAAAATCGCCACCACCAGCCGAAACTTGTTTTCTTGTTTTCCTTGGCTTCTCTTCCTTGATTCCACTTGAACTCACCCAGAAACTTGAAGGAGAAGAAAATCACATCCCACTTTGCTCCACCTTGCCTCCTGTTTTTTTTTCCTTCCTTCTCTTTCTTTCCTTTCTTTTCTCTCTTTTCTTCTCTCTTTTTCCTCTCATGGCCAGGCTCTCCTCTTTTAGATAGCTCTTCTTGAATTTACATTTTGATCCTCTGGCTGCAAATTGCACTTAAGCCCATAAATCTCATTGGTTGATGCAAAGTGACTTACACATGTCACCTTGTCATTGGTCCATTCTTATGAGTCACAAATCCACTAATCTATTATTTCGTCATAACTTAGCCATTAAGAAAGGTTTTGATTATTTCTCTGAAAATATCTCCTTATATATCAGATTTTTGTTTCAGTTTAGCCTTATCTGTTTTATATCGATTAAGCGTCAAAATATTCTGTAGTCGTCTAAACTTCAAATTGACCGTAAGTATTCTAAGTAAATCCCTTCCACCGGTGGATTCAGCTCTGAAATCAAATCGGATTTAAAATCATTAAAATCGAAATCCGGACAATAGCGTATTATTATACGAATTACGTTTGGATCATGGAAACTATCCAAACGGACTCCGTTTCACTCCGTTTCGATTCGTTAGACTCTATGATTAATTAGGACATTTCGTATTTTATTGATTTCGAAAATTTTAGCCTTGAGCTCAGTTAGATCGAGAAATCACTATTCACTTCAATATCAATTCTCTTCTAAATATCGGTTCAAAGTCATAGGCGAAATTTCTTAAAAATTCCTCACATAGCCCTCCATCCTGATATAATAAGAAAAAATCACTATTCATTAGGGCATCCAGGTGAAAATTTTGAAAAATGTCACTTGCTAAGCCCCGAATGACATTCGAGCGTTCTAAATTCTAATCTACCCTCTCGTTTCTATCATTGGACCTCTGTCAGTTCAAAACTACTATTATAACATTCAATAGAGTTGGTTTACATTAATAGCATTAACCAATCAAGAAAACATTAGGATCCGTTTCTGCCATCAAATTCGGGAGCACTAACCGTGACTTTTTTGTGATGTCCTTTGAGGTTGTCTAATCTATCTATTAAGTCTCTACCCCAGTACCGGTAACCTAGGTTGGTATCATTTCGGGAAGCGACATCTTCTCTTACTTGATTTGGCTGGTAATTTTTCCTTGGTGGTTGGTAATCTAATGGGAAGTTGACTTTATAGCAGGTTGAAACCTATCACCTAGGTTGAACTGAAGGTCTCCTGTTGTAGGTAACCTTGTGTGAGGTTGAGCAATTGAATTACTACCCAAGTTTATTTTACCTAGATTGTCATGCAAACCATTTTATGAATTGAAGCTTGAACCCTAATGGGTGGTGACCCGGCGTGTGTTCTAAACGAGTTTCATCAACATATTCACCTGTCTCATGTGTTTACGGATGTTTTAAAAAGAAAGTCCATTTTTATTTATTGCATGAGTTGTTTATTCGAGAATGGTCGACATTAAGTCCGATTGACCACATTAATTTAAATTATCGTCTGGTGATTAAAATCAAATCGGGCTTTATTTGCATCATGGTGACTGGTAATACAGACTAGACTATCATTTACATCTTGAGAGAAAGCTTGTAGTCTTAAGTCAAAATTATTAAGTCTCTCAGTTGGATCTTTTGTGTTAGGTGAAGAAGAAGATGGAACAATATCACTTTTGGTGGCTGACATGCTAAGATAGAATCTAAAATCTCACTGAGTAAGGAAATTTATAAACTATATGCTAATGCAACAAACACAAATCCAAAAATGTAATGCAAGTATATATCACAGATTGCATGAGTCACGAAAGAATAACGAAAAAAGAAAAGGTATTTTTTTTAATATGCTTTATGCTCTATCAAATAAACTGGAATCTTAAACAATCAAACAAAATATACTTAAATATCACGAATATTAACTGAGTTTTCAAAGTAAAAGAAAATGTACAATGTTGAAGAACCTTTAAGACGCCTACGATTCCTTGGCGTGGTTAGCAAAGTCAAATAAACGTAGCAACAAGATCTCATCGAGCGATATTTCTCGACTCGAGCCCTGAATCACGTGGATTAGAAGCTGACACACCTCCTTGAATCAATTGATCGCCCGATCCTCTGATCAAGCGAAATTAGCGCTGGCTTTGAGAAGCAAGTCGTGATGTCAATCTACTGTTTAGTGGGTTTTAGAAAACTAAGAAGCAAACATTAGTTTACAAGACTATTGGAAATCTTGGATGGAGATGATGGACATCACGTCACTTTGCCAGCACGAAGTTCAAAGTTGATATTAGAAATCTTGGATGATCACGTCACTTGGCCAGCCGCCTGGATATGTTCAGTAACTATTCTCAAACCGCTCGTCTTCTCCGTAGTATAGTGCTCTATAAGCAGTGGCCTCTGATCCCCTTTGCAAACAAACAAATAGAACAAACAAGAAGCTCTTATCTCGGATCAAGAACTTGAAACAAATAGAAATAACTTGATCTCAGATTACGTAGCGGGTTTTACCTCAGATGCAGCGGTTTAGTATTTATTTAATGCAGCGGTTTGGATTTTTTATGCAGCGTTTTTGTCCATGATCTTATCTGTGGTTTAGGCGTCAATACAGCGGTTCAATAGCTATTTCTGCGTGCAGTTTCATCTTTGGCGGAAATATTAAGCCATTGTGTGGAAAAGTGAACGGCCCTGGGTGACGATGATCTCATCATTCAACCTAAATGTTTCGCGACCTGAGAACTTCTTAGTCAGAGCCTTAGTTCCAATATCAAGGAAAATATTTCAAAATAAGTTTTACTAAAAAGTCATCTGCTATGTAATATGGAAAATGATATTTTTGTAGGAAATATCCAGACAACGGATCCCTAATATCTTGTCCACGGATGGAATAGTCAATATAGTTTAAAACATACTTAAACATTATCTTTGGTGGGTTATCAAGAGCCTACTAAGGTTCATTTTAGCCTAAAATATGGTCACGAACAGCAATCTTTAACCTCCATTTGACAGATACAAATATTAGCAAATCATGACCCCGGATATATCAGTTTGCAAAATTTTGTTCATCCAACATCCTCTATCTCAAATTTAAGCAGACTAGAGGCCGGGATTTCCTAGCTGGAATTTTAGGAAGTCGTCAATAGGAAATTGTTTATTGTTCCAAATTCTCCATCATGCCAAATAGGGGCATCATTCAGCACATTAGTTCTCTTCAGCGGTCACAGCGTATTTGAGACACTTCAATCTTGGCCGGAGTACTCTTGCAGTGTGGGAAACTCATTGTAAACAAATGAAATATTAATTGACAAACGGTAAAAACTAATGCGGTTTGATTAATCAAGGCAAACAAAGCAAGTTGAAACAAGAATGTCGAAAGTTTGATAACCAACTAAAAAAATTATTTAATAAAATGAACATAGAGTCGGCCTTAGTTTCAAATCAAAGTTTCAAAACTGGCAATGATTCTTTTACATACTTAGATTCTAAGTCAAACAAATATAATATCCATGTAAGCAACAACTCTCTAAAACTTGAAAGAAAGAGTAAAATACATATCTTTTTGTTTGGCTTAAAAATACCGAACTCGATCGGCGAAGCACCTAAAGGCGAAAAAGAAAAGATCGTAACAAATATTGGTTCAACAGGTAGTATCTAAAGTAAAAGATCACATAAACTTCCTGGTGTGGTGAAGTCTTGCGACTCATGATTTAGAGCACTATTAGCATCTGCGGGAGAGCTAGAAACCAATGCCCCAAATAGTTAAGTTGGAATTCAACGGGTTCAAACTTTGGAGTTGGGAAGGCGAGCATTTGTTGATTCCAAGTTGTTATTCTTTGTTCCATTTCTTTAATCATTTCTGTTCTCACCTCTTCTTGCCATTTTGTTTTCATCGATTGTATTAGTTCTTCAGGAATGTTCACTGACGACTTAGTTATGTTTGGCTTGTGTTTAAGATCAGTAGGTGTGACTGTCCCATATAACATGGCGCGTCCAGGTCGCATCCCTCCAATCACTACAGAGAATGGATCAATAGATGAGTTGCTCTCACTTGTGTGTTGAGACTGCACCTCATGCATTTGAGCCTATAATTGAAGAGTAATGTCATTAATAATAAATAAATAAACTACGAGTAAAGCCCTAGCAAAGCCATAATCCACGAAGTTTGAGTTGGATATATAGCGATTACTTGTAGTGGAGAATGAAACAAACAAGTAGAGGGAGAAGAGGAGAAGTGAAAATGATGGTAGTGACAATTTTCGGATGATGCTTAGAGTGAAAGATCATATGCATAAGAGCTTCTTTGAGTAATTAAAGCAGTTAAAAAAGATGTGCATGAGTCCCATTGATCTCCTTTTTCTTTTCACTTTCACTTTCGCTTTCACTTTCAAGATAAAGGGTATATATACATTGCTTTCTATGGAGGTTTCTTTTCTCTATCACTAATTTGACTTCTAACTTAACTCACTCAGTCAAAGCTTCTAAGCTACTTTTGATTCTTTCACAAACCTCTCAGCTCCATCATTAATATCTTTGACTAGGAATGAAATCTGAAAGACTTGTCCAATTAATAGGATTCACAAAGTTAAAAAGCTAAAATTCAATAAGCGCAATTATCTTTCACTCTATCATACTTCATTAAATTAATGTCATCAAACTAATAACATACTTTGCCAGTTGCATACCTACTCACCTCTCAACTCAATGTTTGTTTCTTTAATTTAACAATGATTAATTACGATTAATATTCATCACTACTAAAGGAAAAAGATCCAGTAAATCCAGAAATAAAATGGAAAAAGGTTATATGTTGGTTAGAAGATCTTGTTATTATTGTCTTGTTTAAATGCTTTAAGCGATCTAGACATCCAAAAATTAAATCATTAAAAGTAGAAGTTCTTACAATCTTATTAAGTATCCTCATCTCGATTCCTTGTAAGTGCGTCCTATTTTCTTCCAGTCTCAATAGAAAAGCATTTGATGAGGGTTGGTTCCTCCTTGTTTCATTTTTCTCTTCTTTGAATTTGAAAGACAAAAAGTTAAATTCATATATCATAGTAGTTGATCCAGTTATAAAACACGACAATGCTCTCTTTACCCGGTTCCTTTCTTATCCTAGCAAAAATTTTTCCCGTATGCATATTCTTACGTCATTTCGTTCTGACATTGATCTCGGTCTTCTGCATAAAAATTATAATTAGTGATAAAATCATGTAACATATTATATTTAATACCAAAATAAAGGTAAAAACTTTGTTTGCTTATATATACAACATTTGGAGAACATGAAAAAAATTCCAAAATACTTATACCTTAACATTAGTTGAATTCCAGTATTCATACCTTAATATTCATACTGTCAAGGATTAAGACCTCCAAGGCCAAGGATTGAGACCTCCTGGCGAATACCAATGTCAGATCGATTTGGGACCGAACTCGGAGCCGACCAGAGATGCGGCGGAAGCTGCGAAGCCGGCGATCGGGCGTTAATGGGTACTTCACGGGGCAGCGTGTCTTGCTGGTCGAAACATCGTGATCGTCTTCTCCGGCGGCCAGCGAAACGTAGAGGATGCTGCGATGGCAGTCTGTTTACCTTTCGTCTGTGCCGGTGATAATGTCGTCCTCGAATCGATGGAGCGATCCGCGGATGGGAGAGACCCGTATCGTCGCCATTATTGCCGGAAGGATGCGCCACGACTAGTGTTCAAGATCGGGGAGATGATCGGGTTCGGTGGGCGATGCGGCGACACGGATAATGGCGGCGCATCTATCGACGGCGTGATTAATGACGCGCCGACGCGATCTGAGGAAAGCGCGCTTGCATAAACGACGCCGAGAAGAAGTCCGGCCGATCGCCGTGCCAGCGACGCGGGATGCCATCTAGTTAGCGTCGCGGTAATAAATAATTGAACACTGGTTCGGCCTCGACGGGGATCGTTTCACTAAGATCGGGTTCCTGACCTGTTACGTAACTCTAAACCGGTGACCGGATCCGTCGTGATAAAGCGGCGATGTCGCCGTTGTGGCTGAACGCTACAACCATGGCGTGATTCGCGCTAAAACTGGACTATGGCGATATACGGAGATCTCTTTCCTCCTTGGCGATCTCACGGATAAACATGCTCCTTTGAATGGGAATGGAACCACACAAATTGCCATAAGCGGAAGCGGAACTCCGCAGTCATAGTTCGCAGCAGCGGCAAGATGCCATTGCCGCCAGCCAACGCCGCTGAAGAGGCCAGAGCCTATAAATATGCCCTTGGAAAGGCAGGCGCTGGTGATGGCGAAACCCATTACGGGAAACCCCTGCTTTCATGAGAGAAAGGACTATCAGGTTCTTTTTGTAGATTGGGAGGGAGTCATGAAATTAAAGTTAGGATTTCCAATTTTTGTAATTTAATGTCTTTGATCATTGGCGGTAGCTAAAATCAAACAGGAAGAAAGAGGGGTTGCTCTTATGCGGTTTTATCTTGTTATAAGTCAATTTTATCTTGCTTTTCTTAAACATTGCATATAAAGCGTACCTTGATTATTGAATGATTTTATTTTTATTATAGCGGTTTTAAACCATTGTGCTTGGCTGTATAAGAGCCTGTTGCGGTTTCTTGTGCTAAATAACCCTTGCATAAGTGATGTGGTGATGTAGATCATATTATAACCTTATTGAAAATCCTAATGAATGATTAAAATCCTACTTGGATAATCCAAAAATACCAATAGATAAATCAAAATTTTCTTGGATAAATAAAGTATACTAACGGATGATAAAAAAGTACTGGATAAATCCAAAGCTAATTAAATAATAACTAATAGTAATAAAATTCATAATTGGACTTGAACTTCCTATCTCGTTTAAACCTGTGTGATTTCTTTACACATGCCCCATCATATTCTCTATATATTTTTTTAGTTTAGGCTCCTTTGATTTTCGTTTTCACATAACCTTATTATATTTCTTTTAATTCTCTTCTCCTTGTGTATGTTGACTTATCCTTATATCTCTATCTTATGACATTGACTCCTTTCCTTTGTTTGCTGGCTTGTTTTTTTTTTTTGTCTTTGCTGACTTTCTTTGGATTTCATACTCCCTGCTTGTGCTTTGTGTCCACTGTTTTTTCCTTGATTTTATAGTCTTTGGATGAACATCTAGTTTAATAATTAGTTGATCTCTTGGCAGACTCTCATATGAGGTGATTTTAAATGAGATGAAAGAGGCTTTGTACTTTCAGCTTTGGTTGATTCCATCTGCACTAGTCTGATTTTCTTTCTGGGTTGTTACAGGAAACAGAGTGCAAGAAAATCAGAGACCACATTTTCAAGTATAGTTACTTAGCCTTTACTACTACATTAGTAATTGGTGTTTTGCAATTAAGATATATGATTATATTATTTGTTGTGTTGTTGATTGGGTGAGTCTTGTTAAATCAGTACTAGAGACACTCCTAAAGTTCTTGGAAACCCAGGATTGGAAGGCTTCAGTCTTTCAGAAGATTCCCCAAAGAAAAAGAAAAGAAAACAAGTGGAGCTGATTCGGAAGATTGCCGAGGAGATGTAGGTGGAGAAGAAAATGAAGAGGAAGAAGACCAATTGGAGATAAAAAAAGAAGCACCTTCATGAATCATACCAGTTTGCCTCTTGTGATTTCTTCTTAATAATGAGAACTCAGTACTGTAAAACGTTATTCATCTAATCATTGTGCGCAAGGGCCCTTTTTAGTTTTTGCCCCTCAACATAGTTTATTCAGAATAATGATAAATCAGTGTCACAAAATGTTATTCATCTAATAATTGTGCAGAAGAGCCTTTTTCTAAAATCTATGGGTTTATTTTTCGTAGCCAAAGTGTACTGAACATCCTTCATAACCAAAGAGTAGGGTATAAAGGGTACGCTATAGCCAAGGGTGCACCCGACTGTGGCCAAAGGGGTACCCC
Source organism: Tetrastigma voinierianum (assembly GCA_016808115.1). Classification (NCBI taxonomy): domain Eukaryota; kingdom Viridiplantae; phylum Streptophyta; class Magnoliopsida; order Vitales; family Vitaceae; genus Tetrastigma; species Tetrastigma voinierianum. Next base: position 447,622 of record JAEQBH010002393.1, on the reverse strand, counting down.
ATATAGCCAGGGTCACGGTTGATCATGGTCAAAGGGGTACACCCTATAGCGGTGTACCAGTTATGGCCAAAGGAGTGTATTCCAGACTAGATGTATATCGCATTTATTCCATACCTGCCAATACCTTGTCGTTTGTTTATTCTTGGCTATGTCTTATGTGACAATATTTATACTTTAATGTGATTATTATTTCTATGATCATATTTTTTGTTCTTGTTGTATAGTGATTAGAATACATATAACTCTAGTTCTGCAAGATATCGATGACCATAATATGATTTGTTGATTTATTGTCTTCCTCTAATCGAATATGTTTTACCCATCCAAATCGCTCACACAAGAATAAAAAGCTGCACAAGATAATGAAAATCAAAACGTCGTAACAAGACAATGAAATCACGAAAAACAAGATATAACCCAAATCTATGTGGAATCACCGCTTCTTTAAGGAATAATTTGATAAAAATTAAGATATGTAAAAACCCAAACGTCATAATGATTATTTTAATAAAAAGCCTTTGAGACTTTGCTCAAACGGTAAAGGGTGGGAAGAGGCTCCGGGGATCTAAATTTGAATCTTTGTAAGAATATATACTACAACTTAATATAAGACTTACAGACAAAAAAGAAAAAATATATATAATATATCTATATATATATATATATATAGAGAGAGAGAGAGAGAGAGAGAGCAAAACCAGCTGTTAGTTCATTATTCCAGGTGGTTTGTAATCACAAAAGCAATAAAACTCAGGGACGAGGCGAAACGATTCCCATCAGAAATTGAGGAATCCTTGATTCTTGCAGAAGCCATGAAACTCGAACAGTACACAGCACCATCGCCGGCAACCTTGGCATCATAGTTTGCAGTCAAAGGATCTTCCTTCAGTTCCATCAAAGCACTTCTGAAAGACAAAACCGCTCCATCATAACCCCACAAGCAGCTCTTGAGAGCAGACTTCTTTCTGTGATCCCTCTTCTTCTTGATTCTTGCCACAATCGGCGATGTGATAGTTGCCATCGAATTAGAAATCCCCAAATTGAGGGCAATCACTGCCAGATCCATGTAGTTCTTTGCCGCGAGTTTTGGGTCCGACTCCAGGGCTTGAATGCAGAATAAATAGTTGTTGGTCTCATGGCATACTCCTTCCACTAGTTTTGATGCTGCTTGGGCTGGAGAAAGAAAATGGATCAAGAAAAATAAAGAGATGATCATAAGGAAGAAGACAGAGTTTAACCACTTTGCTGCCATTGCCATTGCAGTACTACTACTGATTATTACTAGTATGGTTATAAAAAGAAAAAAAATGGTGTTTGGTTGATTTGAGGATGCTTTGATTAAATAACACCTTTTGAAAATCTAAGTTTGGAAGTCTGATCCTCTATCAATTTTTTTACCTTATTTTGAAAAAATAAATAAATAAATAAATAAGAGCTTTTAAGGTTAGTTTAATGCATAAGTGATCTTTAAATTTAGGAATAAAATATTGGTGACTTAACTCGTAACTTACAACCATGGTTCAACATTAAATTTTAAGAAACCAAAAAGAAAAAAAAAATCTAACTACGATTTTATGACTTAGAAATAGAAACACGTTAGATTAGAAACAACCTTTTTTGGCACCCAAATATTAATTGAGGAAATCTTGGTTTCCTATTATATGCCGTCTCTCCCAATTTGTGAAAACATGTCATAGAAAGATCACATGTCATCGTTATATGTTGATGGAACTGCATGTGAAAATCTAATTTCGGAAGTCTCCATCAATTTTTTACCTTAGTTTGAAAAAAAAAATAACATAAATAAATGGAAAAGTACATTTCAGGTTAGTTTATAAATTTTGGATTACTTAAGATTTTTTATTTTTTGGTAAAAATAACTCTTTAAAAAAAATGCATATAAATGCATGAAATGGAAAAGAACATTTTATCCTAAATAAGTCTTTCTTTTTTTAAGAAAAATAAATGGCAAAGGTTATTTTACAAATTTTGGATTATCTAAGATTTTTTAACATATTTTTATTTTAAGAAAAAAAGAATTGTTCAACTTTATCTTTTTTCTTTCCTAATCACTGTCTTTCTTGAACAGAGTGATTTTTGTTGGACCAAAACAGTTTTTTTTAAGTGTAAAAACTGAGTTGTTGGTTGACTTTGAGTCTAAATTAAAGTGGGACCCGATTGTTATTTTGAACAATATTTCTTGGGTTCATATTCTACTAAGTGAGGAGAATAATGTAGTATATTCATTTGCTCAAATCGAGTAAGAAATGAATTAGAAAATGGGCTCCCAAGTGACCCTCTTGAAAAGGTGTTGTTTGGACTTTCAGTTTGAGTTGTGTCCGTTCATGAAAAGGTGTTGTTTGGACTTTCAGTTTGAGTTGTGTCCATTCATGAAAAGGTGTTGTTTAGACTTTCATTTTTAGTTGTGTTCTTTCATTTTGAGTTGTCTTTTCATTTTGAGTTGTGTCTTTGGGATGGTGACTGTCCGGAAAGTCACCAAAAGGTCTATAAATACTCAAGTTCGTTGTCATTCTGAAACATAACAAATGAATTTAGGTCATTTCGTTGATGTCAGTCTTCAGACGATATTTAGTGCATTATTTTTGACATTAAAGCGGTCATTAGATGCCGCAACATGGTTTGGTTATTTGGTTGATGATTGAGTGCTACTTCTATTTGTGTGAAGATCATTGTATCTGGGAAATGACCTTCGATATTCATAACCTCAAGAAGTGGGGCGAGTGTCTTAGGACATAGTGTCAAACACTGGCGATCTGCCTAAAGTTTATCCACGGTTCACGTTACGCAATCGGGTTAGTATCTAGTTTGCATATATCATAAAGCATTCACGTGTAACACTGCATGTCACACTTTATCTTTTAATTAACACTTCTATATAACTATTTCAAATTTACTTGTTGCTATTTTATTATCTTTTGCATGTTTCAAACTGAAATTTCAACCGTTAATTTTACTATGTTGAATGCCACTGCGGTCGCTCTAACGTTCTTGAATGATTTTCAGCTAGTTTGAGTACTTGTTGTAGTTGGTTTTGATATAAAAGCAGTGACCTTGTTTTGGTTTAATTAAAGCTGTTCTGCGGTGACTTTTGATAAATCATACAAAAAATGTTAAAGGTAATTTCAAAACGATAACATATTTGTTCTGGTTTTACTCTTCTTTGCTTTTATATTGTTTGAATAGTATGTAATCTTTGTTTGTTAGAAATGGATGCAAATGATATTAATGTTCACGCTACTACGAAATCATGTTTGTGGTGCCTATTTATTTTCTCATGTGTCATGGGGAGGAAACCGAAAGTTCAGGAATGATTTCAAGAGATGGCAACAGAAAATGTTGTTCTATCTCACTACGTTGAATCTTGCAAAGTTTCTTCGTGAGGATGCTCCCATTTGTAGTGAGAATGAGGCCGACCGCCAAGTTGTTGCTGCGGTGGATGCATGGAAGCACTCTGATTTTCTTTGCAAAAACTATATCCTCAATGGATTGGATAACACATTATAATGTGTATAGTCCAATCAAGACGGCTAGAGAGCTGTGGGAATCCTTGGATAGAAAATACAAGACGGAGGATGTCGGAATGAAGAAATTCATTGTGGGTAGATTCCTTGATTATAAAATGGTGGATTCCAAGACTATCATAAGTCAAGGTCAAGATCTTCAAGTGATCCTACGAAATTCATGTTGAAGGGATGGTGCTTAGTGAATCATTTCAAGTGACTGCAATTATTGAGAAATTAACACCAAATTGGAAGGACTTCAAAAATTATTTGAAACACAAAAGCAAAGAAATGAAGCTTGAAGATTTGATCGTGAGATTGAGGATAGAGGAGGATAATAGAGTTTCCAAAAAGAAAACAGGCAATCATTCCATGGAGTGCACATGTGATTGAAGAGGGAATAAAACCAACGAAAATGATGTATGTTGACAAAGGGACGAGGTGAGTGATTCAAGAGGTTCAAAGGCAATTGCTGTGTGCAACAAACGGGACATCATGCAAATGATTGTCAGCTTAGTAAAGCATAAGTGAACCACATGAGGAAGGCTGCAAGCCAATGGCAGGTGGAGCTTTTTTGAAAATGCCTTCTAACATAAGTTTTTCTGTTTGTGGTATCCCAAAGTCAACTTGGTAGAAATGCAAGGAATGGTGGGTGGTTTATCGGGGCCACTAGACATATGTTCGGATAAAGATATTCTCTTCATATGAAGCAGTGTGATGGAGAACAGCTCTTTATGGGAATTCCTCCACTTCCAAAGTTGAAGGCAAAGGGAAAGATTATATTGAATGAAACTTAGGAAGAGCTTACTCTCAATGATGTGTTTCATGTTCTAGAATTTGAAAGAATCTTGTATGCGTATCGTTGTTGAGTAAGAAGGGTTTTAGGTTGGTTTTAGTCCGACAAATTTGTACTCACCTAAGAGTCAATTTATGTGGCCCGAGGATATATGGCCAAATGAGCTCTTTAAGATGAATGTAATGACTATTGTATCTTATTTTAATAATAAGAACACATCTTCTGCTTATATGCTTGAGTCCTCTAATATATGGCATGGTAGATTAGGACATTTTAATTTTGATACTTTGCGTAAATTAATGAATTTGGAATTGTTGCCTGAATTTAAAATTGATGCAAATCATAAATGTGAGATATGTGTTGAATCAAAATTAACTAGAGCATCATTTCATAATATTGAAAGGAGTACTGAACCTCTAGAGTTAATTCATAGTGATACATGTGATTTGAAATATGTTCAAACTATAGGTGGAAAGAAATACTTTGTGACTTTTATCGATGATTGCATAAGATATTGCTATGTATATTTGCTAAGGAGTAAAGATGAAGCATTGGAAAAATTTATGCATTATAAGAATGCGGTTGAGAATCAACTTGGTACCAAAAAGATTAAAACTAATAAAGTGATCGAGGTGGTCAATATGGCGCATCGTTCGATCAGTTCTATCAGACATCATTATTCACCAAACTTCTGCTCCTTATACACCTCGGCAAAATGGAATTGAGCGTAAAATAGAACATTTAGAGATGGTAGATGTCATGTTGATTAGTTCGAGTTACCTTAGAGCTTGTGGGGGAAGCTTTGCTTTTAGCAAATTATATTTTTAAATAGATACCTCACAGAAGTTAGACCAAACCCCATATGAATTATGGAAAATTCGAGTCCTTCCTCTGAATATTTAAGGTGTGGGGGTGTTTGGCTTGAGTGATAAGTTCCTATTCCCGAGTTAAATAGGACCTAAGACTATTGATTGTATATTTATTGGTTATGCAATAAATAGTAGTGCATATAGTTTTCAAGTGCATAAATCTAATATTCCTGATATACATGTCAATGCAATAATTTAGTCAATAAATGCATCATTCTTTGAAAATATATTTCCTAGTAAAAATGCATGTGATTGGAGTTTTCTTAAAAGAACTCATGATACTATGACTAGTGATATAGACCATGGTCTATCGTAGTGAAAGTGAAGAGCTTAGATGCAGTAAGGGCAGGGACTTCCAGTCTTATTTGACTTTCCTAACATGTTTGTTAGAAAACAAGCCTTAAAAGCTTGATGAATCAATGTCCACTCTGAAAATATCACCTATGTGGAAAGAAAACATAAATAGTAAAATTGGATCCATCATGCAAATCACACTTAGGAGTTGGTTGATCTTTCAGGGAGTAAACCATTGGAGTGTAAATCGTTTCAAGAGGAAAATGAAAACTAATGGATCAATTGATAAGTACAAGGCTAGACTTGTAGCAAAAGGCTATAAACAAGAAGTGTGATTACTTTGATACATATTCTCCTGTCATGAGAGTAACATCTATTCGTATGCTCATAGCTATTGCAGCATTGCATAATCTTGAGATACACCAAATGGATGTGAAAACAACTTTCCTAACTGGTAACTTAAATGAGGAAATTTATATGGATCAACCTGAAGGGTTTATTTCTCTAGGACAAGAGAAGAAAGCATGTAGACTTGTTAAATCACTTTATGGTTTAAAGCAAGCACAAAAACAATGGCATGAGAAATTTGACAAGGTAATGATGTCAAATGGTTTCATAATTAATAAATGTGATAAATGTGTCTATGTTAAAGACACAAATAATGGATAATAATCATTGTTTACTTTATATGTGGATATAACTTATTTTGGAATTGTAATATTATATTATTACAACTACCAGAAAATGTTGTTTAGTAAATTTAACATGGTTGGGTGTTGCAGATGTTATACTAAGGAATTAAATTTCTGAACATCATGGACTTATATTATCTCCAATCACATTATATTGAAATTGCCCGACAAGTTCAACCAGATAGCTTCATATTCTTCAGAACACCGGAGTTGATATAAATCTTCATTTGTCTAAAAATATTGGTTAAAGCATATCACAATTGGAATATTCTCGTATCATTGGAAGTCTAATGTATGTCATGAACTCACTGAACCGGATAGCATACTCTAGTTAAATGGCGGTAGATATATGAGTAATATAGGAATTAGACCATTGGAAAGGCAATTATCGAGTTTTCTTAGATACCTATGATATACCCGAAATTATGGATTGCATTATACCGTATCCAGCAGTACTGGAATTTTTAGTGATGCAAATTGGATATCTGATATGAAGGATACAAAATCTACGGTGGTTGTGTTTACACTTGAATTTGGGCTGTTGTATCTTGGAAATCGTCAGCGATGTGCGGATCTGATGGAATCTGGTATTACTTTAGATAAAGCGGGAGAGGAAGCAGAGTGACTTTGTCAATTTCTAGAGGATATTCCTATATGGCCCAAACCTATGCCAGTAATTTGTATACATTGTGATAGCTAATCTGCAATTGGTAGGGCATAGAATGACATGTCTTGGTAAAATCTGAACATCATCGTCAGACATAATATCGTTAGGCAATTTCTCTCAAATGGGATTATTTCTATTGATTATATAAAGTAAAAGGATAATCTAGCGGATCCGCTTACCAAAGGTTTGACGAGAGAGCAAGTAAATTGCTCATCGAGGGGAATGGGATTAAAGCCTATGACAAAAGAATCACCTTGTGTGACGACCTAGTTGATGGAGATCCCAGATCTAGGTTGATGGAATGACCGAATTATGCGTGATTCAAAAGAAGCACTAAGGAGATAATCTCTCCTACCTATTCCTATGATAAACTAGTGCTACCTATAGAGTTTATTAGGGTATGCTATGCTTTTAATGATTCTTATAACTTGGAAAATCCAAGTGGGATATTGTAGGATTTCCTAATATGAGTCACCTATATGGGTGTGAAGGGGCCGCTTTTGTGAGAATTTATAAAGGCTGAATTCTCTAATAGAAGTTGTTCAGGGCTAAAATGAACACAATCATGAGAACCAATGAGAACCAATTGTGTTAGGAAAAGAAGCGTGTGATCTATTCAGGAATTTGATTATCAAAATAGCTGAATAGTTCAAGACATCCGTTCACTGTTGCCGATATGTCGAATGGTTTTCACACTGGAAGGTTGAAGGCCAAGCTTCTACCTATCTCGATGCATGATCTAACCCAGATGTACTCTCATGAATATTGTCAGCATTATCATTTTGCATACTAGCCAATTTTCCATTCATGTGGGGATTGTTAGGCCAGCAGGTTTTTTGAGTGTAAAGCGCAGTTTGATGGTTGACTTTGAGCTAATTAGAAATTGGGACGTTTCTATTTTGAACAATATTTCATGGGTTCACATTCTAATTAGTGAGGAAGGCCAATGTAAGTATATAATTTTTCCAGGCGAATGAAGCCAGATGAGAAATGACCCAGTGGGCCTCTTAGAAAAGGTGTTGTTTGGACTTTCGGTTTGAGGTTATTAATCAGTTCATGAAAAGGTGATGTTTGGACTTTCATTGAGTTTGTGTCTTTCATTTCAGTTGTGTCTTTGCATTTGAGTTGTGTCATTAAGTATGAAGCTGTGGGAAGATACCGAGAGGTCTAATACTCGGAGTTCGATATGTTCCGAAACATAACAACGATTTTGATATTTCAGTGAACAAATGTTCTTTCCTAAAATGACCTTTGGCCGTGACACACTAAGCGTTAAGGCGTACCATTTACGGATGCCGATAGTTGATTGATTGGACAAATGATTTAGATCTTCACTTCTGTATTGAAAATCGTTATCTGAAGTACGACGACATTGTTCATGGCACGAGTGGTAATCATCATAGGACGGCAAGTGTCGACATAACGCCCGATCGGCTAGTTCTGTCATGGTTCCTGATACGCATGTCGGTTCAGTATTTAATTTGCATATATCTAAGCTGTTCGTGCGACGCCATGTCTACTTTATCTTTTCCATGTAGTAACACTTCCATATATTCTTTTCATTTACTTGTTACAATTTTAGTATACTTTGCATGTTTCAAAACTGAAATTTCAACCAGTAATTTTACTATATTTGAATACCCTAGAGTCAACACTCCAACATTTTGCCATCATTGGCCTCAAATTATCACTATACACCTCTTTTTATCAATTTTATTTCTTAAAAATGTAGTTATTCCATATTGATATGAGTTTATATTGTTCTTCGTGATTTTATCATCTTATTGAGATGTTTGATTTTGTGTAGTCTTTGTTTTCCAAAAAAATTATGAAATTTTAATCCCTTTGTGCGATATATTTATTTGTGTGTGTATTAATTCAAGGGGCAGAAAACTACATAATTTAATCACATTATTCAAGTCACTATATGATAATCAAATATGTAGACTTTAGGTCAAAAGTATATATGTTCAATTATTAAAATAGATAAAATCATAGTCATCAACTTTAAATTTAGGAATAAAATTATATTTGGTGACTAAAAATAATTGAACTCAACGAGGAAGTAGCTGGATGGGTGGGTCTTCCTTTCAGCGGTCTTGGATTCAATCTCATGACTCTCAAGAAATTTCATGAAAATCTTGCCTGATCCATGGTTGTAGAGATTGATATGTTTCAGAGGATTAGTCGAAATTAATAGTGGCCAGATACCCTCAGTTATCAAAAATTATATACTCATATATATATACCTTATATATACCTCTTTCTCTCTCACTATATATACCTCATATATAATTGATATAAATTCAAGAATAATAATTAAACTCATAACTTCCAACTGTGGTTCAAGCTTAAATTATATACAAAAAAGAAAATCCAAGTACGATTTTATGACTTCAAATAAAAACAGTTCACATTAGAAACTACCCTTTTTGGGACCAAAATATTAAGTTGAAATCTTGTTTCTTTTATAATGATCTCTCCAATTTAATGAAAACTTTGTCATGGAAGATATGTCATCGTTATGTTATTTTAGACGTGAACGCCATAATGGAAAGTGTAGATTATATTTGGGGAAAGTTATGTTATGATTTATCAATACAATTCTATTTAAAAAAAAAAAATTTGTGAGGAATGGGAAGAACAAGTTAACTCATTTACAAATAATTCATAATGGGTTGGTACAGGAGTCTTGGGAGGAGTTCTTGTTGTTCCAAAAATGTAATTTTAACCTCGATCGAAAACCCAAAAAAGAAAAATTTAAGAAAATATATTTTTTAAATAACGATTAGAAAATTGGTAAGTGATTAATAATTAAAAAATATAATATAATATGTTTGTGCATAAAATTAAACATGTAAAGAGTGAGTATTCTTTTTATTTTTAACCTTCTATATTATCTTTTATATTTTGATTTATTTTGAATGTTTTTATTTTCAAAACATTAAAAATATAAGTCGTAAAAAAAAATTATAAGTATAAAAAAAATTAATAAGTAATTAAAATATTTAAACTTTCAAATTTTTACAAATTTATATTTTAATATTTTAAATAAAACATTAAAATAAATCTCATAAATCAATATAAAGGTAAATAATAGTAATTTCAAATTTTATATTTTTAACATGCTCAAACATATTATTTATATTTTTAATACACTTTACTCCTTACATCTTTAAAAAAACCATTATGTTTCTTCTTTTTCTTTTGTTTTCTGAAGTTTCAAAATTTATTTTTGAAGCTTGATTTTATGTTTGTTAAAAGGAAAATTTTAAAACAAGAACTCCTCACACACTGGTAACAACTTGTAAAACCCAAGAAATTTCTAATTTTCTGAAAAAGGGTAAAATGGTAATTTCGGTCAAAATCCGAAATTTTTCTAGATCTCGAATGTAAAGCAGAGACTTACGCCGTTTGGAATCGTCTCAGCTGTGAAATCTGCTGTCCGAATTTAGGTAAATTCGAGATAGTGGAATTTCAGGTTTTTAGTCTGGGGTATAGGGTCTTGTAAGCGACGTGGGAACATGACATGTTCTGTGAATTAGTGAGATGATGGAGATGGGCAAAACTGGATTTGGCCATGTCAAAAATCAAAACTAAAGGACCTGATAGATTATGAAGAAAATTTAAGTGAATAAGACAAAAGTGACTTCAAATGCCTCCCGAATGGAGAAAAAACGTCAGTGGAGTGTGAAGGTTGAGTTTTAGAGAGAAAAGTGTGTGACTTCTTTCTAGATTTCCTGCAGCGTTCGGACCGTCGGTTCTCGTTGAACGAGAAACAAGTTATTCTCACAGCGACAAGAACTCACGGCGTAGACGCCGTTTTTATTGGTGTTTCCGACCATTTCGGTGAGGATCTTTTCCTGCCGAATTTATTGCGGTAAAAGCCATTTTATGGATAGGATTTGTTAGGCCTGGGCCGGCCATGTTTCGATCGCCAAAACCTTTGAAGAAATCTGCGTGTTGGAGTGAGCGATGCTTGGCAGGGTTTTCCTTGTTCACGTGGTCTTCAATGTGATTTTTGTGTTGTTGGGTGATTCAAAATGAATTGCTTGGATTGTTATTAGCCATGTGAGCTAATTTTGTGTTATTGATTGTGAATTGAATAACATGAATTTTGTTAATATATGGCGAAATATATTAGCGAATATTTTAGGTGGCATAATGCATTCCATATGCAAGGCACCTAGATGGTAGGTGTGATGCATGACATGAAAAAGTGAAGAAAAATTGAAAAGCGGTTGAAAGAATTTGAGGAAGATTTTGAAGAATTGCCTTGGAGGATTGTCAACGGAGTTCATCTCGGGCTTTTATGGCCCGTTTTGGAGAATTGCCCGGCAATTCACCTCGGAGGGTTGTCGATATATTTCTGCAGAAATTTTTGTAGTAAGTTTTTCGAGGGAACAAAAGCTTTCGTTTTGAAAAGCGTATTCTTGCTACGCATTTGGCTTGACATGTGTGAAGTCGGTGGGGACTCGAGACATGAGATTGGGCATGTAAGTGGGATCATGTATTTGGCAAGTGTGATTGTTGCCACGACGTAGCCTTAGGTGGGGAGTAACATGGAGAGTATCAACTGTGGGCATTTGCAACTCACTCGTCAAGATGATAAATCAAGCACAGATCGTGAGTACAGGCTCTGAAGATTAAGTATGAATTCAATCTTAATTATGGAAAATTCAGATTCAGGAGGCTATGAAACCTTTGAGACACCTAATATATTTCTATTTCCAAGTGTTTTGAGTTTTATTACTATTTGATTTGAGATTGTTTATTTCCGAAAAGTAAGTTGCTTTATTTAATTTGATAGTGTGTTTTATGGAAAATAAGAGTTATATTTTATTTTTCAGAAAATATTAAACTAGATTTGGTGTTGATTCTTTGCTGAATTGGTGATGGTTGTTCTGATTTCTTTGCTATTTGGGTGATTGTTCTGATTTGCTGCTATTTTGGAGAGCTGATTTGTTCCTGATTTGCTGCTGATTTTATTACCAAGTCTTGTCTAAAAATTGTCCTAGTTTCCTTTCTTGATTTTAGCCAAATGTTACTTCATGTGGTAGAATATTTAGTTTCTATTCTTCATATTTTTGGGCCTATTTATAGGCTTGTTATCCTTATATTCTTGAAGTTTTAAGCATTAATAAAATTGAGAGTTAAATTTCTTTTTGGTTTTAAGAACTCCTTGAACTTATCGGTTATTCCGTGGCGTTCATCAAGACTTATCAATCGGATCCCCATCACCGATTGTGGTGTCCTCACATATACCAAGGTTCTTTAGCCGCATAAGCCACTTGGTCAAGGTCATCCATCCAAGCCGGCTGGCGGTTCTTAGGCTAATTAGATCATGGGTCTTCCTGGGGTGTGAGGTTCGTATCATTTGGTATCAGAGCAACGAGGTTCTATTTTAGTTTTGCCTATCTTTTATTATTAATTGTAGCTGTTTTTGTCCGAACCATCTTAGTCACCACTTTCCTCCATTCTTCTAAATTCAAGACCAGCCTAATTTAGTCACAACCTAATATCTACTCAGTCCATTCAAGGTTGAAAGCAAGCCAAAGAAAAATCAGGAAAAAAAAAAAAGATGCAAAAAGTTTATCATCATTCTAGTTTCTGTAATCCAATCCTTCATAGTATAAAAAAATAAAGCATGAATATTGGTTCCTTTTGCGACATCCTTTTCTTCTTTGATATGTTTTGTTGAATTTGGAAAAAATAATTTGTTTGATTAGTTAAAGAACTAGAAAAATTAGTGGAAAAAAGGCAAAGTTGTCAGTTTAGAGAGAAAGAGCTTAAATATATTTGTGTGAAAACACTAGTGAACCCGAGTGAATCATTCTTGAGTGCAAACACATTGAGGGAGTGATTTGTGAGGTCCTATTTTATTATTTTCTTTTTTTTAACCTTGTTTTTCGACAATATGTCAAACAACGGCATCGAAAGTATGGCGGAAGTCGATATGATGTTCATTATGGAGCCTTAACTAGTGAGTAAAGAAGAGGATTATTTAAGGTTGAATTGGAACAATTCCGCGAGAGGGTGGAGCAGCCCCGACGGCCATAAACCCTTAGAGAGGCAGGGAAGTACAAGAGAGGTGTGTGTAGAAGAGAAGCGAATATGTGGGAATGGTTTAAGGATGAGAATGATCATGGTCGGTGTTGGTGATAGGAGGTATGGGGAGACATAGAGAAGTAGGAATTAGGAAGATAATAATTTGAGAAGCATTAAAATGAAAGATTCATCTTTCAGGAAAGAATGACCCGAGACATATCTTGGTGTGGAAGAAGAGGAAGGTGGAGTTGGTTTTGATTGTCGAATTATTTCGAAAATAAGAAGGTGAAACTTGCTGCCATAGGGTTCTCGGACTAATAGCAGTTTGGTGGGACCAATTAGTTTTAATATGAGACGGAATAGGGAGCCGGTTGTGGAAACATGGGAAGAGATGAAGGGTGATCTGCGAAAGAGATTTGTTTCAGCTTACTACTAGGGAGTTGTACAACAAGTTGCCAAAACCTGGGAAGCAGTATTAATGATGCAAAGACATTATAAGGAGATGAAAGGTTCTTTTGATGACGGCGAAATATTGAAGAAGAAGATCGAGAGATTTACAATGAAGAACACGACCAGGTTTAGCAGTGATTCAAAATGTGGTGGAATTGCAACATTACGTAGAGTTGGAGAATATGGTGCACCATGGCTATCAAGATCGAGAATCAAGTCCCAAGAGGGGACGTTTTAACAGTTGACTAATTAAATTTCATCTACTTGGAAATCGAATCAATTGAGGAATGAAGAGAAGCCACCCAACACCAAGCCTAAAACATAACTAAAACAAGAGGGGACCAGCCAAGGATATCAAGATAATGAGTTAGGTTGTGATTCTATGTCATCCTTAAAGGATGTCGATGATGAAGATCTATTTGTCGAGAGGCAAGTGGTGGCCATGGGGGCATAAGTGTGTAGATCTAGATGAAATTGGGATCTAGCGAGATAACATTTTCACACTAGATTGCCACGCCCAAAACAAGGTATGTAGTGTGATCATTGATGGGGGAAGTTGCACTAATGTCGCTAGCACAACCATGGTGAGATATGAAATGCAGAGCAATTCCCCTTACACATTACAAACAGGCATAGTGGAAAGTTAAGCATAACTTGGCTTTACCGATAAATTTTTAATTGTGCTGTAACGGACCGTCCTCTTGTTCCTTTGACACCAAGTCAAGTTTATGAAGATCAAGTAAGGTTGCAAAAAGATGGTGAACAAGAAAAGTGAGAGAGTGAACAAAATAAAAAAGAGTGAAAAGTGAACAGGCGAAAAAAGGGGGTGAAAGAAAGTGAACAAAGAAAAAGCGTGAAAAAGTGAGCAAAGAAGGGTGCCAAAATACATTTGAAAATTTAAAAGAAAAGGAGAGAAAAACCAATTTCTAGCCTGCAAGGGCAAGTGAGGGTTAAGAAAGCATTGTTCTTAAACAAGCCTCTGATTGTACTTTTTGTACAAAGGCACTTTAATACTAACCAACTTGACACTTCTTTACAGTTCTATTGTCTCTTTTACAGAAGTTTGAAAGATGTCTTTCTGAGAGCAATTCAGAAGGTTACCTCTTATCAGAGATTAGAACATCGGTGATTTTTTTGTGCACAGTCTTGCCAAAATTCTGAGATGACCAACATATAGCGTAATCAGAGAACGAGAATAAAAGAAGTAGGTGGGTGATTGTTGGAAAGGGATGTGGCAGAGGAGGCTTAGGTCCATCTTGGCCAGTTCGTTGATTTTAGTTCTCATAAGGATGGACAGCGGAGGATTTGTATTTTCATGCCATCAAACGTATTATGGTTAAGATTCGGGGGCCAGATCTTTGAGGAAAAGGAGATGATGAGATGAAGCTGCGGGGTCGAAGTGATCACGGGAGCTTAGAAGATTATTAGCGATTCAAATCTTAATTATGGAAAATTCAGATTAGAGGCTATGAAACAACGGAACTACCTAATATATTTCTATTTTAGTGTTTTGGTTTTCATTATTTGCTAAAATAGAAAAAATTAAATTTTGAAAAGAATGCTTGATGTTTCAATTGGCAGGAGACCATAAATATGGAACTAATGGCAGATGTCTTGGATTAAATTAAGTCTTGCGAAATCTAGTGACCGAAGAATTGCCAAATTCCGATTTTGAGCGAATTGATCATTTAAATTGCGGGGTGACAAAGTGCCAGTGGTGTGACTTGGGGATGATTTTCACGAGGAAACCTCGAAGAAAGTCAAGAAAATGGCGGTTAAAGTTCGTTTAAAATAAATTAGAACTGAAAAGAAATAAAATTACCGGAAAAGCGGGATTAAATAAAATTTTATGAACCATGTATTCAAAATGATAATAATAATAAATATTAATAATAATAATATAATAATATTATAAAATAATAAAGTCAAGTAGGATGGGAGGGCCGTTTTCAATGAGATGGAAGTTGAAGATAATTTGCATTTTTATTTTTCAGCCTCTTGGCTGTACTCGAGATCTATAATCCCTTTGGACAAATAAGAGTTTTTAAATCGAAGTGAAAGGCGAAGTTAGATCCTATGCGATGAGAAACTACATGGACACTAAAAAAGTTGGGTTTAAATGAACTCCGTGAGGTAGGGGTTTTATCCTGTGAAGTTGCTGTTAAAGTGTTTTGTAATGTTTACATTGGTTTGGCCTTGAGCGACCGTTTGATCAGTCCCACGACTTGAGGACGAATTATTCAGATTTTGAATTTTTGGGCCATTTAGATGTCGTGGCCCATGTGTGGGGTGTTTGTTTCATAATTTATTAAATATTTTTATGAAATAGATAGCTTGAGTTATTAATAATGGAATTAATGGGTTAATGCATAGTTTGATGTGTGCTGTGATGTCACATTATATGGAATATAATTGATAATGTGAAACCGTGGAGATGAGATTGTGAATTGCTCCCGAATGAGCTAATTTGGGTGATGTTTGATGAATATTGAATGGCTCGAAGTGAACCTAGTTTGAGAGATGGTTGATCCATGTTAAATACAGCAGCATGTAATTGTGAATGTAATTTTATGAATATATATATTGATATATTTGTATAAAAATGATTGAAATGGCATAATGCATTTCATATGCACTAGGTAACCTAGGAAATTTAGGTGTGAGTGCATGACATGAATTTTAGCGAACACTGTAGTTGCGAAAGGAATTTAGGTTTCCCAGGAGAATTGGGTTGGAGATGAGCGGCGAGTTAAATTGGATGAGGACCATAGTTGAAGAAACTCACCAACCAATTGCCTGGGGTGATCTCTTTTGCGAATCTCGATGGTATGTTTCAAAGAATAACGTTTTGTTTTGTGGTGCCCTTCATACATGGCTTAGGCAAGTGTGAGTCGTGAGATTCGGGGCGGAATGGGCATGTAGACATTCAGTAGGATCGCGTCTTGCGGTGTGGCATGTTTAAGTCAGGGCATTGCGTATGCACTTGAACAGGAAATCAAACTTATTCCAGGAATTGATTCATCTGAAGTGTTCTTTGTGAAATATTGGAGTCTGAAGGGTGTGGAAAGCAGACTCTTCTTAGGCGATTTTTAGAAAGCGAGTTGTGACGCTGATACTGGATATAACATGTATTAGAATATTAGATTTTTAATATATGTTTAATAATAAAAATGTCAGCTCTTGATATGGTGATGTAATTGGTAATGGTTTTGGATGGTAAACAGTTTTGTAATTTGAGGCATTTTACTCATGTATAGTCTCAGCAATCGAACATATATATTTAAACGGGGTTGGCCAGATGTCAGCGGACCCCGAGTTTAGGGGCGTCACAGCGTATGCGAGCTTAGGTAACGATTACCTTGGACTCGGTGGTTTGTTTATAAGTTTTAAAGTCTGTCCCAGGCTTTGACATATAGAGCCAGATATCTGATTACACGTAGCATGCGGGCATGGAGCTGGGATATGCGATTGTAGTGTAGTGCACGGTTAGGATTACTGGAGCTTGAAATCGATACCGACTGCGGCCGGTATCGAGCTATGGTAGCGATTGCCTTGGGGCTGGTGGGTGTAGTTATACGTTTAGTCACGATGCTGACACGAAGCAGTATCGGAGTATGAATTATCGACACAGGCCAGGGACGCTGGAGCTTGAGCCATTGCTATTCTTGGTGAAATTGATACTAGCGTCATAGCTTGGTATTGGAGTTTAGGTACACGAATACCTAGAAGTTCATGGGACGAGTTTATACCACAGCATGTATGGTGTGTTTCATGTTGTGTTCAGATATGTGTTCCATGTTTGTGATTGCTTGATTGTGTGTTACACATTGCGTGGAAAACGCGCGATATGATGTGGCAGTTTACCACTCTGGGATCTAGGGTGAGAGTTGGTCGGATATGGTGACATGCGGGTTTGATGTCATTCTTGACATGGATGAGTTGACAACCCCATCGGGTTGTCAGTGATTGTGACACGGGCGGCGGGTTATCATACGACACGGTCTTTGGAGTTAGCAGACGATTGCGCCCGTGTGTGAGTGATGCGTAATGCGTGGTGAGGGCGAAATTCTATTAAGGAATGTAAAACCAAGAAAATTCGTTTTTTGAAAAAGGAGTAAGCAATTTTAGTTGGCAGGAAATTCTCTAAATCTCGGATGGCCAAACGGGTGTGCCGTTAAATTCGTCTTTCAGCTAGTGACCAGTTTCGTCGGATTGCGGGAGACGGTCGAATGTTTTCGACTTCTGGGTGATAAGTCGCTATAAGTGACCAGGACAGATTTTCTACGAAAATCTACAAAAAGTCGAAATGGCTTGAGTTTAAAAGTTCATTTAATTATTTGACTGAAAGAAATAAAAATTTTGGAAAGAACGGACCGAATAAATTTCGCGAACGCCTTCAAAGTGTAGTAATAATAAATATTAATAATAATAATATTATTATAATATTATAAAAATAATAAAGTCAAAAATATTGAATCATAAGGAAGGCCCTTTTTTGTTGAATGGAGAAGTTGAAGATAATTTTTTTTGTTTTCCTTTCTTCTTTCTTAGGATCTATGAATGGACAATGGTTTCATCAGTACGATAGAAGTGATCTGATGAAGATAATTAATTACAAAGTTAGGTTGATAATAATGAAGTGAGGAGTTTTAATATCTCTACTTGAGATTCACTTTAATTTAAGTGTTTAATATTACAGTAGTTTGAGAACTTGTTTTAACGGGTGATGGATTCCCAACTTCAGGGTTGAGTCATTTTCGATGTACAGGAAAATTTTGAACCATTTGGATGATCGTGGCGTGTGGGCTGTTGGGGTGTTGTTTATAAAATTTATTGAAATTTTTGAAATGAATAGCGGTTATTATAGAATTAGCAGTTATTGCATAAACGTGTGTTAACATGATGTCCACAATTATATGAATAAATTGTAATGTAACTAATTGAGATCAGATTGCTAGTGCTCAAATAGTATTTGGTGATGTTTGATGAATGAATAGCTTCGAAGTATTGAGCTAGTTTGAGAGATGGTTGATCCATGTTAGTACATGTGAGGTGGCGAATAATTTGTGAATATATGCATAGTGATATATTTGTAAAATGATTAAAACCCGGCGCCAATGCATTTCATGTACATTGGAAGAAGCAACGTAACCTAGAATTTAGGTGTGAGTGCATGAAGCATGAATTTTGAAAAACGACATGATTATGAAGATTTAGCGGGATGATTTTTCAGAAGAATTGGGTTAGAGGAGATGGGCAAGCGGATCATTTCGGGATGAGACCATGTTTGTTTGACTCTGACCAATTCGCCTCGGAGGGTAGTCAAGTCTTTTACGAATCTAGATAGTTTATTTTCAAGAACAACATGTTTGTTTGAAAATGATTATTTCTCATACATGGCTTAGACGGAGTGTAGAGTCGGTGAGGACTCGGAACATGGGAATGGGCATTATAGACGTTCAAGTAGGATCATGCATTGCCAGGTGTGTTTAAATTAGATCATTGTATAAGCTTGGAGTAACCCATTTAGGGTGATTCCTCTGTGATAGCTGCGCCTTATCAGAACATTTTCAGGTACAGGGTGTGCTCGAGAAAACGGCTCTTCTTAGAGGCCGATTTTCAAGAAAGCCGAGTTGCGGCTTTGATACTTTTGGATATAACATGTATTAGAATGTTAGATTTTAATATCTGTTTGTATAAGAATGTAATCAACTCTTGAATTATGGTGATGTAATTGGTAATGGTTTGGATAGGTGGTTCATGAGCCTAGAGGCATTTTTTACTCATGTAATAGTCTCATGATGAGACTTATGGCTTTCCCACCCAGGGTTGGCGGAGTAGTCGCGGATGCTGGAGTTTAGGCGTCTAATTATATTTTGATTTGGAGTTGTTTTATTTTGAAAGTGCCTCAAAATTAAAGTAGAAGTTGCTTTATTTAATTTAGAAAGTGTGTTTACTAGGAAAATGGGGTTGCTATTTATTTTTTGAAAAGATTCAACCAGATTTGGTGTTCTTTCTTGAATTGGTGATGATTTGTTCTGATTTGTTGCTATTTTTGAAGCTGATTTGTTCCTTTGATTTGTTTGCTATTACCAAGTCTTTGTCTAAAATTATCTAGTTTCCTTTCTTTTAGCGAATATTTGGTTTTATTATTCATATTTTTGGGCCTATTTATAGGCTTGTTATCCTTATATTCTTGAAGTTTTAAGCATTAATAATTCAGGGATTATTCTCTTTAGTTCTTTAGAACTCCTTGAACTTATCAGTTATTCCGTGGCGTTCATCAAGACTTATCAATCAGATCCCCATCACCGATTGTGGTGTCCTCACATATACCAAGGTTTTTGCTTCCATATAAGCAACGGGTCAAGGTCATCCATCCAAGCCGACGCTAGAGCGGTTCTTTCGAGCTAATTCGATCACGGGTCTCTTCACAAGTTGACGGGGTTCGTATCACAAGGGATCACTATTTCAGGTGCAGGGAGTGTACAGGAGGACAACGCTCACTACAAACCGCGTTTTAAAAACCGGATTATTGGCTGGTATTTGAATTTATATAACATGTATTAAAATTGTAAGTGCATTGATATATGTTTGGTTAAGTATTGTAATAACTCTTGAACTATTATTATATAGTTGATATTTTTATGAGTATTGATGTTTGGAAGCCCAGTGGTGTTTTACTCATGCCATGTCTCTCCTTAGTTTTAGGCACAGATATTCTGCAGGAGTTGACGAATTGGTCGGCAGGCTATGGATTTAGGGCGTCACAGCTTGGTATTAGAGATAAGGTAAACGATTACCTTGGGAGCTCGGTGGATGTATCCATAAGTTTAGTCCTGATACCAGCTTCACAGGTTCGTATCAGAGCTTAGGTTTATAAATACCTAGAGCTTAATGTCGGATACTAAGTATAGCTTAAGAAATATCCCGATAAATTAAGATATCGTTACAGGACTTGATGGGCGCAGGTTAGATCACGCATTCACTTATTGCGCATTTTGATGAATGAATTGTGTATAACATGGTGTTGTGTATGTTGTGTGAATTGTGTAGCGGTGAATAACACATAGGAAAAAAATGTATTGAAGAAATTTTTAAAGGTTTACAATGTATAAGAATGGAAAAAAAAAAAAATAATAATAAATAAACTTTAATGAATTTATTTTCTTCTCTTTGGAAAATAAATAATAATAATAAACATATTTTTTTTATTTGGTCTTCTACGATGGGGTGAAATAAATGAAAAAATGGTATGTGAGATATGAAGTGTGGGGGATGGATGGATCTTGCACTGCACTTTTATCTTTAGTGCGATATAAGTTGTATCGTGACACCGGGGCTGAGATTTCAGGTTGACACGCAGCAAGAGGGCCCACCGTCGATACGACACAGCCGCGACCGCACACGACCAATAAGCGCGCCCGCGACCACGGCCGGCATGGGCCCGCGACCGCGGCGGCGGCGCGGGGGTCTGGCGGTCTGGCGCAGAAGGGCATCGCGACAGTAGCCAGCGTTCTGTGACCTGGCTAGCGAGTCGTAATACGAATGTTGTAATGGTGGTTGGGCAGCCTTTGTGTCTGTGTAAATAGCGGACTGAGCCGCCGCTTCTGACCGCGACCCTCACGATCTGTGGCCGGGTCTTGGCTCTTTAACCAGCCTGCGATGTGCGTGACGTAGATTAGTCGCAATACAATTTTTGTATCGTGACCGGGTGAAGAGTAGCAGTGACTGCGACCGCGGCGCTCGCGCATCAAATCAGCATGGCGTTCCGACGGGGCACGCCGACCGCGACCTCTGCGGCTCTGCATACGGGCTGGCGCCGACGTGCGCTATGTCGCCTTGACGAGGCGCGGTGATGTCTTGTATAGCTGAATTAGAGTGTGCAGCGTGCATTCGACTCGGTACGGCAGTACACTTTGTTTGGGACAACTGTGAGCAGCGTTGTGAGGTTTCAAAAATAAAAATAAATAAAATAAATTTTAAAAATGAAATAAAATAAAATAAATTTTTTTGTTAAATATATGATTTAATATATGAACTTATTGTGCGCATTTTATGAATGCATGGACATAGTATATAAATATTTTTCGGTATGTAAATAGTGTCTCGAAATTTGTATTTACATACAGAGATCTTTTGCATTAAAACGCCATTTGACATGTGTGATGGTAATTCGAGGCGGGCGTGGGGAGTGGGTCACGAGTCTTTGGTTAGCCACCATGGTATTTGACCAGGAGCCTTTGCGGGGCGTGGGTTACTGTCGCCGCTATCACACAGCATGTGCAATAGTGAGGCGGGCGGGTCAAGCGGCCTCGGCGTTTAAGACGCATAAGGATCGCGGTGTTAATGTAAGAAAGGAAGAGAGTCGATCTTCCTTCTGATTGGGAAAGCGAAGGCTTCTGATTCACGTGGTTTCGACCGCGGCGACTGTTCGAGCAGAGCGGTCGAGTTGCAATCGACTGGGCGAATGGTGTGTTGCCATTGCCGATGCGAGCTTATGGAGGATGCCCCGAAGATAGGAATCGAGGTTTTAGGGACAACACCGATCTCAGTCAGCGTGAGCGAGAAGGATATATTCCTCCACGCTAAATGAACCCGGGAATGCTTCAATATGTTTGAACTACGGGCACCTCCATTCTGAGTGTTAGAAGCGGAAGAGGCAGTTATAGGCGAAGCGAAGGAGCGAAGAGACCATAAACCCAGCGTCGAGTTGGCGTGGCCAGCTAATACCACGGTGATCGTGAATCAACGATTATATAGAGTGCGTTTTGCTATCTACGCTATGGGCAAAGTGTTATTTGATTACGGTGCCGCGTCATTTGTGTTTGCATAGTTGTGGCGCTGTGATAAAATTGAGCTTAGGGTTGAGGTCTTGGAGGGCGCGTATGAGTTCTCCTGGGGTTGGGAGAGGATGAGATTCATATATGGTTACGAGTTAGAGATCTCGGGATTCTACTCCTGTATTGGACTGAGGTCACTCGGACATGGCGAGTTCGGCGTCATGCGGGGATTGGATTGGTTGCTGTCTTGCAGAGTGTAGATTGTGAGCATAGGAGGTTACCGCCTACCGCAGCGAGATGGCCTCATATTTGTATTTGAGAGGAACAGCATGATATTTTGCCCGAACGGTGTGCAGTCCAGGTGGCAGAGGCAGGACCAGTGGGTTGGCTGCAGCCCACCTAGAAGGGCGCCAGAGACCGGACAAGATCTTCAGTAATGTGAGTATGAGGATGTTTTTACGGATGAAACTCAGGATTACTACGGAAGTTTGTGGAACCCGGTATTGAGTTACACCATTGCTTACCCATCTCTATGACTCCGCATAGGATGGCACTAGTTGATTACTTTGAGCTTCAGAATTAAACTGGAGCAGTTCATTGCCATGAGAGGTGATGAGATGCAAATTTGTATCAGTTTACTCTACTGGCGAGGCGTAAAACTGCTGATGCGATCTAGGGTGAACACGGGGATGGGACAACCATTGCAAAATGATTTAGGTGAAATCAGCGGGTAATTAAATTTGGATTTGGGGTTTGGGTAAAAGCAGATTGATTACAGGCTGAAATAAAATGAAAAAATGAAAAATAGAACCCCTTGAGAGTTTTAGGACCACTTGGTTTAGGGTTTAAGGCAACTAGCTGTGTCTCAGGTGCTCTAGCATTGGGGAACATGACATATAGTCATTTCCGAACGGATCTTCATTTAGCTTTCGGCTTCAGACCCTATGATTTTCCACCACCAGAAACTGCATTCCAGCTGACAAAAATATTCCCTACTTGATGATATCATAATATAAAAACCTACCTGCCTGTAACTGACCAAGGCTGCTAAACTGGATAGCGGAGGATCTAGTAAGCATCCTGTAACCAAAAGCTTGCTAATACATTAAGTGAGGAATTGTGCCTAGAAAGATTTTAGCCTAAGGTGAGAAATAGAACATAAATACCCATAAATGCGTGTTCAAACAAAGGACCGTCGGTTTACCTAAAAAATCTAGCCGGCCGGCCCTCTTTAAAGGAGGAAGAGATTCTAAGCCAGCATCTCACGAGTTGTGTCTGGGAGGGGTGTTTGTGTAGAAAATGGAAAGGGAAGAAAATGAAGCGGAGAAGAAGCGGGAAACGGGAGAGATGAAAGCTTCTCCAAAAATTTATTATGAAGTGATTGATGTCCATTTGTTACAAACTGAGGCTTATATATGCTCAGAAAAAGGGAAATTCTGACTCAATGTGAGTAACAAGTACAGTGGGGGTTTAGAAAGGAGAAAACTGGCAGGAGTGTTGGGATCAAAAGCAGGAAGCGACCAATTTTAAGCTATCATAGCGAAAATTAGATCATAACTGAAAATTTGGCTGTGCAGTCATTTATACATGATAGCGAAAATTCCCGGTAATCATAGAAATTACAGCACTATTCCTCGGCACAGCTCACATTTCCATTAACTCTTTGTACAATTTTTCTTATATTCCAGCTCACTAACGCCATCTTGATATCTTATTTATGATGTTGGGGTTGTTTCAGAGTGCTGTGTTTGGATCGACTCAACAATGTTGGCATGATTAAGCTACGCAAAAAACTGCAAAATTTGCCACAAAATCGATCGGTAGAATAGTAGGGACCTTAATGTAGTAAAATTGGGTTAATTAGAATGATTAGTATACAAAAAGCATAAAACTTATAATGACCAGTTCAAATAGCCTTTTTGGGCTTAAATACTTTGACCTACACATTGCTAGTCCTTATGATAGAAGAAAGAAAGAAGAGAACATACAAAACAATAACAAAATAACGCGTTCACAAAAATGGTATTTCAAAGGTTGTGCATGTGCCTAACCCTAAGTAAGAATCCTCAAAGCCACAGCAATAACTATCCTGAGAGAGAATGAATGCCATACAAAATTGAGTATCAAAGAGCCTCCATCTCGGTGAATCAACGGGGGAACTTCCACAGATCCCCAGTGTTTGGTGCGATCAATATCCAACAATAAAGCGTCAAGCGCACTCTCACTGACTAACTCTTGTCACAACCTAGCATGCTCTGACCAAACTCGTGATCAGACCACCTCTTATTCCATAACTTTTTTTTTTTTTTGTGTTGTAAGGTTACCAATGCTGAAATCGACCTCACCAAAGTCCATGCTTGAGGGATCTGTGACCAACGGAGTGAGGCTTGGGACACCGAAAGATTATAACCAAGGATCTTCCGAACCTGACTCTTGGGTTTCACCGGACTTGAATGATTTCAGGGCCTCCAGCACTGGCGCTGACTCTGCCCATCCACAGTGTAGCGAACACTAAGTCAGCTGACCCTGACGGTGGGTTTGAGACCTTAGGAGCTTCTAGAACTTACCATATACCCTGTGGACGTGCGTGGTTTTGATTACGATTTTTCTTCTTTTCTTCTTTTTGCTTTTTCTTTTCTTTTCCTTTTTGTTTGGAAGACATTGGCCTTCATTTATTGAGTCTTAACCTATTAAAGGTGGATCACTTGAAACTAAGTGGGATTATTGCAGGCTTGGGGCTGGGAAGTTTTGAGGTTGTGAAGAGGCTTTGATGTGCATAGTGTGTGGTTGGCGAGGTGGAAGAAAAAAAGAGATTAGAAAGCAACAAAGTTCTTCTGATCATCCACTCAACTAGGTATGGAACCAATCTAACATCATTATAGAATTGAGGTTGAGTTTTAAATTTTTCAAAACTATAATTAGGCAAAATACATAAAATTTGCAGTTTAAGATAGTTCAAATTTTGAAAAAAGTAGGATTGTATAATTATGACTTTATAGAAGGGCTAACAAGCCACTAGACATGCAAAAGTGAGCATCAAGATGTGCAAAACATCATGCAGAAAACCACACTTCCTTCGACACTCTCCTGACTGAAGGCATCTGGTGTCCAATAGGGCTTGGATTGGAAATTTAGGGGAGGAAGTATTTTCTCCAAATAGAGATATGATCGTTTTTTGGATAGGAGACTTTGCAAAGCTTTCATGTTGCATATTTGCTCGTTTGAGCACCAAGCTAGACAAGTTAGAGAAGAAAGAGAGAAAAAGTGACCGAGTTGGAGCATTTTGAAAATTTCACTCTAAAATTTCAAAAGTGTTCTTTCTGGTTAGATTTAGATTCTAGACTCTCTAAGCTCCAACGGTACCAAGCGTCTAAAAACGGAGTTTGGATGAAAAGAACAGAGCGAAACAAAATCGGGAGGCAAAACGGTGGGGCTCGCCACCATAGCGAATTTAGCTATGATATGGAAAATCTATCTCATAATATTTTTTTAAATAAAATAAAATAATTAAAATAATAAAAATAAAAATAAAAACTTTTAGAGACAATTTTTTTGAGAAATTTTTTTGTCTTTTTGTAAAAATAAAAATAATAATAATTATTATTATTTTAATAAATAAAGTAATAATAATAAAAATATAAAAATAAGCGACAGATTCAATTTTTTAATAATAATAAAAAAATAAATAAAATTAAAAAATAAAAAACATTGTGGTAGTGAGAGGACGTCATTGAAATTTTTTGGATTTTTCACTACATGTGTCTTGAAAATTTGCTATGGGTACGAGAATTTCCTGCTCTCTATCACAGCATTGATCTTCATTACGCCAAAATCTCCTCAAGCGTAAAAATTAACGCGAAAATTGAAAAATTGTAAAGTGAAAACAAGTTAGAAAAAAGATTAACTTAAAAATTGGTGAAATCACAAAGAAAAATTACCAAGTCGAAATAAGCTAAATAAATAAAATAAAACAAGAAAAATTCAAAACAAGTGGAAGCTATTAACCCTGGCGATTTAGGCCTTTGGAGGGTGTTGGGCGGTGGAGCTTGTCTGGAATGCTGGTTGGGGTGCTCCAGTCGACGTACCAGACTCATCAGGTGTACCATCACGGTATCATCTTTATATCAGTTTTATCATGGTGACTGAGTCTGTGGTGGCCATAATCTGTGAAGATTTTGTGAGGCAGCGTGGGCTGAATTCTCTTACTTTGGGTGCTTTAGGGTTGGCGATGCCTTGGCGATACGCCGTGCGATGGAGACTGCGGCGTTGAGCATTGGTGGCGGCGGTGGCTTTTAAGTTGACTTAGCTGAGATTGGTTGAAGGGTGGCTTTTGGTTTCTGCCGCACGCTTCTATTCCATTGCCCTCCTCGATCCAACAAGGCAGCGAATTTTGTGCACCGCCGGAAAAACAGCATCACACATATAGATTAGGATAATCATGGAACAATTCAATGAAAATCTCATAAACCTTGGTGTTGTTTGTTATTTGATAACGCTCCTCTTGCCATAGTGTCGCTTTGGCACTCTCTTCCTCTGATAAGACATTAATGATGATTGGAGTTTCAGTGAGTCTTGCGGGTTTGTCCCATTTGTAATAAAATCGTTTTCGCCCATCAATTTCTTGTTCAATTCATGCCATAGTGACGTAATTATACGATGAATAGGCGTTAAATACGCTACTGCTCTTTGCCACAAAGTCATCCACACTTTCACTGGGTAAGGTCGAAAATGGCTTGTTCAAATGGAGGGATTATTGTGGTGAGCTAGAGTGGAATAGGAGTTTAAACATAAATGGAGGATTCGGGAGAGTCACCTCTTTAGGAAGAGTCTTGGATTTTCCATGGGGAGTGGTGTTGAATTCTTTGGGCTGTGGTTGTAGTCATTTTGCCATCACGGTGAGACTCATCAAGTGGAGGTTTCATGACCATAATGGACTATTTGTTTGATTTACTCACGGAGTTTGCGACTTGCCATGGCCGGTTCTGCGATCTATCATGAACGCTTCATAGTGTCCCGGTGGTAGCGCCGGTTTTATAAGTCGGCTGAAATTCTTTGAGTGGCGAGTGACGGCGAGCGAAACCGTCACTAAAGGGTTGGGTTGATGACAATATTAATGTGTCGGAAGATTGCAGTTTGTGATGGATCGCCGGTGTTTAAATCAGTCGTCGTTGCGCCGTTTCTGTCCGATAACGGCGCCATTTGGGTCCGATACGCGATGGGTGATCAGAATCGCAAAGGTGTATGTCTCGTTATCTGCCGTAGTAAAACTACGCATTATAGCGATCTAAATTCGAACACGGGGATAGGTTTTCTTGGCCTGACCGATTTGGTGATAAGCGGTGAATTAATTTGGATTTTGAAAGTTTGGTGCGAGGATTGGTTGTTCTGGAGCTGAAAATAAAATAAGAAAAAAAATGAAAAAATAGAACCCCCCTTGAAGTTTCGGATAACGGGTTTTGGGTTAAAAGCCTTAACTGCATATCATAGGTCTTTTTCCTCGCATTGGGGAGCATGACATATAGTTGTTTCCGAACGGATCTTCATTGGCAAACCTAGACCCTAGTTTTCCTTTTGAAACATAGCATTTAAGCGGGCAAAAATATTTCTGCCGGTGATATCATATCTCAAAACCTACAAAATATTCACAGTTATATTATCATTCAAAACCTACCCTCGCAAAGAACTAATAGGAAACAACTAACTGGATAACAGAGGATCTAGTGATAAGCATCCACTGTAACTAAAAAGCCAAATACACGCAGCGAGGTGCGCTTCAGAAGATTTTAACCTATGTGAGAAGAACATAAATACCCATAAATGCGTGCGTTAAAACAAAGGACCGTCGCGACCTAAAATCCTAGCTGCTGCCTCCTCTTCAAGGGAGAAGAGGTTCAGGCCAAGCATCCTCGAATTGTCATCCTCGAGAGGAGTGCTTGTAGCCGAGAAAATGGAAAAGAAAGGAAGAAAATGAAGCGGGAGAAGAAGCTGAAATCCGGAGAGATGAAAGCCCTAAAAATTTATTAGTGAAGTGATTGATGTCCATTTGTTACAACCGAGGCTTATATGTCGTAAAAGGGAAATTACAAAACAATATGAAACAACAAAATTACAATGGGGCTAGGAAAGTGGAGAAAAACAAAAACTGAGTCGCTTTGATCAAAAACAGAGTGTACCAATTTTTCGCTATCATAGCGAAAAATTACCATAGCGAAATTGAAAATTTCGCTATGCACGCACTTTCTATGATAATAAAAATTCCACAGAGCTAATTTTGGCACCGTTCCTCACCGGCTACTGCTCCATTCTCCCGCCTTTTTCTTTCTATTTTCTCGCTCTTTTTCCTCTTTGGTCTTGCGAATCTATGATGTTGAGTTTGACTTGAATTCTTCTATGTTTGACTCCACTCAACAATGTTAGCACGATTAGCTCGCAAAAACCGCAAAATTTGCCACAAAAATGCGATCGTAGAATAGTAGGGACCTAATGTGTAATCAAGCGATTAGAATGATTAGTATACAAAGCACTCAAAACCTATAATAAATAGGTTCAAAATTAGCACTTTTGGGCAATTAATCGTAGCTAATGATATAACGGCGACCGAAAGAATTTCACCATTCGTATGCCGGTTTATTTATGGGCGAAGAAAGGACAAGACCTTCATCAAGTATTGATTAAACATGCGCTTGAACAGTGGTTACTGGGCAAGAAATTTGCACTCATTGTTGAGGATCAATGATTTATTTGACTCATTGAGAGGAGCGAAGTCTACCGGTAAGATAGACCTTTCAGACCGTTACCATCAATGAGGGTTAGGAGATAGATATCCTAAGACGCTCAGGACACGTTATAAGTAATTTTAAGTTTACGGTGATGCCCTTTTGATTAACGATCGCGCCAAGAGCATTCATGACCTCATGCATAGGGTGTTCCAACCCATCTAGGATCATTTATCGTAGTCTTCATGATTACATTTTGATCTATACTCCTACGTATGGGAGCATGAGTATCACTTGAGTGATCGTTTACGCTGTCAGAGATCATCAGTTGTACGCTAAGTTCAATAAGTGCGAGTTTTAGCTTACCGAGGTGAGATTTTTGGGACATCGTGGTGTCAACATCGCGTTTCAAAGGACCCAGAGAAGGTTGAGGGGCCGTGATGATGGGGAGAGGTCGAAGTCACCGAGATACGTAATTTCTGGGATTGGCCGGTACTACAGAGATTCATCGAGGATTTCTCCCGATTAGCGCACCTGCGATGAGATTGGACCCTAAGGAGGTCAAGTTTGATCGATGACCGATGAGGAGGCATTCCAGAGTCAAGAGGAGGCTTACTATTTCTCCATCTTCGATAGTCCCTGACAGCGGTATGTGGCACACAAGGTATTGCAGATGCCTCTAGGGCCTGGACCGGGATGTGTTTTGATGTAGTCCGGAGGGTAGTAGCTATGGTTCCCGTCGCTGAAGAATCATGAGCGCACTAATTCCTACACATGATTACGGAGTCATGGCCATAGTCTTCGCCAAGATTTGAAGCCACTATTTATACATGCACAATGAGGTGTACTCAGACCACAAAAGTCTAAAGTATATTTTCACACAATGGGACCTCAATATGAGGCAACGCATATGGATGGAGTTCTATGACTGTTTAGACTTCACTTGCATTATCACCCTCGTAGCAATGTGGGCGGCCGATGCACTCAATGGTCACTACAGCATCACAGTATAGCTTCCCTGAATGGCTGGGATGCCTCGAGACCGTGGGACAGTTTGGGCTACAGCACCACTAAGGTGCCCGTGGCACGTTGGGGAGTTCGCAGCTACACCGTCTCTTTGAGTAGAGTGATTGAGTCCCCAAGGGCAGACGCGAGATGTTGTCCATCAGTGGACCGGAAAGTACGCTAGTACGGTGTGACGAGGGTCGACCATCCAAGATGGTAGTATCTTAAGATAGAGGACGGGTAGTGGTTCCCCAGTTGACCGATTTGAGAGAAGAGATTCTCAGGAGTTTCACTACTCGAGCCTGGCCAGATCTGCGGGCACGAAGATGTACCAAGATCTTCGTCGCGCATTTATCGAGCGGGACAAGAGACACATAGGGGACTTTGTTCGACGATGTCTCACGTGTCATCAGGTTAAGGCTGAGCACCAGAAGCCGCCAGGCTGCGCCTACCTATCGAGGTGGTCGAAAGTGGAAGCAAATATGCACTGGGGCTGATGGATACAGACCCACTCTGCCACCCGACACCGCAGGACATGATGCGTACGGGTGAGGCGGACTGCCTGCGAAGTCGACACATCTTTCTAGCCGTGGATGACCTTCACATTGAGAGACTTGTCGGGTTGTATATCCGCAGATCGTCCTACTACATGGAGTACTAGTATCCATAGTGCTCCATAGAGACTCAGGTTTACAAGACACTTTTGGAAGAGTTTCCTAAAGCATAAGTACACTGGCCGACCATGAGTACAAATTTTCCCACCCACATACAAATGGTTAATCGGGAGAGGACCATACATGTTAGAGGACAAGGCTGTGGAGCATGCGCACTGATCATAAGGGGTAGCTAGGAAGAAACACTTGCCCTTAGTGGAATTCCGCCACAACACGCTTATCAGCGAGTATACGTAGGGCACCATAGCGAGGCATTGTACGAGGCCATGTGTCATCGTTATGTTGGACCGAGGAAGAGAGCCCATCACTAGTCCCCGATCTCGATTAGAGACAGACTGAGAAGGTGAGCTTAATATGATAGCGTCTTCACGCCGTGATCCCAAGAGCTAAGGCCGATGTACCACGCCTAATCTCTTAGAGTTCGAGGTCGGGGTGATCATGTCTTCGCGTGACGCCTAAGAGATGAGTGGTCAAACTGCAAGCCAGAAGTTATCGCAGGTTCATCGGGCCCTTCGAGATACTGAGAGGGTAGGCACTTGTGAGCTGCATCGGTTGGCTTTACCGTCAGCATGTTAGGTGTCCATAAGGTATTTCACGCCTCACAAGCCCGGTACACCTGCATCCGCCTCTGGCGTCGTGGATTGAGGAGAGATTGAGGTTGACACGGATAGGACCTTCGAGGAAGGACCAGTGTGCATTATGGATAACTAGGATCAGGTTTTACGACACAAGACTGTGAGGCTAGTGAGGGTGCTATGGCGGCACCGTGGAGTGGAGAAGTCAACGTGGGAGCGCGAGGACACGATGTAGGCCACCTATCCCTTCTTGTTTAGGGATAAAGGTACATGGTTTAGTCGTTTAATACTTAAATGATTAGTTTACATGCATGTCATAGTGTACGTTGCATATGCATGTGATTTGTTGTGATTGTGCAGAATTTTAGGACGAAATTCCTTTTAAGGAGGGGAGAATGTAAAACCCGAGAAAATTCTAATTTTCTTAAAATGGGTAAAATGGTAATTTTGGTCAAAAGCCGAAATTTTTCTAGATCTCGAATGATGAAATAGACTTCACCGTTGGAATCGTCTCGCAAAATATAGCTACCACGTCGAATTTCATCGAATTCCGAGACAGTCGGAATTTCACCTTTTTCGAGGCAACTGGTGTCGGGTGCCATAAAACGGCTTGTGAGAGATATGTGATGTGACAAAAGTCACCTACTACATGTACCTAAGGATACATAAGAAGGATTAGTGAGATGATGGAGATGAATGGCTTAGATTAAGCCATGTGTCAAAAATCAAAACTAAAGGACACAAATGGAATTATGTGAAAAGATTTAAGTGAATAAGACAAAAAGGCAACTTCATCTTCTCCAAATGGAGAAAAAATGTGCAGTGAGTGTGAGATTCAGATTTTAGAGAGAAAAAGTGTGACTTCTTCAGATTTCCGGCGTCGACCATCGCCCGTTTCGAGCAAGAAGCAAAGTTGTTCTAATGCCGCGTACACAAAGGTAAGTACCACTTTGTGGAGTTCCGACAACTCCAAGAGGTAGATCTTTTTCCTACTCTGGTTTATCTCTTTGGCCAAGAGCCATTTTATGGATGAGGATTTATTGAGGCTTGAATGGCGTTGTTTTCTGGCCCCAAAACCTTTGAACGAGCGAAGAAATCTTACTTAGTGGCCGTGAACGTCGACCCGAGGCCTCACTGCTCACGTGATTTGTTGTGTGATTTGTCAGGTTGTCAAGTGATTCAAAATGAATTGCTTGGATTGTTATTAGCCCATGTGAGCTAATTTTGGTGTTATTGATTGAGAATTGAATAACACGAATTGTGTGAATTAATTTTGTTAATATATACATGAGAAATATATTAGCATGTATATTTTGGAATTGGCATAATGCATATCATATGCACCAGGGCACCCTAGATGGTAGGTGTGAGTGCATAATGTGACGCCCCCAAAACCTGGGTCCGCTTGACCACCACAACCCGCGGAAATTTATATCGCCTCAGATCGCTGAGACGACACCGAGTAAAAACGGCCACTGCCCCGCATCAATACTCATCAAACATGTACCCAACTATATTCCAATAGTCCAAGAGTTATTTTATTACTCTTAATACAAATACATATTAAATCTTAAAATTTAATACATATTATCCAAAACATCAAAGCCATAACCGCTTTCTACAAAATCGGTTCCCAAATGAGCCGTTTTCTCTTGAGCGCCCTCGTACTTGAAAAAAATGTTCCTCAACAAGGAGTTATCGCGCTAATAAAGGGAATCACCCTAAATGGGCTACTCTCCACCTAAGGTATGCAATGCTCCAAAAATAAACACACACTCAAGCAATGCGCGTGATTCTACTGAACGCCTAAACGCCTGCTCCCATGTCTCGAGTCCTCACCGACTCCCTCACACCCTGGGGCCTAAGCTATGTATGAGAAAATATCATTTTCAAAACAAAACTCGTTGTTTTGAAAATACACCATCGAACGCAGTCGATAAAATACGACTACCCTCCGGCGCTTAACGCTACGAGAACTTCCCGAAACAGTCATGGTCCTCATCCGAAATGATCTGTTGGACCGTCTCCCAACCCCATTCTCCGGAAAATCATCCTGTGAAATTCCTTTCGCAACCATGTTCGTTTTTATTTCATTTTCATGTCATGCACACACACCTAATTTCTAGGTTACCCCGATGCATATGAAATGCATTATGCCATTTCAACACAATATATATACTAATATACTAATTATGCAACATTCTAAAATTTGCACTCACAACACATGTCATTCAATAGTGTGGATCAAACAACGCCCAAATTAGCTCACTTGAGCAATTCACAATTTCATCTCCAATGGCCTATACTCACAATTATATTCCATATAATTGAGTAAATCACAATTTTA
Organism: Tetrastigma voinierianum; assembly: GCA_016808115.1. Classification (NCBI taxonomy): domain Eukaryota; kingdom Viridiplantae; phylum Streptophyta; class Magnoliopsida; order Vitales; family Vitaceae; genus Tetrastigma; species Tetrastigma voinierianum. The sequence goes on along the minus strand of JAEQBH010002393.1, from coordinate 414,185 downwards.
TCTCCACGGCCTATACACACAACTATATTCCATATAATTGAGCATATCACAATTTTATCTCCAATGGCCTATACACCAAAACACAATTTATTATATAAATTATGATACAAATACCCAAATCAGTCCCTAAACTAATACGGACTGACCAAAAGAGTCCCAAAATTTTCACACTTCGGTTCCAAGATTTGGAATCGATCAAACGTCACTCACTCGCCTCAAAACCAAATTGATTTCTCAAGCATTTACAAAACATCAAACATGGGTAAAACAAGTAGGATAAAACCCTACCTCATGGAGTTTGTCGAAACTCCTCAAATCCGGCACCACGCCGCTGCTCCTCGCCGCACAGAACAACTTTCCTTTTTGTTCAAGAACCGACTAAGAGATTACGTGATCTGTAGAAGAGTGAGTTTTTTTCTTTGGGGCTATTACTTTCTGGAAGCACGATCCCCACATTTTCTCCTTCTGCATGTTTGGTCTTCTTTTTCCATTTCCCTTCCTTTCTCTTAAGAATTCTTTTCCTTTTTATTCCTTTTCTCCTTTCTTTTCTTTCCTTTTTTGCTTTTCTTTTCTTTTTCTCATTTCTCTTCTCATCCCCTTTCATTTTCTCCCCATTTCCTCCTTTCTTGGGTATTTCTCTCCCTTTTTGGAGCATTGACCGTATGGGTCAAAGGAGGAAACTTCCTCCTCATTGCCTAGCTCATACCATTTGTGTGGTCCACACATTTCCTTCCATTTTCCTTATTTCTTAATTCTTTTTATTGCATCACACACCTATGTGGCTCATTGTGAGCCATTCCTTTTTAGTAGACCACATGGCTCTTGCCAAGTGTCACACTCTTAGGGTGCCATGTGGCATCCCCTTACCTTACCATGTGTCATCCGACACCCCACGCCTCGAAAAACATGAAATATCGACCCCCTCGGAATCCAACGAAATTCGACGTGGTAGCTAAATTTCGTGAGACGATTTCAACGGAGAAGTTAGTTTCGTCATCCGAGATCTAGAAAATTTTTGGATTTTTACCGAAATTACAATTTTGCCCTTTTTTAGAAAATTGGAATTTTCTCGAGTCTTACATATAACATGGTTAAATTGAAAGAAAATGAAACTGCTAGAAAGGAATTTTCAAGGAAGATTTTCCAAAGACCACTCCTTCGAGAGTTGTCCAACAAGCCATCTCGCGGCGACCTGCGGATTTCTGTCGAGAATTACCCAATAATTCACCTCGGAGGGTTGTCCAATGTATTTACCGAATTCAAATAGCAAGTTCTCGAACAAAAGCCTTTATTCAAAACTCGTATTTCGTCAGATTCGCTTAGGTACGTGCGAAGGAGTCAATGAGGACTCGAGACACGGGATTGGGCATGTAGACATTCAAGAGGATCATGTATTTGCTTGAGTGCGATTGTTGCCGCGACATGTGCACTTAGGTGAGCAACCTGAGCGTAGGAAATTATCACCATCGTATCGCTTCACCCCGTCGAGGGATCACTATTTCGTGCAATAAGGAGTGTACAGCAGAACGGCGCCTACTGGGGAGGCCGTTGCCAGGAAGAAAGTCGGATTATGGCTTTGGTATTTTCGTTGTATAACATGTATTAAAATTGTAAATTTTGATATATGTTTTGGTTAAGAGTATTGTAATAACTCTAAACTATTGTTATATAGTTGATATATTCTTGATGAGTATTGATGTTTCACCTATGGCTATTTTTATCATGTACATGTTCATGATTGGAGACACAGATATTCCACAAAGTTGATTTGAACAACGAGACACCCCAGGATTTGGGGCGTCACACAACCTAATGCGAATTATTTTTAAATGAGTTAACTTGTCCTTGATTTCCCATTCCTCATAAACTTTTTTTTTAAATAGAATCATATTAATAAACTACAGCATAATTGCCTCGGTATAAAAAATGTAAGATATGATCTTCCTTTAAATGTAATTACTTTTTTTAAAATTTCTTTTAATTTTTCATGAATAATAAAAGAGAAATAAAAGAGTTGTTTTATAAGAGAAATAATTTTTCATTTATTGTTTCTCTTTTGCATAAAATGATTATTTTATGATAATTTTCACTCAACAAATGAACTTTAAATTAAACAAGACTTATTACGCTATTTTTTCATGTTGAAGTGATTTTTTTTCCAACAATAACAACATTTTTTCGTATTAGGAACTTTCAACACATTTGGTGGAGATATTTCTTGTCACAATCTTAAGCAAAAATTATGGCATTCTTGCTTGTTCCACCAAACATAAGAAATCATATCATGGAGTCCACATATACAACGTCGTCATCCAAATTATTATTTTGCAAATCTATGAACAAGGGAAAACAAAGAGATTATTAATGAGAAACAAAAACTTTAGGAGTTAAAAATCTAATAAGAAAATAAGAAACTTATCATTAACTTTCTCAAGTTCCTCCAACTCTCGCAAATTTTCCTCCATATCACCCCTTTGAAGACTTTGTTCAAGCCAATCTCAGGTACAAATAAGAGCTTGTACCATCTTTCATGAACATGAGATCAAAATCCAACAAGTTAAAGTTTAATGCATAAATAAAATGGAATAAATAAGTTGCCTTTGATAAAAAATAAAAAAATAAAAAAATTGATGTAATACCTTAGGAGTCAAAGAACTCCTAAATGGATCAAGATGACGACCTCCAGCACTAAAAGCAAATTCCGATGCAACAATAGACAATGGAATGGCTAGTATGTCATGTGTCATGCGTGAAACAATTGGAAAGCGATGCTCATTAATACCCCACCAAGACAATGCATCCATTTCTTCTTCCTCCGCCCCTAATTGTTCATTTAAGTATCTCTCAAACTCACTCCTCACATATCCACCCGTTCCCTTCAACCTTTTAGCTCTATCCCTTAAGATTCTTCATGTGGCCTGAGCCCCTCCTATATCATCATCCTCATTTGACTAATGATATAGATCCTAATTTCAGGAATCAAAGAATACAAACTTCTATACTCGTCAAATAAAGAATAAGAAAAGTCTTTCACATCATTAGCAAGTTTCACAAGGCATTAAAGAAAGGGGGAGCCTTGTCTCATACAAGACCAACTGAAACCTTATTGAAATTAGTGAAATCCTTTACATATAGGCTCAACCCCGCGGGTAGGCTTGGTCTAATTGCGTAACCAACTTCTTGTATTATGTGTATATATGTTGATTTATTCTCGAGCCTTTATTTATGTTAAAATCGCATGGTTTCTACATATGGTCCATAACTTGGTCGAACATCTGCTACATCAACAAGCAGAACACAACTTTTAACAAATAGATTTCCTTTCAACATCTTTTAAATTTAATTTTCCTTCACTTGTGATGACACAATAAATATCTCAAATATAAGAAATAGTTAGACTACTTCCATCTCCTCCATAAATAACATCATTCCATCGTATGACTTAACATAAGAAAGTTTACCTACATCGTTGTCATATGTAAGGAAGCAATAAAATCAACAATAAAGGATTTGATTATTTGGCCCGTAGCCAATTTAGGTTTGGTCCGACTAGTTCGATTGACTCGAAATTCTTCATTTATTTATTTTAAATAATTAGCCAAATAATTGAGATATTTTAAGGGTTTGTTTACAAATAATTTATATTTTGGATGTCAACATGGAGTTAATTAAATCTCCTCATTTGTAGCACAAGGGTTTAATAATAACAATTATTATAATATACAATTAATATATTAAACTTTGTTGTTTTAACTATTTTATTTTTATTTCAAAAAACTATTTTATTTCAAAATTTTAAATATCTTTTTAATATAATTTATATGATACTTAAATATTTAAAAATATATATCATATGTTAAATCACATAATATATTTGAATTAAATAATTATAGTTTTAATACTAAATATTTTTTCATTTATCTCATTAATCCTATTTTTAAATATTTACCATCTCACTAAATTGTTTAGCTATAAAAAAAACTTACACTTTTGCTTTTTTTTCTTTCCTTTTAAATATTTAATAATATATGTTTTTATTTTAAAATTTAAGATATGAGTTTATTCAAAAATTTTAAATATAAAAATAATAATAATGAAGTTAAAGATTTGAGGTCTGAATGATAACCAATATTTAATATGAGTTTAAACTGACTATTATGCAGTTATTTAACAATAAGACATGATTAGTAAATCACAAAAAATATGTTCCATTTCTTTTTTCAAACAAAAATTAAGAAAAGAATATATTTTATTATTATAATATTAAGATGCATTTTTGAAAAAAAAAATTCTATATAAATAAAAACTTATATTGTTTACATTCTAAAAATTAAATAAGTTAAATGGTAAAGATATATATCAAGAAATATAACAGAAATATTGTTTACATTCTGTCTTTATTTAATTTTAAATAAATAATAAAATATTAAACATGGCCCACAATTAATAAAATTTTAATAGTTAAATATTAAATAACATATTTTATTTGAATCTTTAAAAAATTTGACTTTTATTTAAAATCAAGCCCAATATATTTTAACATTTGTAACATGGATTCAAATGTTATTATTGGATATAACGAGAATGAAGGTTATGGGCACAAAGGATTTCATTTGATATTTTGGATTTGTTTCTTAAAAAAATGTTATTTTACAAACTCTAACCTCATTTTTTCTCAACTTTTTCTCTGCTAGCTTATTTTCCTTAAGCAATGAGGGGTGATTTTTTTGTCATTATTGGCCTAAAATCACCCATTTATGCCTTTTTCTATTAGTTTTTTTCTCAATAAAATAATTATTCCACATAAATCTGGGTTTTCATTTGTTTTTTTGTTTTGTTTTTTGTTTTTTTTTTTGTTTTGTGATTTTGTTGTTATCTTGTTGCGGCGGCATGTGCTTGTGTTGTCTCGATACGAAGTTTTTTTTTTTTTTTTTATCGTCATGTTTATTCTATATAGGCAATTCAGGCGGGCAAAGCATATCTGATCAGATATAACAAATCAAATCAATTATCGTCAATATGCTATAAAACTGGAGTCATAAGTATTATAGTCACAATAGTAATAATATCAAATGAGTAGGTTCAACTATCAAATGCATTGGCTTTTAACCAATTTCTTATGTTATTAACCTGAATGTTGTTTCATCCTCTATGGTTTTAGCGAATTTGATTTTATGTTTCTATCGATGTATTGCTAGTTTGAATTAATAAAATTATTTTTCATTAAAAAAATGTTATTTAATTTGTACTTTATTGTTTTGGTGCTAGTTAGCTAGTTAATTTAGTACTTTGGTTATAATAGTGCTCTAGTATTATTCATTTGTTTGTTTGTTAAAGTTTGTTTATTATTATTATAATATGTAGACTCATTCATTTTATATATTAATTATTATTAAAATTTTATGTAATGTTATTTTTATTTGAAGAAAGATAAAATTTGTAAAGTTATTTTTAGCATTTTTTTAAAGGTTTTTTGCCCATTTTGATCCATTTTAACCGGCAACCCATGAGGGCTGAGCTGGGTTGACTAAAAACTAGTCTGAATAGAAATATGTCAAATCAACCCAACTCATTTGGGTCGACTCGAAATAGATCAAGCTTATTTATCGACTCTAGTTAGGGGTGAGCATGGTTCGGTTGACCTAATAGTGCCACTAAAAACAAATCGACCGTCAATTTTTGGTTTGTTATTATATAAACAAAAAACCTAACCATCAACATGGTTAACCAAATCTTCGATTAACCATATATCAGTTTTTGGTTAATCACAATCAACATGATTAAATTTGCAATATACCTAAATATTTACCAACCAACATCTTGTTTTTATAATTCTTTATAAATAAAGCCACTACCCTTCTCTTTCTTTCTCATTCTCTCTCTCTCTATACATATATATATATATATATATATATATATATACAAGATATTATAAATGTCTAACCTCTTTAGTTTGTATTCTGCTTTCACTTGTTCAACTGATCACTAGCTACCTATTTTCAGTTTACTGCTTCTGGCGATGGTGGTTTGGTTGTTTGGATGGTTATCAAGAAGGACTAGAGCTGAGTTTTCCTAAGAGAGAGCTTGAAGAGAGGGAGAAGTAGAGGAGTCTGTGAAATCTAGCTGTGAAGAATAAATGTGGGTCTCATTTGAAACCAAGCCAATAGCGTAAATGTGGGTCTCATTTGAAACCAAGTCAATAGTGCTCTATGAGGAGTTTCTCCAGGTATGGTTCCTATTTCCTACTACAAATTTCAATTCTTTCACTAGAGCTCTATGCTTCTATTTTTCTTGATGTTTGTAGCATTGTTTTTAAATCGACCACCGGCGCAGAATTTATGAACCGCCTAGCCTTTAGAACCGCCGACACTTAAACTGAATCGAATCGGTTTCGAACCGAAGACTGGCTTAATGGAGCAAACCTATAAAACTCGGGAAAAATTCAAATTTTCTCAACAAGGGTAAAACAGTAATTTTGGTTGTAAACTGGAAATTTTCTATGTGAAACCCCGGAAGATCTAGATTTTGAGGAAGGGTAGAACAGTAAATTTCGATCAAAATCCGAAATTTTTCTAGATTTCGGATGACGAAACGGACTTCACCATTAGAATCGTCTCGCAAAATCTAGCTACCATGTCGAATTTTGTCAAATTCCGAGACAATCGGATTTTCGAGGCACCGGGAGTGTGGACACTTGGCACATTGTGAGTGGCTCAAGAGGTGCCACGTGTCATGTGCAAAGATGAGTCAAACACAGCCTGGGCGGCAATAAGAGGAGACATAGTATGATCATGTCATCGATGTAAAACTCAGCGAGATAGATAAGGGATAAGGTGTAATTCAAGGTAGCCACTAAGAGGGTGACATGTGGCAAGAGAGAGAGACAATTCTCTTGACCCAATCTTGACCCAACCAGATTGGGGAGAAGGGAAAGGAAAAAAAAAGAGGGAAAGAAGGAGAGAGTTTTAGAGAGAGAGAGTCTACCTTCTCTCTAGATTTTCCGGCAATCGGTCCGTCAAATCCCAGCAAGATAAGAGGCAAAGTTGATCCCCACTGCAAGAGCTATGTTCGGCACCGGCATTGCGGAGCTCGACAGCCCCGGAGGTAGGGGCCTTCTCCTACTGGTTATTTCTTGTTTAAAAATCCATGAAATGGTTTTGGGTGTTGTGAGGCCAGAAATTGCCATGGATTCTCGATTCCACGAAGTGGAATCGATGCTGGATGAGGGAGGACAGCCCACATACTAATTTGGGACTGTTAAAAACAGTCCGGATTGCTTGTTGGACCGAAATTGTCCATGGGATATTGCTTAAAATGAATGGCTTGGAATGTGTGTGTGTAAATGATATGTTAATGCATGCAAAATTGATGTGTTAACATGATTGTTCGAATTATATGAAAGATAATTGTGTATGAGCCATTTGAATTGGATATATGAATTGGCATCATTGCATTCATGTGCACGGTGACATTACATAGAGTCGAGTGTGGGTGCACGGTATGGTTGTTCACTACTTTGGTGGATGTGGGTTGAGTTTGTCTTTGCGACTACGTCCAATAAAGACTCAAAGTTCAAACCATAAAATGAAAAGCAATTAATGTGTTGGCTAAGAAAAGGGGTTTAGTCCCCGCTGAAAGTTCAGGTGTAAGAGACCCTAATGTATTTCAAAGTTCCATAAAAGTGAGAGACCACAGACATCCGGTACTAGACAAAGGCCAGACCCACGCATGATTCCTGAAAGTTCGTGTGTGCAAGACCCGTGGTGTAGGCCGAAAAGTTCTGTTGCCCAAAGAAAACACACAATCATGGTTATCACTTTCTGGGACTAGTCAGTGGATGTGGAGTCCGGGTCGACTCTCGATTTGAAGTACCCATCGGGCACCCAGCATTGGGTGCTGGTGAGCCGACAATGGCCCGCAGGCGGAGTCATTGGTACTACAAGGACGGATTGGTCACACCTTAGCATAGGCATGTGTATGGGAGTCAGTGAGTGACTCGAGATATGGGCATGAAAACATCTCATGCATGATGTAAGTCATTCCATATGTGAATTGTAAATTGTATGGAATTTGGATGTTTATGTGTACCACTGTGCGTATTTCTTAGTGGGAGTAACCTAGAGAATTAACTACTGGCATTTATCGGGTACGTTTCACTCCCTGGCCGAGGACCCCCTTTCAGTAATATCGGAGAAGACAAGCACTCAAGGTCAGGAGTACCGAAGAAGACTCGGCTGTGGTCTTGAGAAGCATTTTGTAAAATATATTAGAATTATCTAGTTTTAATATATTTTGGCATGTAAAAAGTGTATAAGAGTTGTACATCAAACTCTTGGGAATTTTTACAAGAAATGGGTTATTTGTAAGAAAAAGATTATACAGGAATAGGTCTCAATATATGAGACATGTGAGTGTGATATTGGGGCCCCCGATATCCACGAGTTTCCTCGGGTTGACAGGTTGTCAACGGGACCCCTGGAAGTTGGGGTGTCATAGCTTGATCTCAGATGACGAAACGAACTTCATCATTGAATTCGTCTCACGAAATCTAGTTACCCCGTCGAATTTCATTGAATTCCGAGACAATAGAAATTTCACATTTTTCGAGGGCATCGTAATGAGTGACGATGGCATGATCAGGTGGATGCCATACGGCACTTGTGGGAGTGACATTATGGCAAGAGCCATGTGTGCACTAGGAATAAACGCTCAAGACACATGTGTTACATGATGTAATAAAAGGGAAAAAGAAAATAAAGAAAATAAGGAAGAAAAACATGGTGATGACAAGTGGCCAAGGAGGAAAGTGGGGGGAAGTTTCCCCCACTTGATCCATACGGGTAGGAGAAGCTAGAAGGAGGATAAAAGAGAAAATGGAAAGAAATGAAAAGAGATGAGGATGGAACAAACAAGAGAAGGAAGTGCGGGTGGATAAGGAAAGAAAGAAAAGAAAAGAAAAGGAAAAAGAGAAGGGATAGCAAACAAGGGAGAGAGAAGAGAATCGGATAGAGAGAAAGAGAAAGGAGAGAGAGAAACAAAAAGGGAGATTTTTTCAGACCACAATGAATCTATAACCGAGAGTAAGAGAATCCACGCATCGCAAGGCGCGTGGGTACCCCAAAATTCGAGTTTCACAAACTCCGCGGAGTGTAAGGAATTTTTCCTACTTGGATTATTTCTAGCCTAAAGGCCATTTAATAACATAAGCTGTCTTTGGGGCAGAAACTGGCCGGGTGTTTTAGTCCAAAAATTTTGGGATTGAATATTGGAAATTTTTGGGACTGGTTTCAAACAATCCCAGACTGTGTTGACGGTTTGGTTTCGATCCTGGGATTGATGTCCTTGGGTTTCGTTGTGAGTTTTAGTGTCCCAGTGGTTGGGTGACAAATGAACCAAAAATTGGTTCATAAAAGTGAAGGGACTATGTGGTTCTCCTCTCTGCTTATGGGTTCAGTTAGCCATTTTGTGTGTTATTGCTTGATCAATAACATGTCGAGTGTGAAAATATTTGCGGTTGAGATATACTATTTGATGGATGTAAATTATGGCGTAGAAAATAAAATTACCCATGTTTTTGAAAATGCGCATGGAAGTTTCATTGTGCATGGAACATGATACAACATGAAATGACATAAATGCATTTCATATAAGGTAATATTAGATTTGTTCGGTGTGTGCATGGTATTGACACCATCATTCTTTCAGGACGAAGGGTGAGTTTTCTGAATGGGGACAACATCCAAAGTCAAGACTCACGGTTGTATAAAACAATAATGATAATAAATCTCTTGTGTTTTGGGTGGAGCAAGGTTGGGTAGATCCCCCCCTAGGTGAAAGACCCAAATTTTATTCTTTGTTAGACATATGTATCCAGCGATGAAAGTTCACGAAAGTGTCGGAAGGCGTGCGAAGCCTGCGGTGAGACCCTGGAAATTCGCAACCTAAATAAACACATGGGATTTGATAAATTAAAATTGGAGGGTTGTTCAATGGTTTAAGTCATTAGGTGAAACACCAATGACTGGTTTTCATACTTGGTGTTGCAAACGAGGAGTCGGCTCAGACTCGTTGTAAGTATGAGGGGAGTCTCATCTCATGCATGACACAGAACATTCCATATAGGCTTGCATTATTTATATGGAATATGATTTGATGTTTTATGTAGGCCATTGCATGTGCATTTTAGGTGGGGAGTAGCCCTTATAGGAAAATTTTCTACTAAGCATTGCTCACCCCATTATGGGGAAATATTTTTCAGGTACCGGAGGTACAGAACGAGCTGAAACATGTTCAAGAGACTTATTGTGAAAAAAAAAAAAAAAAAGGTCGGATTGTGGCCTATTAAATTGTTTTGTAATATTCTGGATAGAATATCCAGTTGTTGATATATGTAAATAATAAGTTTTGTAATAGAAACTTAGTTTTTGTGGGATTGTTCTGAAGGCAGCAGCACACTTCCTGACCTTTACTATCAGATAAATTTAACAGAGAAAAGATTGAAGTACAGAAAAAATGGGCTATTGCCCATTTCAGCTTCTCTGTCGTGATAGAGAGTCCCTATCGTGATAGAGACTTTGGGTTCCTCATACAAAGAGCCTGTGTCACAACTGAGTCGCGCCACATGGTACATGCACTTCTGATGGCGTCCCTGGGCATGCGAGACACGGCCCTTCGTGAGATTGCCCAATAGGAGGACTTCACGCTGACAAAGATTTATTGCGCACAGAGAATGCTCACGCGACAAGACGGGCGAAAGCATATTCGGCTCGCACACGACAACTTCAGCGTGAGCCTACGCACTGCCTTCGAGCCCTCGTCGCGACAGAGTCGGGGCCCAAAGAGCTTAGTGCACTGTTTGAGCTACTATTCATTAACACTGTTCATGGGTACTATTTATGGATATTGTACACATGGGGTTTCCTAATCCGGTTTTCAGTCAAGTAGGACCCAGAATATTTGAAAAAAAAATAAAAAAATGACCCTCGGAAATTGAGGCGTCACAAAACTACCTGAACCGGGTGATTCTATTGGAAACGGATGGTTTTTAGCTCAGGACTTTTAGGTCATTAGATTGGGCCCAAACACCCCCACAGCCCCATGTATTCATTGTAATCCCAAAGCCCAAATATTATGAGCTAGGCCTCACTCGGACCCACTTTTTGCATCTATGTTTGTGTGGATATCATTTATAAGGACATTGATTTGCTATTAGTGTACCAAAACCAAGAAAAATTTACATTCAATGGGTCTTGAGCTCTAGCTTGGGAAAACATGGAGGACACTGGGCTACACTAATTGTGATACCCCAAATTTGAGGGTCCCATTGACAACTGGTTAACCCAAAGGATTCATGTGGATTTCGAGTGACTCGATACCACACTGTTGTGTCCCATTTATCGGGATCCATATTTTCACAAAAATCGAGCAGAGTCTCCTTTGTTTGGGGAGCTCTACCCAACATACAACCTGTATAACAATATAATCATACAAGGTCCATCTATCCATATTCCCAATATACATCCCTTTATCGGGAGCTATTCATTTACATTTAAATCTAAAATATGAAAATAAAACACTTAATTACAGTCCGTAAGAGTCCTATCATGGCCCTCTTACCATAATTACATACCCGACTATTTAGACAATAGTCCCAAAAGAATTTAGTTATAATTCTTTTATACAAAATATTTTTACAAAAATGTCACTCAAAGGTAATATCAAGGCCACAAATCGGCCTTCTTCATAATCACGGCCTCGACGGAGCTTCGTCTCCCTGTACACCCCTTGTACCTGAAAGGGGGTCCTACAATGGGGTGAGGAATGCCCAATAGAAAATTTCTCCTATAAGGGCTACTCCCCACCTAAAATGCACATGAAATGGCAACCATGAAAACCTGTCCAATCACATTCCATATAAATAATGCAATCCTATATGGAATATTACGTGTCATGCATGAGATGAGACTTCTCATGCCCACAACTCGAGTCCCGACCGACTCCCTCACACTTGCAATGTCAAGTGTGAAAACCAGTCATTGGTGTTTCACCCAATGACTTAAACTATTAGACAACCCTCTAATATTCACTTGAATTTTAATTTATCCAATCCCGTGTGCTTATTTGGGTCACAAATTTCTGGGGTCTCAACTCAGGCTTTGTACGCCTTCCGACACTTTCGCGAACTTTCATCGCTGGATACATATGTCTGACCAAGAATAAAATTTGGGTTTTTCACCACCCGGTGGGGAGGGATTCGCCCCATCTTGCTTCGGTACCTAAACACACGAAATTTATTATTATTTTATGCACCTATGAGTCTCACTTTGGATGGGTCCTATTTTCGAACTCACCACATATTCCCCAAGAATGGTGAATAACAGCATTCATGCACCCACACCCGACTCACGCAATGTGACCTGCATATGAAATGCAATCATGTCATTTCATGCTATGCCATGCTACATGCAACATTTATAAATTCCGGATAATTATATTTCCTACATATAATTTCCATTTATCACAATTTTTATGTTAATACATCACGCAAGCACATATTAACATGATTTTTACACACAACAGCATATTATTTATTTTTCTAACAATACACACAAATGGCCCAAATCTGACCCATATGTCAGGCACCTCTGGTCCTTCACGCCATGAATCATTTTTGGTTCCATTTGTCACCAAATCATTGTGATACTAAAACATACAACAAAACCTGGAGACCTCAGTCATGGGATCACAACCAACATGTTATTCAAATTTTGCACAACACATAAAAATGAAGACACATGAGTCCGAAAATTAGTCTTAACTACTAAAACAATCTTGCAACCATCCAACCGCCCCGACAACAATCCACAAAAATCCCGTCTAACTGGTCCAAAACAATCCAAACAGCCCCGAATCGGGTCTCAAAACAGCCTTTAGGACTAAGTCCGAAACCGTCCGGAAACAGTCAAAATTAGTCCGATCGTCTGAAACAGCCCCGAAAATTTAGTCTCAGATCGTTTAAAACAATCTCGAAAATTTTCAATATTCAGTCCTCAAATCTTAATCAAATCACATGGCCAGCACTATCAGAAGAAAGTCCTATGCCATAAAATGGATTTTAGGCTAGAACAATCCAAGTAGGGAAAATTCCTACCTCAGAGTTTGATGAAACACCAAGATTCTCTTTGCACCACTTACAGCTTCGCGATGCGTGGATCATCCTTGCCTCGTTTCTCGACGAAACAGACGCCCGATCTCCGGTAGGATCCCAAAGATGGAGAAGGCAAAGTTTCCTCTACCCCTCTCTTCTCTCTTTCGCCTTTCCGTCCGTCCCTCCTCCTCCTTCTTTCTTCTTTTTAACTTTCCTTATTTCCTTTCTTTCTTTTTCCTCTTTAATTTCTTTTATTGGCTTTCTTTCTCTCCTTTTTTTTCCTTTAGCCCAATCCCAACCTCAATTCTCCTATTTGCCGACTCATTCCTTTTAAATTTTTATTTTTTCTTTTGTTTTATCATTGAAGATCCCACCAGATAACCTCTATGAACCTGAGAGGCCTCCACTCCAATCCGACATATAGAAACCCTTCTCCTCAAAAACAATCAATTAAAACTATGGAGCGGTAACCCCTCAGCAATCCCAATATCTTTAAAATAATGTAGTCATAAAATTTTTCTTTTCTTTTTTTTTTCAAACACTTAGATTTTTCGTAAAATCTACGTAGAGTTTCCTCTGCTTTTTCTGACTCTTCCAAATTTACAAAAACCCGCAAAACATTTAAAAATACTTCTAATCTTTCAATTCTCAACTTCCATTTTAGGACTCTCGTCCACAACCTAATTGAGCAACACAACTCAATCAAGCAAAATATATACACATATACATTTATTTACCAATCATCAAACATTCAAAACTTCTTCAATTCCAAAACAATTTTATAAAAGGATTTCATTTGACGGACTTAAGCCGATCGCCTACGCACTGGCCCAATCGAGGATCAAAGCCCACGTAGTCTCTTTTCAAAATATATACATATATACATATATACATGACAAAATATCCAATATATACATTATGCAAAATATATACAATGCAAGCCACAAAGGCTGCCTCTTCGATGGCTCACCACACCGCAGTGAGGGTACTTATCTACAAGACTGCCTGTGTCTCGAAATGTTTTGAAACATACGAAAAGAGTTAAGCTAAAGGAGCTCAAGTGAGGTACATTTTCATTTAAGACAGTAACATTTTCGTGATATATCAAAGTAATAAATACTTATACAATTAAAACCAATTTATGCTTTAAACTTTCTTCTAATGGAACCCGTGTGGCAAACACACCGAACAGCTCGGCACCACGGTGAGGACGCCTCAATCCAAGCCATAACCACTATGTCGCTGAGAAACTCACGCCATGCATAGGTCTCCACTTCATAGCACCTATCACGTGCAAGATATGCTAAAATCTATTTCCTCGCTAGTAACCTATAACTATTCCTCTAAATCCTTACACGCTAAGGTACCTCACCGATATCACTATAATAAATATATAGGGTTAGGGTAACCATCAAGAAACATTTATTCAAAATACATTTATAAATCCATTTAAATCCTTTACTTTATCATTAAACACATATGCATTCTTTACACATTTTAAACTTTCTTCATAATGCCTTAATATTATGCATACATATTTAATATACATATATAAAACATTTGCATTAACTTACCATTTTAACATAAAAATCTTTCACTTTTAAAAATCAATTTTCAAAATCAGTTTTACACTCTACCGCTCACCGCCTCAATCCCGCTTGCTTCGTCCACTTCGCTTCCCTGCCTGATAGTCCTTTTCACCTTTTTCAAGAAAACCACGACCAAACATTAACCATACTTCCATTTTAATCCACCATACACATTCATTTTCACCCAACCACATCACATTCACTTTAATCCCATTTAACCACACTTAAAAATACATAACCAAGGAAATGACCAAAATACCCTTTACTTTACAAAATGACCTTAATACCCTAATTCAAATCCTTTTCAACCAATTTCAATAGCATTTCTAGAGTTAATATTCACCCTAAAACACATGGAAATTACCAAACCACCCTTGACCCCTCTCATTTCCCTTTTTGGCCGAAATATGCACAAGCCATATTCAATTTTGTTCTTCCGTTTTCTTCATTCTAATCACTCCAATCTAATGCCTTATACCTCAATTTCACTAATCCCTAACCAATTTCAACATGTCATACAAAATGCACTATCAAACCCTAACCATCACTCACTTTATTTTTCAAACCCTAACCTAATCCATTTCTTTTCAACTTATATCAAAATCATCATGATTCAACCTTAAACACACTTAATTCACATCCATTCAAGAAAATCAAAGCATTAGCATGACAAACATTAAAAATCCAACTTTCCACCATTGTGAAATCATTGTTCTGGTTTTCTTGGCTTCTTCCTGGATACCACTTGGAGATCGCCTGAAAGCTTGAAGGAGAAGAAAATCACATCCCACCTTGCTCCACCTTGCCTCACACGCTTTTTTGTTTTCCTTCCTTCTTTTCTTTTTTTCTTTTTCTTTTTCTTCTTATGGTTGTGAAGCTTTTGAGTAAATCTCAATCTTTGGGCCTTATATTTGATTCATAACTTGCCAATTGCACTTTAAGCCCATAAATCTCTATTGGTTGATGCAAAGTATTCTACATGATGTCACCTTGTCATTGGTCCATTCTTATGAGTCACAAATCCACTAATCCATTATTTAAATCATAACTGTATTTATTATGAGTTATTTTGATCGACTCACAAGAAAATAAATATCTCACTTATATCGATTTACCCGTCATTTCTTTATACCGCTCATACCGATTAAACGTCAAAAATATTCTCTGTCGTCTAAACTCAAATTGACCATGAAATATTCTAATTAAATCCTTCACAAGGATTCTGTGCTTTGAAATCACCGAAACTGATTTAAAATCATAAAACCTGGAACCGACAATAGCTTATTATTATCCGAATTACGCTCGGATCGCTTGAAACCATCCAAACGGATTCCGCTTGGCCATAAACCCCATGATTAATTCCGACACTGCATTTTCGGCCCACTCCGAAAAATTTCTACGCAGTCTCGACCATCCGAAAAATCACTATTCACTTAAATCTCCAATCTCTTCTAAATATCGTCAAGTCATAGGAACTGAAATTTCTTAAAATTCCTCTCAAACCCTCTCCATCCTGATATAATAAGCAGCACTACTATTCATTAGGGCATCCGATGAAATTTTCTTTGAAACATTTTGTCTATAATATCGAGCGCTCAAATTCTAATTCACCTCGCTTCTATCATCGACTCTAATCAGTTCAACAACTACCATTATAACATTCAATAAGGTTGGGGTTTTACAATCTCCCCTCCTTATAAAAATTTCGTCCTCAAAATTAAAACATTCGTACCTGCATCAAAGATATGGGGGTAATGCCTCTTTATCTACTCCCCATGCTCCCATGTAGCTTCCTCTACTGTATGACCTCCACACCTCCTTCTCAATTACCGGAATAGTCTTGTTTACTACAGAACTTGCTCCTAATAGCCTGAGGATCTCGCACTGGTTCCTCTTTCGTATGTCAAATTTTTCCTGTATTTCCACTCGGCTGCTCATTAATACATGAAGGGTCTCGTATGTACTTGCGGGAGCATAGAAACATGGAAAACATCGTGGAACGCGACGGTGTTGCATGGCACCCACCCCATATGCCACCTCCCAATCCTCTCAACAATCCTCAGAGTATCTAATATACCGGACTCAGCCTTTCCACGTTTCCTCAAATCTTAGTACAATTCCTTCCATGGGAAATCCTCAAAATACCATATCCCCTACCTCGAACTCTAGGCTGTCCCTACGGCATTATTCGCATAACTTTTCTATTTTGCTTAGTCTATCCCTTATAACTTTGATCTTATCACAAGTCACTTGGACAATTTTTTTGACCTACTAATTCTCCTTCGCTACTGCCTGGACAGACTGAGTTCATATTTCCGTCCATAAAGAGCCTCTTGCTAAGGCCATACCAGTATCGTCTCGATAATCGGTATTGTATGCAACCCATAAGGTAGATGGGTGTCCCAGCCCCTAAACTCCATAACACATGCCCTGCCATATCTTCTAAAGTCCCGGAGAACTTTCTTATCGCCATCCGTCTGTAGACAAAGCCATCGAAAAGTAGTCTAGTGCCAAGGGCATTCCGTAAACTGGTCAAAACCGTGAGGTAAAACCCGATCTCTGCTCAAACAATGGAAACCTCCAAGGTACCATGCGCTTTGATAATCTCTAACGTACTCACAACTTATCCCACGAATCACTATTCCCGGGAGTAGGTAGAATGGGCTTATTTCTGGCTGGTCAGTTTACACCCATATCGTATCATGGCTACTTCCGCAACGTGGAAGTCCTACCACAACCATAGTGATTCTCCTCATTTCCACGAGGGATCGGGAGTGATCGTAATAGTCCCAGCTTTGATGTTGTGGCTTTCACCGTCGACATGTGAGATATCCGAGATCTAACTCGTAATATCCTCTTCATACCCTTCCACCAATAGTGTTCCTTTAGGTATGATACATCTTTGTGCTTCCCGATGTATAGCATAAGCGGAGGAATGGGCTTCTCCATAATCTCTCTCCTCACATCACCCCAATATCTGCACACAACCTCCGTCCCATGACCACGGTACCATCTTCTCTCAATGACAACCCCTGGGCCCGTGACTCTACTTCACCTCTCAACTTACCATATCCAGGATCCCGGACCGAAGCCTCTCTAACTCGTCTATCAACACAGACGACATGAAATGTGGCTAATAATACTCCCGACCATTCCGGGCCCCACACCTAAGGACCCTCAATTCTATGAGTCGAGGAAGATGCACGACCCTCGCGCGATATAGGGAACTCCATGGCCCCTACTAAGAGCATATGCTACCATCGCTCACCTTTCCGTAGATGATATTCAATGGTACATCTTCATAATCCTGATCGGGCTCAATCCATCTCCCTCCGCTCATGTTCAGCCTCTTCCGCTGTAAACAGATACCGCAAGCCTATGATCCATAAAAACCCTACAGTGGCACTCCATATAATGCCTCCATATCCGCAAGGCAATACTACGCTGCTAGCTCAAGGTCGTGGTGTAGGTGATAATTTCCTGCTCTCATGCTTTTTCACTGCCTCCAGGAAGATATGCAATCACCTTTGTCATTCTCGCAGCTTAATACACATGTGGTCCTAGGCTCCGCCTGTGAGGCATCACAATACACCGCAAAGCCATCCCGCCCTGATGGAAGTGTGGCACTGAGCCGAGGTCAATCTCCTTTCAGTTCATCGAACTCGCGACAAGCCTCGACCATAAAAACCCGGCTCCTCTTTCCTTGTCAACTAGTCAAAGGTGCGGCTATCTCGAAAATCCTCAACGAACTTACAGAATACCCGCCAAACCCGTAAAACTCCTTATCTCGTAACACTCTTAGGAGGTTTCCAATCTGCGCATAGCTTCGACCTTCTACGATCCACCGAGACCCTCTAAACTATGTGTCCCAAAAAGGCTTACACCGTCGAGCCAAACCGACACTTAATGAAGCTCGCATATAACCATGTTCCCGCAATGTTTGCGCAACTATCCCCAAGTGATCCGCATGTTCTTCCACCGTCCGAATAGATCAATATATCGCCAATAAGCACGATAACAACCGACCGCGGCAAGCCTAAAATCGCTCATGAGATCCATGTGCCAAGCCGCATTCGTGAAGTCCAAATGGCATGACTAGAAACCCGTGCCCATACCGCGGTTCGACACCGCCTCGAAACATCCTCATCATGAACTCTCAACCGATGATAGCCTCGACCTCAAATCAATCTTGAGAATACCTTAGCTCCCCGAATCGATCAAAGAGATCATCAACTCTGAAGAGGATAATCGGGACACGTATTGTTACCTTATTCAACTCTCTATAATCAATACATAATCGCATGCTTCCGTCCTTTTTCTTCACAAATAAAACCGGTGCTCCCTAAGGAGACGTGCTCGGTCTGACGAACCCCTTGTTGACCATTTCTTCCATCTGCACCTTAAGTTCTTTCACCCCGCAGGGGCCATCCTCGCAGGGCGCTCTGAAACTCCGCCTACCCCAGGCTAACTCGGACCAAAATCAATCTCTATCCGGGGGTAATCCTAAGATCATCCTCGAAACACATCCTAAATTTTGACTACCTAATGTCTTCCACCTCATATCATCATCTCTCACCTCAACCCGCATAAGCTTGATACCCCTGATATGACTTTCTATACTTCCAGCCATCATCACGTACATCATAATGAGGACAATATCTTCCTACCCCACAAAAAGTAATCTCTCGTCTCCTTGGCCTACAACTTAACTTCCTTCCTCAAGCAATCCATGGTGGCGTTGATGTCGACACAAACTACCCATCCTCTTAAGATCACATCAAGTCCCGATGTCTAACACCAAATCGGGCCCTAAACCTACGGTCTCAATAATCACTCTACAACCCATGTATAATTTATCCGCTATAAGTGAATCTCCCGTAGGAAGGAGACTACCATACTACACCCATGGTCAGATTCCCATGTTCACTTGTGCAATAAATTTCGCAGAAATAAACGAAAGGAGTGCACTCAGATCTATCAAGACATAAGCATCCCTATCAAAACTTGATAAGACTGGCCATGACCTCCCGGTGTTACATCCGCCTCCTCGCTAGGTGACCGCAACACTCCTGTACTTATGTCCGGGTCAGTCCCATCCGCCCTTCCGGATGGCCGACTTCACTGATCCTCCGTGCCCAGTAAATGTAGTGGGCCTCCGCCTCGAGCCCTCTGACTCGACTCGACTCTACCGAAGCATCGAATCGCCTCGCCCCGCTCCGCCCCACTCGATCCACCGCCGTAAACTACTCGCTGGCACTCTATGGCGAAGTGTCCCTACCGCCCGCACTTAAAGCACCGCCCGTGCCCCAATCTCGTACTACCATAATGGTTCTTCCCACACCGAGCACACTCGCTTTGAATCCCGGGAGCGCCGCCTCGCGCCTCACCGAACCCCTCGGGTAAGACCGCGGCCCCATGACCGGGCCCGTCGCCACCGGCCCACTGCGGCCTTTTCCTCCCCCCGACAAACATCGGAACCTCCTCGAACTCCATCGCCGACTCCACTCCGCTGGGTTCTGGATCGGGCAGCCCGGGATTTCAACCCCATGCCCTCTCTCACTTAACCCGGCCCTACTACCCGGCCGCATCGGGTGTGGGCCGGCCGACGCTACTATGGTCCTAATCACTGACTAAGACCTACAACAAACCTCTGTCTTCGAAACTTCATCATCCCCGATAAATGGAACATGTCCGACGAGCCTTAAAACCCGCCTCATAACTGGTCACAGAGTATCCCCCGCCTCCACTTAAAGAACTCCATGTACCTTCGCACACCTCAGAATCGGGCCGGAACAAACTTATCCAGAAACTCTTCCTCGAACTCGTGCCTGTGATTAATTCTCTGTGCATCTCCTCCGAACCCGCCTCCTCCACTGCCTCCCGTAGGAGAAAAAGCGTAAAAGTGACCATCTCCGTCATCTCAGACACTTCATCACCCGTGACCCGCTCATTTCCTCTAACCATGACGAAGCCTTTCCGGTCTCCTAATCCATCATAGTTCCGTGCTCCCTAGCCGCCCCCCATAGAAGCACCCGCCCCTGGCCGCCAGAATGCAAGGCTAAAAGCTTAGCCATCCGTCTAAAGGTATCCGTCCTTCCACGACCAGGAGGCTGGCGGCCTCGGGCCTCCGTGGTGACTCACAGGCATAGGGTCACTTATGTATCAGGGGGGAGGAACATACGCACTCACCAACATGTTCCTCGTGCAGGTACTAATGCCTCAGAGCTCTCCCGGGTGGCCTCATCAGCCTCGACTTCACGCATTTTCTCGTGAATTCAAAATTTTAATATGTCATGTAATGGCATATATGATTTTAAATCACATAAATAATTGATGCAATTCTTAAAATAAAACATTAAAAACAATCATATGAAAATAAAATTTTCAAATCTTTATAACATTTTCAAAACCTGCTCGATAATTAATGCTGAAGGATCCTTACCGTATTAACCTCATGAACCCTGCAGGCCTTCCGCACTCCGTAACGGATATAGAAACTTTCCTCAAAACAATCAATTAAAACTATGAGCTTAACCCCTTTACAATCCTTAACATATCATCTTTAGAAAATAATGGAAGTCAAGTGGTAAAATTTTTTCTTTTCTTTTTTTTTTTTCAAACACTTAGATTTTTCGCGTAAAATCGGCTTAGTTTCCTCTGCTTTTCTGACTTTCCCAACTTACAAAACCTCGCGAAAACATTTAAAACACTTAATCTTTCAATTCTCAACTTCCATTTTAGGACTCTCGTCCACAACCCACTGAAGAATACAACTCAACTGCTAAAATATATACACATATACATTTATTTACTTCCAATCATCAAAACATTCAAAACTTCTTCAATTCCATGACAATTTTATAAAAGGATCGCTTGAGCCGACTTAAGCCGACGCCTACGTACTGGCCCACCGAGGATCAGCCTGTTTTAGTTCCTTTTTCAAAATATATACATATATACATATATACATGACAAAATATTCAATATATACAATATGCAAAATATATATACAATGCAACACAAAAGGCTGCCTCTTTCTGATGGCTCGACCACCGCGCAGAGGGTAATTTCTACCGGCGCACTGCCTCAGGTCCTCGAAAAATGTTTTTGAAACATACTAGAAAAGAGTGAGCTAAAGGAGTCAAGGAGTGTACATTTTCTTACTGCACAACATTTTCAAGATATATCAAAGTAATAAATACTTTTATACAATTAAAACCAATTTATGCTTTAAACTTTCTTCTAATGGAACCTGTGGGTAAACACACCGAATCAGCCTGGCACCGACGGTGAGGATGGCCTAATCCAAATATATAACCATCATGTCAGGAGAAACTCACATGCATAGGGTTCCAAATATAGCACCTTATCACGTGTAAGGATATTACGCTAAAATCTATTTCCCTCCTCGCTATAACCTATAACTATTCCCCTCTAAATCCTTACACGCTTAAGGTACCTCAACGATATCACTATAATAAATTATATAGGGTTAGGTAACCATCGCAAACATTTATTCAAAATACATTTATAAATTCATTTAAATCCTTATTTATCATTAAAACACATATGCATTCTTTACACATTTTTAAACTTTCATAATGCCTTAACATATGCATACATATTTAATATACATATATAAACATTTACATTAAACTTTTCATTTTAACATAAAAAAATCTTTTCACTTTAAAACTCAATTTCAAAAATCGCTTTACACTCTACCGTCTCACCGCTCAATCCCGCTTGCTTCCCGTCCACTGCTTTCCGTCCGAGCAAAGGTCATTTTCACCTTTTTCAAGAAAACCACGACTAAACATTAACCATACTTCCATTTTAATCCACCATACACATTCATTTTCACCCAACCACATCACATTCACTTTAATCCCATTTAACCACACTTAAAAATACATAACCAAGGAAATGACCAAAATTCCTTTACTTTACAAAATGACCTTAATACTCCCTCAATTCAAATCCTTTGCCAACCATCCCAATGCATTTCTAGAGTTACTATTCACCTCTAAAACACATGGAAATTACTAAACCACCCTTGACCCTCTCATTTCCCCTTTTGGTCGAAATATGCACAAGCCATATTCAATTTTGCTTCTTCCGTTTTCTTCATTCTAATCACTCCAATCTAATGCCTTTATACCTCAATTCTCACTAATCCCTAACCAATTTCAACATGTCATACAAAATGCACTATCAAACCCTAACCATCACTCACTTTATTTTTCAAACCCTAACCTAATCCATTTCTTTCTCAACTTATATCAAAATCATCATGATTCAACCTTAAATACCACTAATCTCACATCCATTCAAGAAAATCAAAGCATTAGGCATGACAAACATTAAAATCCAACTTTCCCACCATTAGAAACTTACTTGTTCTTGGTTTTCATTCCCTCGATACCACTCGAGATCACTTGGAAAGCTTGAAGGAGAAGAAAATCACATCCCACCTTTGCTCCACTCCTTTGCCTCATTACACGTTTTTTGTTTCTTCTTCCTTCTCTTTTCTTTCCTTTCTTTTTCTCTCTTTTCTTCTCTCTTTTCCTCTCTCATGGCCGAGCTCTCTACCCCGAGCAAACTCGTAACTTCTTAAATTTTACATTTTGATCCTCACAACTTGCCAAATTGCACTTAAGCCCATAAACTTATCAAGTTGATGCAGTGACTTACACATGTCAATTGTCATCGGGTCCATTCTATGAGTCACAAATCCACTAATCCATTATTTAAATCATAACTTAGCCATTAAGAAAGGTTTTGATCGACTCTCACAAGAAAATATCTCACTTATATCAGATTTTACTCAGTTTCGCCTTATACTGCTTTTATACCGATTAAACGTCAAAAATATTCTATGGTCGTCTAAACTTCAAATTGACCATGAAATATTCTAATTAAATCCTTCACAAAGGATCTCGTGCTCAAATCACCGAAATCGGATTTAAAATCATTAAAGTCGGAACCTGACAATAGCGTATTATTATCCGACCACGCTCGATCGCTTGAAAACTATCCAAATGGACTCGTCATTTTCTGCGAGACTCTATGATTAATTCGAAATTTTCGTATTTTTCGGCCCAATTTCGAAAAATTTCAGCAGTTCGACCTCCAAATCAAAACACTATTCACTTAAATTCCACCCTCTTTTGGGCAACAAACAAGCACAGAATCCAAATTCTAAAATCCCAGAACCCCTCCATTCTAGATATAATAAGAAGAATTACTATTCATTAGGCATCCTATGAAAATTCAAAAAATTTCACTTTTATGCCCAAATGACGTCCGGAGCTCTAAACCCTAATCTACCCTCGCTTCTATCATCGACTTAATCGCCCAACAACTACCATTATAACATTCAATAAGGTTGGGGTTTTACATTTATTCTTCCATTGGACTTTCTTTTTTTCTTTTCTCCTTATTTCCTTTTTATTTCCCTCTTTTGACACATGGCTCAATGTGAGCCATTCACACAAGTGAACCACATGGCTCATGCCATTTGTCACTCCCCTAGGGTGCCATGTGGCATCCACATGCTCATATCATGTGTCACCTGACATCCGATACCTCGAAAAAAGTGAAATTCCGACTGTCTCGGAATCCGATGAAATTCGACAGGGTAACTAGATTTCATAGGACGAATTCAAAGGTAAAGTTTGTTTTATCATCCAAGATCTAGAAAATTTCCTGTTTTCAACCGAAATTACCGTTTTACCATTTTCAGAAAAATTAAATTTTTCCCGGGTTTTACACTAACTGATGTTATACCAATTGCAAAAATTATATATGTCATTCCTCAACTTGTTATTCTAACTAATATATTATTAGGTTTAAACATTAAAAATATTTCATTTTATAAAATTTAAAATATTATTATAATTACACTTATAGTTAATAATATCAAGTATTAAAGATAAATGTTTCAAAAAAAAAGTATCAAAGATAAATATTATATGATTCTAATTTATTTGCATATATATATATATATATATATATATATTAATTTTAATAATATATAAATTATACATTTATTATGTCACCGGTTAAACCGCGGTTAAACCACTGGTTGGATCAGTGAATCGTGAACCAATAACTTTTCCGGTTTTTAAAACATTGGGTTTTGGGCATATTTTGGATACGGTGCTTCTCCATTTTTTTTAACGAATTCTTCATATTATACTGCTGATACAAAAGTTTGATGGCCCTCATTATATTGCTTTATTCCTTTTTTACTAGGCTTGGGAATGGATCACAAAAAGTAGTCAATTAGCACAAATAATTTGCAAAATTTTTATTTTTATTTTTATTATATGCAAACATAATTTAATAATTTTTTAATATATTTTTATTTATTTTTAATTGTTTTCAAGAATCCAACATTCTTTAAGACATATGCATATCTCATAAATAATATCTTCCGAAACAAGGTATCATGAAATATTAAAGAATAAAATTCTATGTTCTTACCTCTATATAAATTTATTTTTATTATATATATTATATACATTGTATTTTATAAAATTCTATGTTCTTACCTTTATATAAATTCTTTTTTTTTTATTAGATTTTTTATTCATGCCAAAAATAAAAAGAGCATATGGAAAATCTTGAATATTCAAATCTATACTAGCAGTTAGAGCTATCAATATGGGTTGAGCCGAACGGGGCTTGTTCTAATTTTAACTCGACTGAGGGTCAGTTGTAAAAATTTAAGCCTCGACGAAACCGGGCAAATTTGGCCCGATTTGTTTTGAGGGCCCATGTGTGTTTTAGCCTAGGTTAGTCTAATTGGCCCGAAATTTTTATTTAATTTTTTTAAGTGACTAGTTTAGTAATTAAGATTTTTGAGGATTCATCTAAAAAATTTAATATTTTTGCTATCTCTTTTGTGGCATAGAGGTTTTAAAAAATAATAATTATTATAATATATGTATCTTTGTTGTTTTAACTATTTTATTTTCAATTTCTAAATGTATCTTTTTAATATAATTTAGATGATAATTTAATATTTAAAAAATCTTGTATGAAAATTTATGGAATGCATTTGAATTAAATAAATTATAGTTTTAATATTGAATATATTTTTATTTATCCCATTACTCCTATTTTAAATATTTACGATTTCATTTTTTTTATTTATCCTTTAAATTTTATTCAATCATAAATATGTTTTTGATAAAAATAAAGTTGTACTAGTTTATAAATTAAACTAAATCTAATGACTAAATTATCAATATATTTTAAATAATTTTAATACTTAAACTAGTATTAATAACAAAATAATGTTATTTTAAAAATGATTAACAAAAATTAAACACTAATTTCTTGCATAGTATGATTATATCTTCTAGCTATATGGATTTCCAAACAAATAAGATATTTTATTATGGATTTTCAAACAAATAATGTAAAATCTGGGAAAATTAGAAATGTTCAAAAATGGAAAAATGATAATAATAATAATAATAAATTGTCATAATGGTTTAGGGAAGCCTAGAAAATTCTCTAGATCTCGGATGACCTAAACGACTACGCCATTGATTCGCCCCCGCAAAATCCAGCCGACCTAAAAGTTTCATTGACTTTGAGACACTTAATATTTTTATAATTTTCATGATAAGTCACAAGGATTCAAAGGACGAGATTTTTATAAAACTTTGCCGTGAATTCACAGCTTAAGCTTCATTTAAAATAAATCAATACGAAAGAATAAACTGGCTTTATAACGGATCTGGACGAGAGATGGACACAAGGCACAATGTGAGCCATGTATCCAAATTTAAAAAAAAAAAAAAAAAAAAAAGATAAAAAGAAAAAAAGGAGTCAAAAGGAAAAAAAAAAAGGGGAGACAGACTGTGACGCCCCATTTCCCCGAGGGTCCATTGACAACCCGTCAACCCCCGGAATATTCTTAGATATTGGGTAACCCGACACCACTCATGAAAACCCGTAGTCTCCTTGTTCCGGAGCTCTACCCAAAATACAACATGTCCTAATCACACAAGAACCTGTCCTAATATTTACAAAGACCACACCGGTCCATATACAATTAAATGAGTAAAATTGTCACATGGGCCCATGCATCAATACTACCAAAAAAGATCCAACCAACTATATTATATATTCAAGAGTTAAGAAATTACTCTTAATTCAAAACATATATTAAAATTTAAAATTATAATACATGTTATACAAAAGTATCTACCAAAGCCACATGTCGACTTTCTTCTCAAAAGCGGCCTCTAGTGAGCGCCGTCCTCCTATACACTCCCTGTACCTTAAATAATGATCCCTCGACAGGGTGAGCAATGCCCAGTAGTGATAATTTTCTACATGGGTTACTCCCCACCTAAGTGCACATGTCATGGCAAACAATCACACCAAGAAATACATTATCCCGCTCGAAATGTCTACATGCCCAATCCCATGTCTCGAGTCCTCACCGACTCCTCACACACGCCTAAGCCAAATTACGAAGAAAATTGCGCTTTCAAAACAAAATCTTTCGCTCTTGCTCACCACCGAAGTTTTGCAAATATATCGACTACCCTCCCAGGCGACCACATCGATAATTTTTTCTCGAATACCATGTGGGTCCGCTCCAGATGAACTATTAATTTAATTTCGCTTAAATTCTTCAAAATCTTCCGAAATTCCTTCACAAACTGTTTTCATTTTTCTTTCTTCAATTTCTTTCTATGTCATGCACTCACACCTACCATCTAGGGTGCCCCGGTGCATATGGAATGCATTATGCCAATTCCAAATATTCATGCTAATATATTTTTCATGTATATATTAGCATAATTAATTCACACAATTCATGTTATTCAATTCACAATCAATAACACCAAAATTAGCTCACATGGGCTAATTAATAAATCAAGCAATTCATTTTGAATTACTCAAACCACACAAAATCACACAACACATCAAGTGAGAACGTTGAAACCTCGGTCGGCACTATTCCACGACCACTATGAGATTTTCTCCACTCGGTTCAAAAGATTTTGAGACCGATAACACGGCCATTCAGGCCTCTACAAATCCCGTCCATAAAAATGGCTCTTAGCCAAAGAATAAACAAGTAGGAAAAGATCCCTACCTCTTGGAGTTGTCGAACTCCTGAAATGGATTACTTACGCTTAGCTCTAACTGCAGCGTGAAACGACTTTACTTCTTGGCCCGAAGCGAACCAACCTTCCGAATGCCGGGAAATCTAGAGAGAAGTCACACACTCTCTCTCTAAAATCTGAATCTCAGCCCTTACCACACGTTTTCTCCAAATTGGTGGAAAAGAAGACTATTTCTTCTTTGTCTTATTCATTTAACTTTTCAATAATTTCATTTGTGTCCTTCATTAACTATTTGACTTTTGACACATGGCTTAATCTGAGCCATTAATCTCCATCATCTCTCTAATCATGCAACATGTGTCACATGAGTATATGTAGTAGGTGACTTTTGTCACATCACATGTCTCTCACAAACCGTTTTAAGACACCCGACACCCGGTGCCTCGAAAAACGTGAAATTATGACTGTCTCGGAATTTGATAAAATTCGACGTGGTAGCTAGATTTCACGAGACGATTCCAATGGTGAAGTCCATTTTGTCATCCGATATCTATAAAATTTTCGGATTTTGACCAAAATTACCATTTTACCCTTTTCCAGAAAATTAGAATTTTCCCGGGTTTTACACGGACAGTGTGTGTGATTTTAGAGAGAGAAGCTCTAACTTCTCTCTAAGATTTACAAAAATCGGACCGTTGGTTTTCATTGGAGCAAAGGAAAAGAATCGGTCCAGCGTCGAAACTCTGGCATTAGTGCAAAATCTTGGAGTTTCGTCAAACTTCATGAGGTAGGGAATTTTCCTACTTGAAATATTTCTAGCCTAAAGGTCATTTAATGGTTTGAGGTTTTCTTTAAGGCCGTGAGATGCCGAAAATTTCAGACCCAAAATCTTGGGACTGAGTGTAGGAATTTTTAGAAATTTTTGAATTTGTTTTTAGATAGTCCAGGCTGAATTTTCGGAACTGTTTTCAGACAGTTCGGACATGATTTTCAGAACTATTTTCGTGCAGTCCTAGACTATGTCGAGGTTTTGTTTTGATCTCGGGACTGATGTATTCGGATTTTGTTGTGTGTTTTGATATCACAATAATTTGTTGATGAATGGAACCAAAAAAAATGGTTCATGGCCGTGAAGGGACCAAGAGGCGCCCTGTTTTATATGGGTCCGAGATTTGGGCCATTTTGCGTGTATTGTTAGAAAAATAAATAATATGCGGTTGTGTGTAAAAATCATGTTAATATGTGCTTGCGTGATGTATTAATATGGAAATTGTGATGAATGGAAATATATGTAGGAAATATGATTATCTGGAATTTATAAACAATGTTTTAAAACGGACAGAGTCATTGAGCAGAAAATATTCTTTTAGTTCCGCAGTTCAGCTGAGTCGAACCGGTGTGGTCGAACCATGGTCGGACCGGTGGCGATCATAAATATATAAAGAATTTATATTTTTTAAAAATGAAAATTAAATTTACAATTGAGAAAAACATATAATTTAATACTTATAATATTATTTATTCATAATTTAATTTCTATGAAACATATTAACATAATATGTAGCAATATTAAACATAATAATTTTGAGGAAAATAGCATAAAAACCTTGAAATGAAGATTTTTGTATAGTAAGTGCGAATAAAAAAAACAGCATAAAACCTTGAACTTTGATTTTTATTGCAAATGGAGTCTCAAACAACCCGAATCTGGCCTCCATTTACAATAAAAAAATTTTGAAGTGCATGGTTTTTTATGTTATTTTCTTAGTTCAGGCTTAATATGCAGTCTCCTTAAATTCAAGATTTATTATATTTTCCCATTTAATAAATTGAAAGATAGAATAAGTATTTTTTAAAATAATAAAATTTGTTTTTGTTATAGAATTACACAAGTTGTGGGTTAGCCTAGTGGATTCAACAGATTACCATCAATGGATCATGGGTTCGATCCTCTATTGCTACCATAAAAACTCTTTCTTTTTTCTATTGAAACATCCTATCTTGTCCCACATCGGACAAGAATAAAGATGTACAAGCCTTTATAAGACTTGCTCAGTTTTACGGTAGTCACGGGCGCGTGGGGTACGGACCATGTGGGGTTAAGATGCATTGAATGCTTGACAGTTTGTTGTCCCCTTCCTTTAATAGAAGTAGATTTTGAGCTGTTGGTTCAGCGAAATCGGTTGGTTAAAGCGGTCGCGTTCGGCCAGCCGGTTTACTCTAAAGCGGTTCAATCAACCATCAGGTTTGAAGATTCAATCGGACCGGAAACATGGACGGCCGACGGTTCAACCGGAAACATGGACGGTTCAACCGGTTGAATCGACCGATTCGGTCCAGTTTTTAAAACATTGTTTATAAATGTTGCATGTAGCATGACATAGCATGAAATGGCATGATTGCATTTCATATGCACGGTCGCATCTCGTCGAGTCGGGTGTGGGTGCATGGTATTGGTTATTCACCATTCTTGGTGAATGTGTAGTGAGCTCGAAAAATGGGACAACGTCCAAAATTGAGACTCACTGGTGCATAAAATAATAATAATAAATTTCGTGTGTTTGGGTGAAGTAAGATGGGGTAGATCCCCCCCAGGGTGAAAGACCCAAATTTTATTCTTGGTCAGACATATGTATCCAGCGATGAAAATTCACGAAAGTGTTAGAACGCATGCAAAGCCTATGGTGAGACCTCGAAAATTCGCGACCTAAATAAATACATGGGATTTGATAAAGAAAATTCAAGTGAATATTAGAGGGTTGTCCAATAGTTTAAGTCATTGGGTGAAACACCAATGTCTGGTTTTCACACTTGGCGTTGCAGGTGTGAGGGAGTCAGTCGGGACTCGGGTGTGGGCATCAGGCGTCTCATCTCATGCATGACACATAATATTTCATATAGGATTGCATTATTTATATGGAATATGATTGGATGTTTTATGTATGCCATTGCATGTGCATTTTAGGTGGGGAGTAGCTCTTGTATGAGAATTTTCTACTGGGCCTTGCTCACCCCATCGTGGGATCCCTTTTCAATTACAGGGGGTGTACAGGGAGACATTGCTCTGACGAGGCCGTGATTATGAAGCAGGTCGATGTGTGGCCTTGATATTTCCTTTGTAAAATGTATTTTGTATAAAAGAATTGTAACTAAATTCTTTTAGGACTATTATATAAATAGTCGAGTATGTAATTATGGTAAGAGGGTCGTGATTGGACTCTTACGGACTGTAATTAAGTGTTTTATTTTCATATTTTAGAATTAAATGTGAATGAATGGGTCCCAGTAAAGGGATGCATATTGGGGATATGGACAGATGGACCCTGTGTGGTTAATACTACTTCTGTTGAGACCTTGGATGGGTTATGATTATATTGTTATACAAGTTGTATGTTGAGTAGAGCTCCCCGAACAAAGGAGACTCTGCCCAATTTTTTGAAAATATGGATCCCGATAAATGGGACACAACAGTGTGGTATCGAGTCACCTAAAATCCACATAAATTCTACGGGTTGAAGGGTTGTCAACGGGACCACCGGAATTTGGGGCATCAAAATAAGATATTTTATTATTATACGGTTGAGATGCATTTTTGGAAAAAATATTTTTTTTATTCCATACATAAATGAAATTTATGCTGTTAACATTCTAAATTAATTAATAGATGATGATAACTCAACCACCATCGAGGATATATATCTTTCTAATGTGGAATCATGTGTTATTATTAGGTATAATGAGGATGAAGATGAAGATTAAAGGCATATGAGATTTCATTTGATACTTTAGAGTTGCTCTTTTCAAATTTGTTATTAAATTGTTACTTTATTGTTTTGGTATTATTTAGCTAGTTAGTTTGATACTTTGGTTATAACAATGTTCTAGCATTATTTATTTATTTAAGTTTGTTTACTATTATTATATTGTTTAGATTCAATCATTTTATATATTAATTATTATTATATATTTTTATTTGAAGAATGATGGATTTGTAAATTATTTTTTTTTTTAGCCTTTTTTAAGGTTTTAACCCGTTTTAGCCCATTTTAGCTCGCAACCCATATGAGCTGGGTTTGGCTGGTTGAAAACTAGCCCGAATAGAAATGGACCAGTTAACCCTGGCAGTTTTAGCTTGCTTGAATGGGATAGTCAAATGGGTTGGGATTGGTAAATTTATCGGCTCCATTAGCAGTCAATCTCAGGTGACTCAGTTTTCCATATGTTTAATGATTGGCACCTTTATTATTTAGCATTTCTTTCTACTATTTGAGATAGATTGTTATTTGACCATTTGGGAATGTTGTCATTACCCTACGAATTATGTTGTTTAGAGATGAGTATTAGTTAGGCTAAATCATTTAGATTGGGTCAATTTGGTCATGTTAAAAAATGTTGTTCATCAGATCCATTTCTATTCAAATTCAGTTTTTACCCGGCCAACTGTGAGACCCTATCGAGGGTCACATTGATAACCTATCCTTATGAAACACAGTGGATATTAAAGTACTTGATATCACACTCGCATGTCTCTCTCTCAAGGACCCATTCCTGCTCAGTCAAATTTTGTGTAAAAGCGCCGCAATGGAGCTAATCCGCAGTCTCTTTACGGTCCCTTTGATACAGGTGTGCATGTTTCGTTACGCTCGAATATAATAATGCAGAGACAAAGACAAAACAAAACAAAACAAGTGGTGTCCGACTCTCATCCCACATATCTTGGTCTATATAATGTAGATTCGACCTTTGCTTGGACCTATACTTGAAGAGGGGATCCTGACGGGGTGAAAGCGATGCCCGATAGAGTAAACTCCTACGGAGGCTATTCCCCGCCCCTAAGTGCACATGCAATGGTCATATCACCAAAAGCACGTTTCAGTCAATTATAAACTGGATGGAATTCTGTACCATAGATAAGAATTTCAAAATGTGAAAAACCGATCATTAGTGTTTCACCAAGGCTTAACAATTGGGACCCGTCTCAGTACTCATTTGAATAAATCAGTATATCTCAGTATGTTTGTTATGGGCTATGTCATTTTTCGAGGTCTCACCTCAGGATCGTCGTACGCCTTTCGACATTTTTACGGGCTTTCACCACCGATGATCATGTCTAACTGCATGTAGATTTGGGTCTTTCACCCTAGGGGGGATATGCCCCAACTTGCTATGCCCAACACACGTGTATTTTCTTTTTCGTTTTTCATTTTATACCACTGTGAGTCTCAATTGGATGTTGTCCGTTATGAGCTCAACACACATTCACCAAGAATGGTGAATTAACCGTTTCTATGCGCCCACACCCCATATGCTAATGTCCCTGTGCATATGCAATGCTAATTTCACTGCAACTTCTCATGTTACATGTATGATTCACACTACATGAACCATTCTCATCAGTTGTACTTCATATCAATTACCATGCAAACATATATCGTATCAAGCATATTAGCATCCATCAATCCATGACTAAACAAATAATGTCATACAACCTTCCTTAGTCTAACTCATGGCAATTACTACCCAAGTACAATAGCCTACAACATGCCATGCAATGGTCATGTCAAAACCTGGCTATTCACATCAACACAACCAAGCAACCTGTACACTCGGTGAAAAACATAGATTTAAGAATATTTTTGATCACCCACTGTCCTCTAAAGTCACATGGATGAAATCTTGACTCAATGGGCTTTCCATAGAGTCTAAGAATGCCCAAAACGGAGTTCGGACGAAGAAGTTATGGTAGTCCGAAGTTGGAGGCCTCACATGAATAGTCAAAGCCAGCCGGACAGACCCAGCCGGACAAACCCAGCTGGACTGACCTAGCCGGACAGACCCAGCCAGATAGACCCAGTCGGACTGACCCAGCTAAACTGACTCAGCCGGACTGACTTAGCCGGACACACTTTGCACTTACACCATTCCGGTTAAACAGAACATAACTTGGGCTATAGAGGTCTGATTTGGGTAATTCAAAAGCCTAACATCAAGTTCACTGATGCGGCTACAATTTACCTAAAGGACACAAAGCCAAATTCCCTTTATTTCCCACCTGAAAACCAGTCCTAAAGTCTGGCTATGCGTGGGATCAAAATAGGGTAGCTTCCCATAGTTCAACATTCAACCAAACATCCCCCTTGGAGCAAGACACAACAAAAATAAGGTAGAAAATAACCAAAGTAAGAGAAGACCTACCTCTTGAAGCTTAGAAGTTGCTCTAGGAAGTCCCGTGGACACTTCCTAAACCCGAAACCATTGATTTCCTGAACTCTTCACTTGAATCCTTAGTGAAATCTACGATGTTTTTGGTACCCATGTAATAGCCTTTGTCAATATTGAGATGATCTTTAGTTCTTGGGCGACAAAAGCGAGCCCATCGATCTCACGTAGATCGTAGAGAGAAGTTAGACTTCTCTCATAACCCTCTCTTCTCCCTCTTCCTCTTTTTTTTCCTCTCATAATTCTTCTCCTCCTCCCCACGAATTTGTTTAGTTAAAGTAAGTGGAAGAGGCCTGTCTTGTCACATGTCACTATCCTATTGGCTCCCTTGGATTTCCTTATCCTCTTATCCATAACTTTGGATTTCAATCCTATCAAGTTGTGACACATGGCCACTCCTTAGACTTTTGACTTATCCTCTCCATTTGACATGTGACTAAATGTGAGCCATCCAAGCAAGTGCCAAGTGTCACTCATTACCCTCGGTGCCTCGAAAAATGCAAAATCCCGACTATCTCAGAATCAGACAAAATTCGATTGGGTATATAGATTTCTTGAGACGATTCCAACGGTGGAGTCCGTTTTGTCATTCGAGATCTAGAAAAATTTCGGATTTTCAACTGAAATTACTGTTTTACCCTTTTTCAAAAAATATTGGATTTTCTTGGGTTTTACATTTTTCCCCCTTAAAAGAATTTCGTCTCGAAATTCCATGCACATTCACATCACTCGCATGCATATGTAATGTGTACTATCTCATGCATGTAAACTAGTTATTTAATTACTAAACAACTAAACTACATACCTTCGTCCCTAAACAAGAAGGCATAGGTGGCCAGCATCGTGTCCTCGCTCTCCCATGTTGCATCCTCCACTCCACAATGTTGCCACATCACTTTTACTAGCCTCACGGTCTTAAGTCAACAAATCGGATCTCGGCTATTCATTATGCTCACTGGTCCCTCCTCGAAGGTCCCATCTATGTCAACAGTAATCTCTCCCCAATCCACTACATGAGCTGGATCTGGAGTATACTTCCGGAGCATGGAGACGTGGAACACCTCATGAACATCAGACACACTAGGCAGTAATGCCAACTGGTACACTATTGTGCCCACCCTCTTGAGTATCTCGAAGGCCTCGATGAACCTTGGCGAAAGCTTTCCCCGATTGCCAAACCCGACCACTCCTCTCTTAGGCATCACCTTAAAGAAGGCATTGATCTTACCTCGAACTCTAAGTCGCCGCGTCGGTCGGCAGTACTCATGTCAACTCACGAGCCATGAAGATGTTGTAGTATCCCGGACTCGCCTCGAGGTGCTTCATTAATCAAATGGGGACCCCGTGATGGAGCTCTCTTCCCTACGTCCGACCAAATCGATGATTGGCATGGCCTCCTGTACAAAGCCTCGTAGGGTGCCATTTGTATTCTCGGATGGCGGCTGTTGTTGTGGCGCGAATTTATAAGGGCAAGTGCTCCATTTTCTGATCATGACACATGCTCGTAGCATGTCCTCTAAAATGCGCAGCCGTTACTCTCTGTGACCATACGTGCGAATGAAATGTCGTGCTCATAATCAACTATGTCCCCCATGACCTTACGAGGTCTATTTAAAGTGTTGCCGTGAAATGCGGGATCTATCAAGACACTATGGATATCATGGCGGGATAATCTGGTTCTGTGGCGGGAATTTTCTCGTCGAAGGGATCTTCGCGGCTGAAAATGTGTTTGACCGTCGGCCGATCCACAATCACCGCTGCACATCATGCCTCCGCGGTGTGCAGCAAGTGGGTCACCATTCATCATGACATGGTCTCGCTTCCGCTCAGCCGCCCTCAGTAGTGGGTAATATAGATTTTGGTGCTTAGCCTTAACCTGCTGACACGTGAGGCATCATCAAACAAAGTCCCCGACATGTCTC
Organism: Tetrastigma voinierianum; assembly: GCA_016808115.1. NCBI lineage: Eukaryota > Viridiplantae > Streptophyta > Magnoliopsida > Vitales > Vitaceae > Tetrastigma > Tetrastigma voinierianum. The sequence continues at coordinate 378,211 of JAEQBH010002393.1, read as the reverse complement.
TTTATCCCGCTCTAGTAGTACTGGCGACGAAGATCATGATACATCTTAGTGCCACCTGGATGCATAGCAAATCGGAAGCAATGGAACTCCTTGAGGATCTCCTATCTCAAATCAGTCGATTGGGGAACTACTACCCATCCTCTAAATCGAAGGGTACCATCCTTGTGAATGGCCCAGCCTTTGTCACCTATACCTGACTGTACCCGATCCTTGATGGACACTATCTCTACGTCCTGCCCCTAGGACTCAATCACTTTCACTACAACAAATTGACAATTTACCTATGGAAAATTCTGTAGGTAATATAAAATTCCGTCGATGATACCTGGAGTGCAGCGACTATATTGGGTGCGGTTGTTGTGGCGTAGGTAAGTAAATTATCGACGGAAAATCAATCTGTAGGTAAATTACCTACGAAAATTCCGTCGGTAAATTATGGAAAAGTGGTAGGTAAGGATTGAGGAAATCACAATTAGGACAAAATACGTGAATTCCATAGGTAATACAGTCGATGAATTTACCTACGAAAGTCCGTTGGTATTTTGTTGGTCTTTGTAGGTAATCCGCCATTGAGTGGCAACCACTTTTATAGGCATTCCGTCGGTATTCTATCGGTTAATTTGCTACGAATATACTTTGTAGGTATTTTGTTGGTGATTTTGTAGGTAATTCGTCGGTAATTGATGACCACTTTTGTAGGTATTCCGTCGATAAATTGTCGGTAATTTAGCTACGGAAGTCCTTTGTCGGTATTTAGTCGATGATTTTGTAGGTAATCTGTCGGTAAATGATAGTTATTATTCACCACTTTTGTAGGTATTCCGTCGATAAATTGTAGGTAAATATAAAAACATATTTATATTTTTACTACTATAATTTGGCTCTTAAAACCTAATTAAAACACATTTTATGATTCTCATAAAAGCAAATTTATATATAACAATCATGCCTAATAATATAACACTGACATATCCCAATAACAAAAAAAAAGAACAATATTCTGAATAGGTCAAATGTGGTAGTACCTAAATATTTCCCGAAAGTATTAAAGCAGAAATTACCTAGTAAATAGTTAAAAGTATTAAAGTTACATAAAAAAGTACTTAAACGAGTTCCTCTTGTGGAGATAAATTAGCATCATCGGAGGTGTGATCATCACCCGATGCTCATTACCATGGTCATAAGGTTGATTGTATGGTACTAGTACTTGTCCACCTTTAGACATTTCATCCAAACACCTTAACAATAGTTGTGTCGTCTCTCGCAGGTCTCTAATCATTAAATCTTGATCATTAATTCTGTGTTGTAGCTGCTGAATTACCTCATCATTTTGTTGAGAAACATCAAATGTTGATGTGGAAGAAGAGGTAGAGCCAAAATCATAATATTGGCCTTGGCAGTGAGCGAGCTATAAACGAGCCTTTTGTTGTCCACCTGACATCTAGAAACATATTATTTTCATTTATTGTTTCATTGTTTTGTGTCGATTCTCGCTTAGCATAATGCATCTGTAATACATAAACATATTCAATTATAGCTATCAACTAAATGAAAGATAAGACATAATATGTCAAGTGATAGAATAATTTACATTAACATCTTTGGACTTTTCATTAATGAAAGTCTTGCCATTGCCATTTTTTGTATGTGTGTGAACAAACAAAATATATAAAGAAAGCCATATTAATGACATTATTATGATATTTTTAAATAACTAGACCAACAAAAAACCAGCAAGCATTAAACAAATTATTTATTTAAAACATTCTCCTTAAAACCAAAAGCAATGTAGATGAAGACTTATTACCAAGGCGAAGGCGAGGGACAAATAATGAGTTTGCATTGTGAGCTATTCATGAAATGATAAAATAAGATGAAAAATCAAAATACATGAAACAGCCAAACATTCTCAAGAGGACAAAGGGTGAAATGTTTGGAGACATACAAGAAGTCTTTTTCATTAAAACAATTGGTAATAAGCAAGTCCATTGCAGTAAACCATCAATTGTAGGATATCTGTCATTCTATTATTATTTTTTATACATTCACATATAGTGTAGAGGGGGAAGGAAAGGGAGAGAGAGATATGGAGAGAGAGAGAGAAGCACCTCCTTTGCTCCAGCTCAGAAGTAGGTTTGCAGTCATTGTAATCCCCCATGATACTAGCCCGATTTGCCAGTGTTGCGATCTGCTGAGCCCTTTAATATTCATTGGAGTATCACAGATCAATTCAGAACAAAGAGGCTTATAAGATAGTTGTTCCTATCAATATACTTTCACTAAAATTGGCACTTCATCCCTAGGAAGACATTTTGAATATTTGTACAGAAATTATTAATCATTCAAAGGATATATGAAGTACAGGAAATTTGAATTTTTGACAAAGTTTCAAATACATAGGTTAAATCTCAAGTCCTATCTCGAGAATCAATCAGGCAGCGAAGTGTATACTTACCGCTAGATGTCCTTATAAGATTAACCATACTTATCTTCATTCTTTACTGGCTACCTCTTGAAATCATTAAATTATCAATGTATTTATCTGGAGTATAGTTAGACTGATGAGGTGACTGTGTGAATGCAAAGTACTTCAAAACCAGCTTCAATTGGTTGATGGCTTTGGATTACAAAACTCAGTTGATGACTAGTAAAGTCACTGCTAAAAGTGGCCCACTACCAATTGGATTCCTCATCGGATAATTCAGAGCATGAAAGGTCTTTTGTGCAAAATTTGGAAAACATTTTCTGTCCTTGAAAGATGGCTAGTATCTTTCGGACATTATAACCCAAGGGATGGCTCAACTCCTAGAGAGAAGGCAATTACCTGCTGGAAGAGATGGCGGGACATAAAGAATTGAGAAACATCTTTAATAACACGGTTAAAAAACACACCAAGGCGAGATATATAAGAAAGCATACCCTGACCCCGAAACAAATTGAAAGGATTCTAATGCTATAAAATTGGAGTCTTGAAGTGACATCTGGTAACAAGATAAAGTCCAGCAAAACAGCCCAACATGAAAAAGCGTCATGTGAGTGCATGAAAAGAAAAAAAAGCAGTCCACCAACATCGCGATTGCATACATTATAAAATACGAGAACCAGAAGACTGACCGGACATCTCTCTTTTGACCCAACCGGTAATCACATTAGGACAAGCGGGAGGCTAAATTACATTCGAGAGGATGATGCACGAAGCAAATGATTACGAGATTTCAAATTTTGTTTACTTTGTTTTCCCCGGTTAATGTACAAGCAAACTACAAACAAAAGAAAGAACTAAGGCACTATGAGAAGAATCCTGCGTCGGCTTTGGCCCTAACCACGTAGTGACCCCCCGAGTGGCAATGACCTGCATCAGAGGCTCTTATGAACTAAGTCTAACAAATATCCTTGCAGGCCAAATATCATGCAAAAAGGCACAGATATTGAATGTAATGACTAATATATTTTTGAATAACCCCGAGTCCAGCTGTTGCAATATTGCTCGATGAAATCCCTATTCAAATTTAAAGCATTCAATAAAATGTCAAATTCAAGGTTGAAAAGCGAGGAAGCGCTTTCTATATTATTGCCACAAAGCATAAACAGCCACATAGCTATATAGATCAACCAAAGATTTCATACATAAACAAAAAGGAAAAACAAAACCAATCTAACTCTCAAGTAGTAGTTTAGTAATTGATGTATCTGTCGGGATGGAGTAGATTTCTACATATTGCTCCCGAATAGATGCCTTTTCAATTTCATGAGGTCACAACGAGTGGAAGTGGTTGGGTCAAGAATGTGGGATGTTCAGGTCTCGGCCCATCGGGGAAAGAATACGAGAGAAAAAAAATAGCTATTAAGCCAAAGTTCACCACAGTGTCGAGAAATCCAAATTTGTGTATGTTGTGTCATGCGGCGAGGATCTAAGAAAAAAGGAAATACAAAGAACACACAAGCAATATCTACATATCAAAGAGAGAGAAAATCAACCTTAAGAAAAAATAAAGAAAAGCTGCCATACTGTTCTAAAATACTTGATTTGTAATGTACTTAAGTTAGAAACCCATCCTTACTGACCTCGAGTGGGTACGTATCTGAGCACTGAAGACCACCTTTGCATGCTCAATAGTTGGTTCTTGACCCACTACATTGTCTGTTTTCAAGAATTGAAATGTGAAGGCACGCATAATTGCAGGTGATGTGACACCAACCTAATGCAATATCTTTTAAAACACATCCCACTTGAAATAAGTAGTATCTCCAGAACAAAAAACAAAAAAAACTATACTATGATACAATCACCAATGTCATACCTCTAAATTACTTTATACCTCTCAAATACTTCTTCGTTCTCAGCGTCAAACAATTCCAACTGATCGATTCGTAAAACTCAAAAAGATCAATGGAAGCATGGGTTTGAAGAACAAACAATGGAATGCTTGAGTTCGCAGACAACGATGCGCCTTCCCTATTTGCTGGCTAAACCTAAAGCGATTGTGAAGCGTGGGTTTAGCTTGATGCGATGATAATGGTATGGGCACAGTGCGGCCCATTTTTCCACTATTGGGCATAGTGAAATTTGATTTGCAACACCCAAAATAGACCCTGAGTAGTTTCTACATGTTTAGGGTATTTTGTAAGCTTTAATTTAATTGTTTCATGAGTTAAATGTGAAACCTTGGAAATAGAGAGACCCGGAAAGTTACAAAGCTTAAGGACAAAGATTGTAATTTTATGTAAAATGGGGCATAAAAGTCATAGTTGATAGGTTATAGGCCACAGTAAATAACAAATTGAGGCCACAATGAAATAAAGGAAGTTGGAGGACAAAAAAGGCAATAAAACAGACCCAACCCAATGGGTTTTTCGATGGCCAAACATGGCCTTAGAAAAGAGGGGATTTTTAAAGACCAAATTTGGTCTCTCAGGTGAGGAGAGAAAACCGTAGAGAGAGAGGAGAGCAAAGAAAGAGAAGAAGAGGAAGAAGAGAAGAGAAGGAGGAACCAAGATCAAAGGTATGGAACTTGGATTTCGTGTATGGAATTACATGGGTTTTAAAGCTTTGAATGGTTTCATGTATTTGTATAGTTATTAGTTGTCTCAAATCTAGGGTTTTGCTAAGGTTTCATTCTAAACAATAATCATGGAAAGTAAAGTGGAATAAAATTAAAAGTACAAGCAAAGTATATATCCTCCCTTTAAGGACCAGATTCATGGTTAATAGTAAGTAAATGAGTTAGGGTTTAGAACAAACCTAACTAATCATCATGATTACTTTGTGTATGGATAATAACCTATTAGGAGAGTGGGTTTGAGAGTAATTTAGGATAAATTGTTGAAAGAAAATAAGTATTGAAGAAATTGAGGTGAAAGAGTTTACAGGGACACTTCTTGAGTGGTCTTGAAGTGTAGATGAAGTATAGAGTTGGCAGTTGAGGACCAAAAATATGGAAAAAGGAGAAAACACCCCATTACGGGCATTCTCGAATTGTCTTCTACGGTGATTGAAGTTCTACCGGTACAGCACTTTGATTACGGTCGATTTGGCCGTACCGGTAGTTAAGTTCTTACGGTACAACTTGTTCTGGTTTTCCCAGTTTCGACCAGTTTTAGTATTTTGACCATAACTTGCTCATATCTTATCCGATTTGGGTGATTCAAGTGGCCAATTAAAATAGACTTCAAGGAGAACAAAACTTAAAGAGAAGGTATCGCCAAATTCTGATCCTAAGTGGCCCAAAATACTCAGTGGGACGCGAGCGACCAATTCGGTTTCAGTGTTGACACAAGTCAGGTTGTTTGGACATGTTTATAGTTCGATATCGAATTGGGTGATTCAGTTGGAATAGAACCACTTAGCACCTTAGCTGCGTGATTATAAGGACATAGTGTCCAAATATGAGGTTAAGACGGAAAAATTAGTAATACAAACGGTCACCAGAAAAATCGGTAAAATGACTAGTTGGCATGAAAATGCCATAACTTTGGATGATCCGATTGGATTGATTCAATTCTAAGTAAAATAGATTCATAGAGAATAGAAAATATGAATGAGGTGTGATCTACTAGACATCATACTTCATAAAATTTATATGAAGTACTATATGTAATATATGAAACAAGAAAATATAGAAAATGCAATATGTATAGATATGTTTCATAAAACATAGATATGATATTAATATAGGATATGTCATAGATCAAAAGTAGGTATAAGTCATAAGGCAATTAAGATATGATAGGATATGTCATAAGATCACAGTAGTCTAAAGTACACAATTGATAGGCACATATGAATGTAAGATTATATGTTGTGAACATATGATTGTCATACATGTGAGCGAATAGATGGAACATATTAGAAATATAGAAAGTATATGAGTATAGATAAGACATGACGGGAATATGTAAATGATAGGAATATAAGATAGACATACGAAAGAAATAGATGGAAAACATACTAGGAACTACATGATAGGAAAGAGGCATAAATGATAAGAGCGATAGAGGAGATAAGCAAAAGATGACAAAGCATAGGAATGAGAACATTTGCATAAATGATAATTTTTATAAATGTGAATGAGTGAAAACCACATGATAGGAATATAGAAAAATTACAAAATAAGCTAAATCCTTGATAGAAATGTATAAATATAAAGAAGATATGACTATATGTAATATAGAGATATATATGAGGCAAGTAATATGAAACTACGGATATGAAGACATCTGGAGTAAAGTAACGATAGTATATGCATAAGCAAATATGATGCTGTATTCATGCTTATGAGATATGTGAGAAAATGTAATAAAATGGTTATGCCTTAGAACTGCAGACCAGAGGATAGATAGGCATGCCTGCGGGAAGTCACGATTCTTCGACATATTCATGAAGCGAATGTGGGGCCCGTTTGGGCCGATGATATAGATCGCGTTTGGATCGGTGGCCACTTAAAGTCACACCGCAATGAAGCGAAGATCGCTACCTCGTACGGTATTCGTACCTTGAATTACCCGATAGCATATGACATAGGTCCTTTGTCACCGTCGCGGTGATGATACCTTCGGGTGTGCCAGGCGAGATCGCGCCGCAAATGCGGTGATAGTACCTTCGGTACATAGTTTCCGTATCTTCTTCGGTGTTGCGGACATGAAACCAAAAGAAATGATATGTATAGAAGATATGACTGATATGAGAAGCATGCGATATGCGATGAAAGTATGAACCAAGAACAAGAAGTACATTATAACTTGATATGAAAATAAGTATAAACCTGAAAAGTAATGAAAGTATCTGAAAGCCTGAAGTATATGATGAATGGGAATATGAATGTTCGCGATAGTACAGAGTATGAATATGTATGTATGAAAAGTATAGATGTAACCTTAATAATAAAGACATAGAATAGAGACCTGAAACACAACAGAAAGAATTAGAGGCAATTAAAAGACATATGAAAAAACGATATATAAAAGTATAAGGATGTAGATAAGCGTCTGAGATGGTATAAGATAGTATATGAAAGTATAGAGACATGAAAAGCATAGGAAACTTGCAGAACATGATACAAGAAATAAGATGAAATATAGATCAAGTATCACAGTATAAGCAAGTGACAAGATAAGCCAAGTATTTGTGATAGATAAAAGAATGATATGATATACGTAATAGTACAAAGAATGTAATAAATCCTTAGAGGCAGAAAGATGAAAAAGACATAGACTAGAGACATGTAACTTGACAAAAATAGAACATTGAAAGATATATAATAAGCGTGAAAGATGAACAGACAAGTATAAGAATATGTAAGGAATTACTCAAATAGGAATACATAAAGTATAAATAAAGGAAGTGCACAAAGACATAGAGATGGCGAAAAGATTGACATGCAGCCAGATACCATATGATAAGGAATTACGTTACAAATGTTTAGAATATGTATAATGCATATGTATAAACATGTGATCGTCATTGGTGGTTGTCCATGCTTATGTTCACTAAGCGTAAAGCTTAGCACGGTGTTCAATCCGTGTAGGTGCGGGAAGCGAAGACAAAGGATGAAGGCGGGACTTCCATCAACAAAGCGGTAGACTCGAGATAGGTGCTCATCGTATTTATTTATGCAATCTCGAAGTTTTGTAGCTAATCAAGAATTATCCAATAGTACAAGTAAAAGGGACTCTGTATATGTATAGATTGTGATGGACACCACTCCGGTGGTAGTTCTTTGTATGTATAAAATGATTTTTGTTTCTACAGAAATTATTTGCCTGCCTGGTCTGAGTACAACTGCGAGAAGAAACGAGGTCAATAAAATTCGATGAAATTATAGTATAGTATAAGATGATCTGGCTTACCCGGGACTTGGTTCGGACTTCATGTCAGATTCGGACGGGATCGGGGGCGTGACATGATTTCTAACCCAAGTGATAAACCCTTGAGTTGATTCCTTTTTAGTAACAATAAATAATATTCAAAATCATAATTAGTTACTTGTTTAATGAAAATAAAGCATTTATTTTTTATTCTACATATAACCAATAAAATATAATTTGATTAAAAAAAAACAAAGTATGGTTTAAGGTATAGTCAATCACATGATCAAAATGTTATTAGATATTTCTTATATTTTCTTACCATATAGAAAAATTGTTTAGCATTCAAAAAAATAAGATAATCTTATATAATCGCTACATAATCAATGAAATTTTACATACCTTTTATATTTTTATAATAAATAGAAAAATTATTCAATATCAACAATATTTTCTCCATTAAATAAAATTATTGATAAGATCGGTGCATGGATCCATAAATATTTTGAAAATAAATATTACATACGTCCTATATATTTTGAAATAAAATATTTATAATTTATTGAACCCGATTGATTCTCTTATTTTTCTTACTAATACTATTTAAATACACAAAATTTTATTTTAGATGATAAATTTCGTCGGTAAATTTATTCATTAATCAGTAAATTACCTTGTATAAAATATACCTGAACACTTCCGTCGATAAATGCTGAATTTTATAGTGTAATTTACCTACGGAAGACATCAGTCGATGAAATTCATTCGATGTCGATGGAGTGCTATAGCAAATATACCTGGACACTTAGTCGATGAAGTTGAATTTTTATAGTGATTTACCTACGGAGACTATCCATCGTTAAGTTCGTCGTTAATCGTCAGGTAATTTATGGAGTGGGTTACCTCTGAACGCCAGATCGATGGCTTGTATGTCTTACCTCACGGAACACTTGATGCGTGCCACCGTAGGTATTAGTTGGTAAATGGTACCTAAAAGTTGGGGTCTGAAATTACCTACGAGAACGCCACATTGGTAATATTCCGTATATGATGAATCGGTAAATGGTACCTAAAAGTTGAGCCCTTTTGTAGCGAAAATTACCTACGGAAGGCTTTTAAATCGATAATTCTATAGGTATTTCATTGTTAAATGGTAACAAAAATGTGGAAAAATAATATGCCTTATTCGGTCGATATTGATCGGTAACTACCAGAATTTAATCGTCGATAATTTTGTCGATCATTGTGAATTTCTTGTAGTGTTTGCTCAATAGGTACGGCGTAGCCACTAAAGCTCACTTGGTGCCTGGCACGCTCGCGTCACATGTTTCGAACTACCTCACGGTCTCGAGCATTTGCCCTCCGGGAAGCTATGCGGCTATGCTCCCATTGACTTCCTAGGTGCATCAGCCACCACATTTGCCTTACAGGGCTGGTAATGCAAAGTGAAGTTATAATCTCTAGAACTCCATCCACATGCGTTTGCCTCATGTTGAGGTATCGCTGTGTGAAGATGTATTTCGGACTTTTGTGGTCTGAAAACACCTCAAGCGCTCCTTGTGAGTAGTGACCTTAAATCTTCAAGGCAAGACTGTGGTCGCCCAACTCCGCATGTAATAGTGTGTGGGAGTAATTCTACTCATGATTCTTCAATGGCGAGACATAAGCTACCTCGGGTGCATCGAACGCATCCCAGGTCAAGCCTTGAGGGCTTCCTGCACACTATGTACCTCTGCCCCCCTCTCTGGGACTTTCAGAATAGGATCTAAAGTAAGCCTCCTCTTCAATTCCTAGAATGCCTTTTCGCACCAGTCATTCCACTCGAACTTGAGCTCATTTCGAGTCAGTCTCATCATAGGTGCTGCTAGTCGAAAGAAATCCTTGATGAACCTCCTGTAGTACCTTGCTAATCCCAAGAAACTATGTATCTCGAAGACTGACTTCGGGCTCTCCTAACTCATGACAAAATTTCGACCTTTCTGGTCCACTGACATGCCCAAGTCGACACTACGCCGCTCAGCATCTCACCGCTTAGCCAAACCGCACTTACCGAATCCTCGCGTACAATTTACGGTCTCTCGTGGCTATGTAATCCATCCTCAAATGATCCTCATGCTCCTCCTCGCATCGGGAGTGCATCAAAATGCCATCCACAAAGACCACGACAACCGATCCGTGATAGGTCGAATACCCTATGCATGATCCATGAAGAATGACACGCGCATTTGTCAATCCAAAGAGCATCACCGTGAACTCAAAGTGCCCTTACCGCGTCCTGAACGCTGTCTTAGGGATATCCACCTCCTTAACTCTCAACTGATGGTAACCGGTGCGAAGGTCTATCTTGGTGTAGACTCTCGCCCTCCTCATCTAATTAAATAAGTCATCAATCCTCGGTAATGGATACCGATTCTTTATCGTAACCCTGTTCAACCGTTTCGCAGTCAAATGCACAAAGAAAAGTCTCTTTGGTTTTCTTCTGCAAACAAACCGAGCGCCCCATGGTGAAGTGTCTGGTCTAATGAATCCTTTGTCCAGCAAATCCTTGTGACCGACCTGAGCCCCCGCGAACTCAATCCTCGCGCCATTTTGGCGCAGAGTCATAGAGATGGGTGACATGTCAGGGTGTAACTCAATATAGAAGTCTACATCCCTTTGCGGAGGTAATCCTGGCAGCTTATCTAGAAAAACATCCTCATACTCGCAGACTACCCGAGGGAGATCCAAGTCCTGTCTCACCTCGTCTTCTAAGGTAAGGATAACTAGCCAACCAATCAACTGTCTGTGCCATCTAGAGTCGCACACAGTCTGGAGGAAAACTTCGTGCTTGTCTCCTTAAAATGTAACACGAGTACCTTTTATGTTCACAATCAATGACGACTCGGTATGCTGTCAACCAGTCCATCCCAAGGATGACGTTGAACTTTGACATGTCCATGACCCTTAGGTCCACTGTGAGTAGAATCCCAAAGATCTCTAACTCGCAACACCGACATATTAAATCCACACTCACCCTAGTCCCTAGAGAACTTCATATATAAGCCTAAGGTCTCAACTCTAAGCCCACCCCGCATTAACCGATGTAAATGAATGAATGCGAATGCACCAGAATCAAATAAGATTCTCGGGCCTACAGTGAAATACAAAACGCACTGTATGACTGCTCAAATTTCTATGGTGCTGATGGCGCACACACCCCTCGAATCCGATGTCCCTACCTATGGGCCCCGCCCTACCGACCCATACCTTGGCTTTCCGGCCCGTCTATGCAAAGCAGAGGTTGCAAAGACTGGGATCGACAATTTGCTCCTTTCGACTCGTATCGGGGTGGAGGAATAAATATGTCCAAGGCTTATCCCATCGATGACCTGGACCGCACTGCCCCGAACCCTAGGATCCCTACCCCTGGGACAATCTAGCTTCATGTCCAGCCGATGGCGTAAATAACAAATCGCTTGTCTCGCCTAACTCGAGTGTGTAACACCCCGAAATATACCCTAGCTGTTTTCAACGTGTTTAGTATTTTATGTGTGTATAATTTGAATTTTCTTTAATTATTATTTTGCTTAAGCGAGAAAAAATTAAACCCGCACTTGTACAAGTTACAAGGGTAAAAGTGCAATTTGTTAAAACGGGATATAAAAGTCATAAGATAATAATATTATATGCCAAAGTGGAATTATGGGAAGTTGTGGTGAAAATAGAAGGGAATTTGAGGACCAAAATGCAATAAAAATAAACTTAAGTCAAAAGAATGCATTTTTGGTGGCCAAACAAGGCCTTATGAAGAATAAGTGGATAAGACCACTTGGTCTCTCATTTTGGGAATTTTTAGGGGAGAGCAAAAACGTGAAGAAGAAGAAATGAGAAGAGAAGAAGGAGAGGAAAAAGAAGAAAGGAAGACAAGAAAGGTATGGAAACTAGGGATTTGTATGAAGATGCATGGATTTCTATGGATTTCAGATGATGGCTGGCTCAGAGGATATTAGTTGGTTCCATTTTCTGTGTGGTTTAGTTAGGAATTCTATCCTAACCTCAGATTTGTCGAGAGTCGGGTCGGTGCCTAGTTTGTATAAGATTAGCATGTAATCCTCCCTCAGTATGGATTCTCGGGTTTAGGATGTATGGATACATGTTTCCAGGTGTTAGGAAGTTAACCTAACTTACAAGTATTCGAAGCTCGGGGTATGGAAAACCCTAATTAATCTCCTGTTCGGGTTTTGGTCAAGCTAGAACACATTCGAGAATTGTTTTCGTGATGTCAGGATTATTTTAGGGTTTTTAGTTGGATTTCTAGAGAAAAGGACAAAATCAGCAAAATTTGGGCAATGTTAGGGGTCCTACGCTGCGGCGTAGGTCCACACCACGGCGTGGCATGTCCATGCCGCAATGGTCGAGAGGAGGATTTAGCTGCCTCTGTGTACGCCGCGCTACCCACCGCTCAATCGATGGAAATTTCGTGTTTTCTGCTTTGCTTCTTTTCCATCAAGCTCGAGGTTTTATCTATTGGACTAATGAGGACCCTATAAGTGTATGAAAGGGTCCATTCATGTTTGTAAGGCAAAGGAAAAATTATACCGTACCTCGCCGCCTCGACGAAGCGAATTCATGTTAGCAAACTAAATGCCCTTATGATAAGATAGTAAGTCCCTGAACACAAATAATCGTAGACTCCGCCAAGACCGTATATCGAATGAGACACGACACTTCTATTACGCGGCAGTGCATGTCTCTCGAACAAGCTGGCACCGCTGCTACGACAATTTCTTATTACGTGGGCGCACGCCCTCGATCGCGCTGGGCACTCCGCTGCTGCTATGACACCTCGCTAATACGAGGCAGCACGCCCTCGACGCGTTCGCACTCCCCGCTTTATCCTACAACACCACAAGACTGCATCGCACTCCTCAAATACTTATTGTGTCAGGTCCTACTCATTTCTTACTACTGGTCTAGGTATTCCAACAGTGCTTATATGATAAGAGTATGAATAACGAATAAGGTTAAAACATAAGCACTGTAGTACCTACGGGTACCTCAGTATAAGTATAAGCTCTGTAACTCCTACGTGAGGTCTGAACAAGTATAAGTCTGATATAAGTACAAGTATGTGTCCTTCGGGAGATCTGAACAAGTATAGGTTTGCTATAAGTACAAGTAAGAGTATAAGTTTGTTATATGAATCCTTGCAAAAATTTTGATATCTACCACTATATATCTGTTACTATTATATGCTTACTGTAAGTGCGTATCAATGCATATATATATGTATAAGTTATGTTTCACTAAGCAGTGGAAGCTCAAGATGGTTTTAATCCATGTAGGCGCAGGAGGACGTCCGCGATCTTCCGCAGGTCGCTGTGCCAAAGACACTAGTAGGGTTCATCACTAAGAGGTTTCAGACTCTAATTATGTTAATGTAAATGTACAAATTTCGTATATGTATATGTAAATGGGACTCAAGACCGTATAGAGTTGACACAAACACCACTACGGCGTGGGGCTGATTTTTTTATCTCAGATATGATATTTCGATTCGCTATAAGACTCAGCCCACCAATGTCCCAAAAAGCAAGTAAAGAGTCCCAAGATAGCCTCAACCCCCACCCCCCCTTTCATCCGCCCAGCCTGGCTCACGTGGACAGGAGCCCTTAGTTTCGACCTCACCGATGGTCGGGCTCACTCGAAACCTCATGGAACTGTGGTCTTCGACTTCTTTCCCCCGAACTAAAAACAAGATCGACTCTCCTTCCTCGTCACTAGTACCAACATCTCTGACAATTCCGTGCATCCCTATCTCCTTACGGCCATAGTCGGGCTCCGACCATGAGTCTATATCCTGTAGGAAGAGTCCTATGATTTTGCCCCGAATGGACAACTTCAGCCCATTCTCAAGCTTCCTCACCTTGGCTATATCTGTGGCCACGTAGTCATCAACAAAACATGAACTTAGCCACGTACTCCATCACTTTCATCGTTCCCTACTTCAACTCTAAGAACTCCTAGGCCTTTGCATGTCTAATGGCAATAAAAAAATACTGCCATGAAGTAGCTCATGGAACTCGCCCAAGTCATCGCTCTAAGTCCCTGTAGGTCTCTCGACCCAGCTCCCATCACACTTAGACTCACCCTAGTCGAATGCGCATTCGATCTTAGTCGCATCGAAGGTGATCTCCATGGCTTCTAATATCTTCTCGATCTACCTGAACCAATTATCTTCCACCATCGGATCCTCTCCCCCTGTGAATGTCAAAGGATGATGCATCTTAAACCTCTAGAGGTTACTCGGACATCCCTGACCCCCAGCTAAACTAGCCTATGCAAAACTGGCAAATGTAGAGCTCATGGCCTCCGTGAAGGCCTACTGATAAAAAAATGGGTGGTGGTCAACTATCGCCCCATGGGTGTCCTCTACGTCCTCGTCCTCGACTTGCCATCTACAAATGTTAATGGCAACAAAGTTATTAAATTTTTATCCTTCGCCTAACTAGTGCTGCACATAACCACTAATGTAATCTAGTCATCATGAACTAACCCGTTCATCTCCTTTTCATTAGTGGTGCTAATCGCCTACCACTAATACAATTCAAGTCGATTCCCAAAATTTTCATGTTCATTATCATCGAACCCCTATGTCTCGTTTTCTAACCCTAGTTGCTCAGAACATCGCTGCTCCAAAGATAAGTGTACGCACATGAAGAAACTGTAGTGGGGAGTACACTAATATCGCGTCACATCGTGGATATTCGGGGATGAAATTAGAGATGATAAAATTTCGGAACCTGCGACGCATGTGTATTTATCGCTGATAACAAATTTCAAGAATCGGAAGAAAGGTATATGAAAAAATCAAAGCATAGACGTGGCTACAAGAGAATTAACAAGAGTTACAATCAGAATATTAAAGTGTTTGGAGCCTAAGTGCAACTATGAGAAATATGGGAGTATAAATAGATGGTGAGACAAACAAAAGTCATTTTTTGTCTCATTTTGTTAGGGTTTCACGTATGAGAGGAGGAGAAAGAGAAAAGAAAAGAGAGAAAAGAGAGGAAAGAAAAGAGAGGGAAGGAGAAAACCGTGTGAGGCCAAGGTGGAGCAAAGGGAGGTGATTTTTCTTCTCCTTCAAGCTTTCCAAGTGTCACAAGTGGTAGAAAGGGAGAGAGCCAAAGGAAACCAAGAACAAGTAAGTTTTTAATGTATGGAAAGTTAGGTTTGATGTTTTTCATGTCTAATGTCTTGAATTTTCTGGTATGGATGTTAAATTCAGGGTATTTAAGGTCGAATGATATGATTTTGATATCAATTGAGAAAGAAACGGATTAGGTTAGGCTTTGAAAAAATAAAGTGAGTGAATTGTTGTGGTTTGATGTTTTTCATATCTAATGTCTCACTCTTTTCTTGGTAATGGATGTTAAATTGGTGGCTTAAGGTTGAATGATGTTGATTTTGATATCAATTGAGAAGGAAATGGATTAGGTTAGGTTTTGAAAAAGAAAGTGAGGGAATTGTTAGGATTTGATAGTGAATTTTGTGTGATATGTTGAAATTGGTTTGACATTAGTGAAATTGAGGTATAAGGTATTAGATTGGAGTGTTTAGAGGAAAAAAGTGGAAGAAAACATGCCATTTCGGTTATTTTTTCGGCGTGAAGTAGCCTGCATGGGTGAATGCTGAAAGACATTGTGATACATAACCCTTGTCCTGTCATTTCTGATCCCATTTGAAAGGATTCAAGTCCCCGGGTTAAATAGACTTCAAGTGTAACTAAAATCCGAAATAGATTCCTCGACTCGATTCTATGTGGCTCCAAATACTACTACAAAGTGCGCCAATGGTGTGCTCCAAATTCCGGTTCGCCTTTGAACAGATTGCTCTACTGTTGACGTAAAGTGAAGGTTCTTGCTCCACCTGGGTGATTCCACTGAGAAGAACCCCTTAGCACCTGGGCTTCAAAAGAGTATAAAGAACCGTTGTCAAATATGGAGTTAAGACATTAGAAAATAAGTATTTCAAAGTCCTTGAGGTGTAAAATCTAAGAAATGACTAGTTTGGCAAGGAAAATGCCATAACTGACTGACGAAAGTCACTGGAATGATTCCACTTACAAAGTGGGGTCATAGAGAAAAAAGGGGGGGATTCAATTGAGGGTATTACATGTCATTTTTTGTAGCAAATGAGTATTTGGTCATTTCTTAATTGAAGTGTGGTTCAAATGGGGATTAAAGTGAGTTCTGACATAGCTGGTCGAAAAACGAGCGGTATGGTGGATTCAATGGAAGTTAATGTATGGTCGTGGGTTTTCAAAAAATGTGAAAAGGATTATCTGACTTAGCTTTAAAAGCTGATCGAGCTGAACTGAGTGTAAAAAAAAAAAAAAAAAATGATATTTTACCAATTGAGTAAAAGTGCATGGTTTTAATGTACCATTGAAAAGTTTAAGGGTACGATTTACTAAAGGTGGAAGACATGTGGAAGGTTATTTTTAATGCATGAAAATGTTTATCTTGCATCATTATATATGATTATGTTAAATTATATATGTATGCATGTGTTAAGGCATGGGACGTTTAAAAATGTGTAAAGAATGTATATGTATGTATATATATATATATATATATATATATATATATATATATATATATATATATGGGTTTTAATGATAAAGTAAAGGTTTTAAATGAATTTATAAATGTATTCGAAGAAAGGTTTTGATCGATGGTTACCCTAACCCCATATGACTCAAGTATGACCGAGCATCACTAAGTACCTTGTGTTTGTAAGGATTTAGGGGGTAAAGTTATGTGTTACTAACTCGGAGGAGGGAAATGGGTGTTTAGAGTAATATCCTTACACGTGACAAGGTGCTATGACTGGAACCCTATGCAAAGCGTGAGTTTCTCCGCAACGTAGTGGTTATGACTGGAATGTGACTATCCCTCACCGTCAGTACCCGAAAACTATTCGGTGTGTTTATTCCCTGGGTTCCATCAGAAAGAAAGAAATAAAGAAAGAAAGTTTAAGGTATAAATGTTTAAGGCATAAATGGATTTTAATTGTATAAGTATTTATTATAAAGAAAGAAAAGAAGTTTAGCTTATCGTTTAAGGCATAAATGGATTTTAATCAGAGCAAGTATTTATTATAAAGAAAGAAAGAAAGTTTAAGGCATAAATTGATTTTAATTGTTTAAGTATGTATTACTTTGATATACAATCGAATATTTTAATGAAAATGTACACTCAACGAGCTCCTTTAGCTCATTCTTTTTCCATATGTTTCAAAATCATTTTCAGACCCGAGATAAAGCGCCTAGAGTACCCTCCCGTGCGGAGTCGAGCCATCGAGGAGACGACGCATGTGAACTCGTAGACAGAGTAAATAGTTTGCATATTTTATATGTCAAATAATTTGTCATGTATATATGCATATATGGATATATTTTGAAAAGGAAATACTTAGGCTAGTTTGGCTTAGTCCCGACTCAAGCCCACCTTTATAACACCGTGCATGGAATTGAAGAAGTTTTCAATGTTTTCGATGATTTAAAATGAATAAATGTATATGGTATATATTATGTTGATTGAAGCCAGGACAAGGAGTCCTAAAACTAAGTTGAAAATCGAAGATTAAGTATGTAAATGCTTACAGTGTATTTGTAAATTCGGGGAAAGTCCAAAACAGAGAGAAACTCGCCGATTTTTCTCGAAAATCTAAGTGTTTGAAAAAGAAAAGAAAAAAAAATTTACCACTTCTGGCTCCGCATTATTTTCTAAAGATATGTTAAGGATTGTAAAGGGGTTCGCTCCATGGATTTTATTTGATGGTTTTGAGGAAAAGTTTCTATATCCATTGGAGTGTCAGGAGGTCCCCTCGGGTTCATGAGGTTAATCCGGGTCGGGATCATTCATGTTCCATATACAATTTCTCATGTATATATTTCATACAATTCAAGCGACATCACACATATCAATTCATCAAAGTGCACAATGAATGTAATGTATCTAAACCCGTATTCCATCGAGTCCCAGTATTCGCGGTACCCAAGTTTCGATGCCAAGCTGTGACACCCCTATCCCGAGGGTCCCGTTGACAACCCGTCAACCCGCGGAAACCTGTGGATATTGGGTGCCCCGATATCACACTCGCATGTCTCATATATCGAGACCCATTCCTGCATATTCAATTTATAATATACAAAAATATATGATAGACTATAATCACAGTCTTTTTACAGTCCCTTTGATACCAAAAAGGTGTACATGTTTTGGTTATGCTCAAATATAATATAAGACAAAAACAAAACAAAACAAAGTCATGTCCGGCTCTCATCCCATATGCGGGTCAACCGCATGCACTGGACCTGTACCTAAAAGGGGGATCCCATAACGGGGTGAGTAATGCCCAATAGAGTAAACTCCTACGGAGGCTACTCCCCACCTAAGTGCACATAAAATGGTCATGTCACCAAAGAAGAAGCACATTCAAATCAAGATTATGTAAACCTAGGATGGAATTCTACATGCCATGAATGAAATGCGACCCACCATGTCCCATGTACCGAGTCCTCACCGACTCCCTCACACATGCAATACCAAATGTGAAAAACTGGGCCATCGGGTGTTTCACCCAAAGACTCACCCGACCTATCGACCGACCTCCAATACTCATTTGAATATCTCAAATGCAGTGTGTTTCTTTATGGGCTACATCATTTTTCGGGGTCTCACCGCAGGATCATCGTACACCTTCCGACATTTTTACGGGCTTTCACCGCCAGTGATCATGTCTAACCGCATGTAGATTTGGGTCTTGCACCCTATGGGAGGATCTACCCCAACTTGCTATGCCCAACACACGTGTATTTTCTTTTTCGTTTTTCATTTTATACCACCGTGAGTCTCAATTGAACGCTGTCCGTTATGAGCTCACCACACATTCACCAAGAATGGTGAATTAACCGTTTCTATGCACCCACACCCCATATGTTGATGTCCATATGCATATGCAATGTTAATGTCACTGCAACTTCTCATGTTACATGTATGATGCACACTACATGAACCATTCTCATTAGTTGTACTTCATGTCAATTACCATGCAAACATATATCGTATCAAGCATATTAGCATCCATCAATCCATGACTAAACAAATAATTTCATACAGCCTTCCTTAGGCTAACTCATGGCAATTCCTACCCAAGTACAATAGCCTACAACATGTCATGCAATGGTCATGTCAAAACTCGACTATTCAAATAGACACAACCAAGCAACCTGCACACTCGGTGCAAAACATAGATTTCAGCAAAGTTTTTATCACCCACTGTCCTCTATAAGCACATGGATGAAATCTTGACTCAATGGTCTTTCCATAGAGTTCAAGAACACCCGAAACAGATTTCAGATGAAGAAGTTATAGCCATCCAAAGTTGTAAGCCTCACATGAATAGTCAGACCCAGTCGGATAGACCTAGCCGAACTGACCCAGCCGGACAGACTTTGCACTTAGACTGTTCCGGTTAAACGAACCATAACTTGGGCTATAGAGGTCTGATTTGGGTAATTCAAAATCCTAACATCAAATTCACTGATACGACTACAATTTACCTGAAGGACACACAATCAAATTCCCTTTTTTTCCCACCCGAAAACTAGTCCTAAAGTCTTACTAATGCGTGGGATCAAAATAGGGCAGCTTCCCATGGTTCAAAATGCAACCAAACATCCCCCTTAGGGCAAGACATAACCACACATCCCTTAAGGTAGAAAATAACCAAAGTAGGAGAAGACCTACCTTCGGGCGTAGTTGCTTTTTAGAAGTCCCGGACACTTCCTAAAAACCGAAACTTGATTTCCCGAACTTTTCACTTGAATCCTCGGCGAAATCTCATGTTTTTAGTACCCACGCGTAGCCTATGTTGAGCAGATGATCTTTAGTTCTTAACCAGACGAAAACTGACCCACCGATCTCCGTAGATCGTAAAGAGAAGTTGGAGCTTATCTTTCATCTTTCTCTCTTCTCCCCTTCTCTTTTTTTTTTCCTCTCATTCTTCTTCTCCTCCCCAATCGTAATTTGCTCGTCCAGTCATGAGCCCCATTCGCACATGTCACTCTCCTATTGGCTCCCTTGGATTTCCTTACCCTCTTATCCATAACTCTGGATTTCAATCCTATCAAGTTGTGACACATGCCCACCTTTCGAATTTCACCTTTCTTCCGTTCTCAAATGTGACACCCCAAAATCGGGGTCCGTGACTCACCCGTCAACCCGCTGAATACAAGTGGAGGCTCCGGTTACCCGACGCCACTTTAGAAAATCTGCAGTCTCCTTTCAGGCTGGGAGCTCTACCTGTAAACAAGACTCGCATATACCACCTAAACACCAATATATGTAATATATATCCAATATGACCACTTGGGCCCATAAACATTGCTCAATTTACATGCCAACTATATACCCAATAGTTACAAGAGTTAATATTTTTATCACTAAACAATACATATTAAACTTAAAGAGTTCCCTAATACATGTACAACCACCAAAGCCACATCCCCGCTTTCTTCACAATAAATCTCTAGATCGAACTGCCTCTCGCACGCCCCGTACCGTAGTGGGATCCCACGACTGGGCAGCTAAAGCTCGCAGAGATTCGCCCTAAGTGGGCTACTCACCATCTAAGTGCATTGCAATGTTCCAAATTAAACACACATTCAAGCAAAATGCATGATCCTACTTGAATGTCTACATGACTAACTCAGATCCCGAGTCCTCATCGAATTTCTCTCTCACACTCGCCTTGCCTTGTATAGAATCTATTATTTTATTACGGACAACCCTCTCGATGTATATATATCAATCGGGTCACCCGACGACATATATATTATTTGTCTGTATGGATCACCATGAATATATATCAACCGGGCCGCCTCCGACGGCTGATATATTATATTTAGCTCGGGACTACCCTCCAATCATTTAATATTTTAGACTACCCTCCGAACCACTTTCCTCTGGACTCATCTCATGCACTAACTCCTATAATCCTAGGATGTTCCAGTGCATATGGAATGCATGTATGCCAGTTCCACTACAGTCTAATCACATGCAAATATATCAACATGAATATACTCACATAAATCAAATCACACAATCATGTTATGTAATTATACAACTCATATATCCCATCAAAATTAGCTCACTAGGGCTAATGATCAACTCATCTCCAACGACCTACACACACAATTATTTTATATAATTATGTCATTATATTAACACATAAATTCATGTATTAACCTATTTAATTCCACAACTAAGCCATTCATTTCAACACTTCAAGCACACAACACATGGACAATTCTTATCCACTACACAACCCGGATCGATTTTAATAAATTCCGAATCTCAAAGAAGGTCGTCCATCGGCACCTCATTGTTCAACCCTGCCCACCTTGGAACCGAATTTCTTACCCATTTCCTATATTATAACACTAAAGCATAATTTATGGAATAAATTATGATACAAAAGTCCCAACCCACACACTCCACCGGGGTCACTACGCCCAAGAAGTCCAAAATATTTCCATGATCTTAGCCCCATGTTTTCGGGACCGATCAACAACCCATTCCCGTCATTTTCCATACAAATACATGATTTAAAGCCATTTATGAAATTAAAAAACACCCAAACAGCCCCTAATTTCGGCAAGCCTAGGGGCGCCACGGACAGAGAAAATTCCCAAGAAATCCTAACACCGATCCCATGCTTTGGGGACTCCATCAACCGCTTCCTCACGCCTCAAACCAACCGAAACAATTAAAACCCTTAAAAATGGAACAAAACGCAGTTATGGTAAAATTCTACCTCTCGGAAGCTAAAAACTCGCGAACGTGTGGGCCCACGCGCAAATGCCTCCGCGTAACGTTTTCCCTCCTCGCTTCCGTCGAAATCCAACTATCCGATCGCCTATTTCTGTGAGAGGCGTCTTCTTCTCTCTGTAAAAGACTCCATTCGGCCACCGCATCCCCTCGGTTCTCCTATTCACGTTTTCGCTTTTTTCATTCAAGAAGATAAGTCATGTTCCTTATTTCGCCTTATTCAACTTTAACAATCCAAAAAACGACGCTACGTCCCTCTTACCAGAGATTTGATATCTCATGACTACTCCCCAATGGGTCCATTTTCATCATTTCACCATACCACTTACGCACATGAAAGATACGTTATTTCAGGCCTTTCACAGATCGAAAACCCATTTACTCAAGACCAACCGCGACATGCCCTCGAAAAACGGTCGAATCCGACCGTCTCAAAGAATTATAAATTTACGTAACTAGATTTCAAGTAAGACGATTCCAACTGCAAATCCGCTTTCATCCAAGATCTAGTAATTAATTACTTCTGATGAACTGTAATTAAAATTTTGTAATCAAAATTACGATTTTGCCCTTATTCCGTAAATTGGAATTTCTGGTCTTACATTCTCCTCTTTAAAAGGAATTTCGTCTCAAATTAGACAATCACACCACTACACGCATATGCAACGCGCACTCTATCATACGCACGTAACTAGCCATTTAAATCTCAAAATTTGACCAAACTACGACCATCCCTAAACACGGCGGATAAGCGCCCGCACGCCCTCTCGCGCCTCCCACGCTAACTCCTCCAATCTACGCTGCCGCTTACAAGACTCTCACTAACCACCGCCTGGGTCAGCACAAAACCGACACGACTATCAACACGTACACCGGTCCCTCCGTCCCATCCGTCAACCTTAATCCGTCCCCCAATCCACCACACGACCGATTCAAAGACACTTTCTGAAAGACGAGACGTGAAACACCTCGTGGACACCTAACATACTGGGCGATAACGCCAACCGGTATGCAACAGTACCCATCCTTTCGAGTATCTTGAAAGGACTAACGAACCACGTCGCACATCATCATAGCTCTTATGCCGGCTCTGAGCCGTGAGAAGACGCTATAACAGACGCTCACCTTCCTCGCGCTGCCCCATCAGATTGCACGACAACTCTCTCCACTCCTATCCAACATAATCTGACTTATGGCCTCCCATACAAATTCCTATACTACATCTCGTATATTCTCCCCGATAATCGTTGTCAGAAGTAATTCCACTAAGGGAAAAATGCTCCTACCCTTACGACTCCAGACACATGCTCACAAAGATGTCCTTCAACACCGTATATAATCCATATACACCTAACCCTACACTGGCGTGTAAACTCTGACCTTCCTAAGGTCACAATCACTGACAATCCAATGGACCATTAACCTAGTCCATGTCAGCGAATGACATCCGTATATCGAGCCTCTCGCCGCCAACAACACCCAACGCGATTTTCCAAGGATATCCAAACCTCGAGTCACCCTCACCATCACTCAACTCTCGGGCCTCACGTGATAACCCGAATCGCGGGGTTTTCATCTCGACATAACTCTTCTACTTACACTTTTGTTTTACATTTCCGATTCAACTATGAGTTTTCATCGACGAAATTCCTAAAGACAAACTCACCCCATACTCACTCAAGAGTGGTGGAATGACCATATCACGACCCACACACCCACTCGACGTGATGTTACCCACCAACTCAATAACGCCATACCGTGACACCCTATCCCTGGGTCCACCACAGCCAGTAATCCTGCAGATCTCTCACTCCTAATCCCGACCTATCAAGTCAACTCTCCCCACACCCTGTGTGGTTAACATCTATACTGGTTTCAAAGGCCTTAACCTTTAAGCCCAAATCCAATGTCGTGTCGAGTACGACAACCCGGCCTAGGTCTCAATTACTAACAACCCGATGGTTGTCAACTCATTCATGTCAAGCTTGACATCGCAACCAATATGTATACCACCCTAAGGTCCGCTATGCTTCAGCTGCGTAACCCTGATCTATCCTCGACTTCACTCCACACTTTGGCCCCTCCGTCTATTTCAGGTTACCGAAGTGCTTGTATAGCACCGAACCGAACCAGTTCCTCTAACCCTCACTAGGTGTGAGGAATGAATTGCGTATACTCTCCTATCCTACAAATTTAACTGACTCAGATTGGCCCCAAGGTTCCTGGGATCTCGTCTCCTGAAATCCCATCACTCATGCTCAATCCTCGGCCCTAGTCCCGAACTAGCGGTGAAGCAAGCCCGCCTAATCCCCGAACTGGGGAGAAAACCGATCCTCCTCATACCAACACCCGTGATTACGAGTGTTCCAAGTATCCTCAATCTCTCTCTCTATGGTCGTGGCGCCCCCAACCATGGAGTACATGTCCCGTGAGGCGGTCCTGACGATCCCGTCCTCGAATGGACAACTTCAAATTTCCATCGACTTCCTCGGAATACCCACTAATCCCAAGAAAAACCACGTATCTCGAAGATCGACATCTCTGGCCTCTCCCAACGCATCACCACCTCAACCTTCTCTAGCCGACCGACACTCCCGATGCTAACACCACGTGTCCCAAAATCTCACCTCGCAAGCCAAACCGCACTTGTCGAACTTCTAGCATACAAACCGATGGTATCTCAACAACCGTAAGACGATCCTCAAACAGATACTCATGCCCCACTCCGGGATCGGAGTAGATCAAGATGTCATCCACGAAGACAACGACAAACCGACCCAGATAGGTCGGAACATCCTATGCATGAGATCCATGAATGTCGCGCTTTAACGATTCGTCAATCCAAAAGCGGCATCATCAAACTCATAAAGGCCTATAACGCGAACCTAACATTGTCTTGTGGATATTCGTTTTCCTAACCCTCAAATTCGATGGTAACCAAGGCGTAAGGTCTATCTTCGAGTAGACTCGCTCCTCTCAACTGACAAATAAATTGTCAATCCTCTGTAATGGGTACCAATTTCGATCGCAGAACCCCGTCCCATCCTGTCAGTCAATGCAGGTCGAAGGGTCTCGCCCTCTTCTTCGCAACTAGAACCGAAGCGCCTATGGTGAAGTGCGCTCCTGGCCTAATAAACCCTCAGTCTGGGGCCGTCCCCGCAGCTGCACCCGAGTTCCCCGCAATCCTCAACCCGCGCGCCATCCTGCGTACTTCATGTGAGATGGTGAATATACCAGGTGTAACTCAATACCAAAGTCTACATCCCTATGCCAGGTACCCGTAGCTCATCCGGAAACATCCACATTCCGCAACCACTGAGGTAGATCTAAGCCTGGGCCTCACTCGTCCTCTAAAGTGTTGGCTCACTAGCCAACCCGCCACTGTCCCCGACACTCGACTCAGATAATTGCCCTGGGCAAAATATCGTGTCGCCTCGGAATACAACACGAGTACCTCACAGTAAGCAGAACCCTCTTACGCCACAATCAATAACTAATCTGCAAGCTATCACCATCCATCCTCGTGGATGCCCTCGAACTCGACATGTCCATAATCCTCGTGTCCATCGCGAGTGTGAGTCCTCGAGATCTCTAACCGCAACCTCGACATACCGCACCTAATTCTCGCCCAATCCCTCAGTGAGACCACATGAAACTACCCTCTAAGTCTCTAGAGGTCCTGCCCATTTCCACCATATTTCAAGCCTCGCTCCCTAGCTAGAACGCAGCCTAATCTAATTTTGGGGTCGCGCGAGGTAATCTCTATAGCCTCTAACACTTTCTCGTTCCTCGCATGAACCAATGGCCTGGCCACCACGGATCTCCTCCCCGTGAATGCCTGAGGATGATGTGCCCTAAACCTCCTGGGGTTACCAGTGGTCTCCCTAATCCACCGCTATGCTACCGTGCGATAGCAAACACTACACCTACGCCCTACAAAGGCTCAGCCGATCAAATGCCTGAACCGGGTCATGTCTGCAGGTTCGACCAAGGCCCCGTGGACGTCCCTCTATGCCCGTCCCTCTACTAGCCCATTTACACCATTACATGGCAACAAGAATCATTTAACTTTCATTTCGCCTAACTAGCAATGTACATGCCAGATTTCTAACAACCATGAACTCGATCTGCTCATTTTCTAAGTGGCTTTAAATTCCAACCACCCGCCACAAGATCCAAATCCCTTTAAGGTCATCACCCTAACCTAGCATTCACCATTTTCCCATACGCATCACACTATGCATATAACTTCTACACAACTACCGCAATCATGATTTCCAAACTAAGAAGCATTCAACACAGTTATCTCCGAGGCATGAACACACCAGACACAAATCATACACATAGCTCAAGTTATATACGTTAATGAATTTTATACGTAAAATATTATTTTCAGCAAAAATTTTATTTTCAAAATTTTATTTTTTTTGAAAATTTTATTTTTCGAAAAATTTTATCAAATTTTTTTTTAAATATTTTAAAAAATATATATATTTTTTTTCTAAAAATTTCAAGATGAACAAGGTTCATGTAATTAACTCGTGAAAATACCGAGTCAAAACCTAGCTCGGGGGGGCCTCAAGTCGAGTGCACCGGAGTGCACTCCAGTCTCGGCGCCTCACGCGCCAGCCGCGCACCTGGGGCCGCCTGCCACGCCTTCAGTCGCGCCCGCGGCGCCCGCGCCGTCGTCACAAGGCCTCATACCACAAGGCGCTCGTCATAAGGCCTCAAGCTGTCACAAGACGCTCAAGGCTTCCCAAGACTCTGATACAAGGTCGCCGCACGCCGCGCTGCCACGACCAGCGCGCCCACGCACGCCATCCTACGCGCCGTCGCCTGGGCCAGAAAACACGAGCATAGCACGACAGAATACAAAGATCGCCCACCACACAATCCATCAGGACATGATACAATCTCACCCCCACCAAATTTCGCAATACAATCCTGGGCCACTATCGCCTTAATACGCAATTTTTTTCCAAGATTCTTCTCAATACAACTCTCGCAATACAAAAACCTTAAATCCCGTAATACAATTTTTTTTTTCAGAATACAAATAAGCAAAGAGTCTATTCCTGCATTTTTCGCACAAAATTTTCTTTTTCAATTTTAATAATAATTATTATTATTATTTTCAATTATTTCTAGCAGCTGGAAAAATTTACTAAAATCACTAAAAATCTTTTTTTTTTTTTTTTTTTTTTTTTTTACTTAATACTCAAATAAATTTATAAAAATTTATTTAACCTCATTTTTAAATTTTACACTATATGAAACCTAGAAAATTATTTTCACTCTCATAACCAAATAAATTTACAAAATTTATTTTCTTTCTCCAAAGTTTTCAATTAAAATTTCCACTCAAATAAATTCTATAAAAATCATTTTCTTCCATTTTCTTCAATTTTACCACTGGTGAAATCTTAGAAAATTATTTTCTTTAATCCTCATCCGATAACTTCATAAAAATTTATTTCCTCAGATTTTCTTCACTTAGAAAATTATTTTCATTACCTAATAGGCCAAATAAATTTTTAAAATTTATTCTTTCATCTTCTCTCCAGCTTTTGTACGACTGTACCACTCCAAAATATTTTCTAAAATATTTCACACTTCCATGTGCTAATCACCAAGCACACATACAATCTCAACACCTAAAACATGTCAGCACACAAACACACAACATGACATGGCACACATACAAATCATCAAACATTACAAAATCACACAAACACATCAACACACGTGCACGTAGTGTCCTGGGCTGTTTCGTGATTTTCCTAGGTAATCTCATACCTAAACCGAACATCGAACCACACCTAGTGGTGATGCTCTCACTCAACTAAGGCCTAAGCCCCAATTCCTCAATCTATAGGTTTTCATATACCTATTTTCCACATCAAACCACCTAGTGGTGATGGATACCCAACCCGAGCTCCCTAGGTATTCGTATACCTAAGCTTTGATACCAAGCTGTGACGCCCCAAACCTGGGTCCGTTTGACTACCCGGTCAACTCGCGGAATATATTAAGTGGAGGCAGGCTCCAAGCTACCCGACGCCACTTAGGAAAATCAGTCTCCTTTGTATGGGAGCTCTACCCAAAAACAAGACTCCGTATATACCTGGTCCCAAACATCTAATATATGTAATATATATCCAATATGACCACTCGGGCCCATAAACATCGCTTCAACTTACATGCCAACTATATACCCAATGGGCTACAAAGAGTTAATATTTTTGTTCTTAAACAATACATATATTAAAACTTAAGCAGCTTCTAATACGTGACAACCACCAAAGCCAATATCCCTATTTTCTTCACAATAAATCTCTAGACGGCAACCGTCCCTCGCACGCCCCGACCGTAAAAGGGGATCCCACGACCAAGAAGAAGCTCGCAGAGATTCGCCCTGGGCGGGCTACTTCCACCATCTAAGTGCATCGCAATGTTCCAATTAAACACACATTCAAGCAAATGCATGATCCTAATTTGAATGTCTACATGACCAATCTCGCATCCCGAGTCCTCATCGACTCTCTCTCACACCTCGCCTAGCTTCCTCGTATGAGAATTCATTATTTTATTGGGCGGGATAATCCTCCGATGTATATATATCAATCGGGTCGTCCGACCATCGATATATATTATTTGTTCGTGGACTACCCTCCGATGAATATATATCAACCCAAGCCGCCTGGACTATTGATATAATATTTAGCTGACTACCCGATCATTTAATATTTGGGATCACCCTCCGAACCACTTTCCCTTCCTGGATCATCTCATGCACTAACTCCTATAATCCTGGGGATGTTCCACAGATATGGAATGCATGTATGCCGCCCACTACGCCTAATCATGCAAATATAATATCATGAATATACTCACATAAATCAAATCACACAATCATGTTATGTAATTATACAACTCATATATCACATCAAAATTAGCTCACTTGGGCTAATGATCAACTCATCTCCAATGACCTACACACACAATTATATTTTATATAATTATGTCATTATATTAACACATTAAATTCATGTATTAACCTATTTAATTCCACACAACTCAAGCCATTCATTTCAACAGTTCAAGCACACAACACATGGACAATTCTATCCAATACCCAAGACCTGATTTTAACAGCCCCGAACCTAGCAAAGGATGTCCACTGCACTCACAAACCAACCCTGCTCCACCTTGGAACCGAATTTCTTACCCATTTCCTATATTATAAATGACCAAATCATACTTATGGAATAAATTATGATACAAAGCTCCCACGCCCACACCCACTGGCCACGGCCCAAGAAGTCCAAAATACTTGACATGATTCTGGCCCCATGTTTCTGGGGACCGAACAACAACCCATTCCATTTTCCATACAAATACATGATTTAAAAGCCATTTTGGTGAAATTAAAACACCCAAACAAGCTCTCACTTCGGCGCCTAGTGGCGCCACGATGGTGAGAAAATTCCCAAGAAATCTCACTCCATCCCACAAGCGATCGATCAACCCATCACTTCCGCCTCAAACCAACCAAATACGAAAAACCCTTAAAACTGAATAAAACGCAAGTAGGAGAAAATCCTACTCCTTGAGTTACAAAACCGCAAACCCTGGTCCACGCGTAGCCTACCCGTCGCAGAACGTTCTTTCTCCCTTCCCCGTCCGTCGGAACCAACTAGCCTGACGCTCTCTACTTCTAGAGTAAGGAACACCTTCTCTCTAAAAGACTCCATTCGCCACGATCCCCCGGTTCTCCCATTCAATGCTACTTTTTTATTCAAGAAGATAAGTCATGTTCTTATTTCGCCTTTATTCAACTTAACAATTCAAAAATGACGTTTACATCCCTCTTTTACCAGATTTGATATTCTAAGACTCACTACGGTCCATTTTCATCATTTCTCTACTCATACCACTTACGGACATGAGTACATGTTCATTGTGCCTTTCTTGCATCAAAATCGATTTACTACACCAATCATGATGCTCAAAAACGCTATCGAATCCGACTGCTCAAAGAATTCAAGGAATTTTACGGTATAACTAGATTTCGGTATCGATTCCAACTGCAATCCGCTTTGTTATCCGAGATCTAGGGAATTAATTACGGATTTTTAACCGTAATTAAAATTTTGTAATCAAAATTACGATTTTGCCCTTATTCCAGAAATTGGAATTTCTCGGGTCTTACATGACACGTGGCTCAATGTGAACTATCAAAACAAGTGCCAAGTGTGACTTGTTACCCTCGGTGCCTCGAAAACGTGAAATCCCGACTATCTCAGAATCCGATGAAATTCGACCAGATTCAGATTTTCATGGCATTCCATTCCAACCGACTGGAAATTGCTTTATTATCCGAGATATAGAAAATTTTGGATTTTCAATCAAAATTACTGTTTTACCCTTTTTCATAAAAAATTTGGATTTTCTCGGGTTTTACACAACCCTACTCATGTAGATTACGGGGCAAAAAGGACCAAAATTGATAAAATAATTAATTTTACAAATTCTATCATTCTTCAAATAAAAATAAATAATATATAAATATTTAATAATAATTAATATATAAAATGATTGAGTCTAAACAATATATTAATAGTAAACAAACTTAAATAAATAAATAATGCTAGAGCACTGTTATAACCAAAGTATCAAACTAACTAGCTAAATAGTAGCAAAACAATAAAGTAACAACTTAATAACATCATTGGAAAAAAAAAACCAACTTCAAAGTATCAAATAAAATCTCGTATGTCTCTAATTTTCATCTTCATCCTCGTTATATCCAATAATAACATATGATTCCATATTAAAAATATGTACTTGAGTCATCATCATTTATTAATTAAAATTTTAGAATGTTAACATCATAAGTTTCATCTATATTTGGAATAAATATTTTTTTTTTTCAAAAATACATCTCAACTGTATAATAATGAAATATCATTTTTGTTTTGAAAATCAATCTTGCTAAAAGATATAATCATAATTATGAAAGAAATACGTGTATAACTTTTGTTAATTATTTTAAAAATAACAATATTTTGTTATTAACACTAGTTTAAGTAATAAAATTATTTAAAATATATTTTTTATAACAAAAAACATATATGATTGAATAAAATTTAAAGGATAAATAAAAAAATTAAATTGTAAATATTTAAAATAAAATTAATGAGATAAATGAAAATATATCCAATATTAAAACTGTAATTTATTTAATTCAAATGCATTCCATAATTTTCCATACAATATTTTTTAAATATTAAATTATCATATAAATTATATTAAAAGATACATTTAAAAATTGAAAATAAAATAGTTAACTCAACAAAGTGTAATATATGAATGATATATTATAATAATAATAATTTTTAAAACCTCAATGCTACAAAAACAGATATTTAACCCTACATTAAAAGTAAAAATATCGAATTTTATAGATAAGTTATTGAAAATCTCAATTACTAAACTAATTACTTAAAAGAATTAAATAAATATTTCAGGTCAATCAAGTTAATTGACCCAACCCGGACGAAACCCACATAGACCATGGGCCAAAATGAGTAAGGCCAATTTGACCTGATTTTATTTGGACTTTGAATTTTACAGTCCAACTCTCCCAAAAATTGAGCTAAAGTAGCCACCCATCGAGCTCAGTCGCTCAAGCCATATTACCAGCTCTCATGTTGTTATAACTAGAGCTGATAAACAAAACATATAATAATAGTAATCTAGCACATTTCTATTCAGGCTAGCTTCTGACCAACTTAACCTAACCCATGCGGGCCAAAACAAGCTAAAACGGATCAAAACCTTAAAAAAGACAAAAAAAACATATAATTTTACAAATTCTATCATTCTTCAAATAAAAATAAATAATATATAAATATATAATAATAATTATTGTATAAAATAATTGAATCTAAACAATATAATAATAGTAAACAAAGTTAAATAAATAAATAATGCTAAAGACTAATTAGCTTAATAGTACAAAAACAATAAAGTAATTGGTTGAGTCAAATGAAAGATGATAAAATGAAATCTCATATGTCTCTGATCTTCATTTTCATCCTCGTTTTATCTAATAATAACATATGACTTCGCATTAGAAATATGATACTGGTTGTGTCATCATCATCTATCAATTAAATTTCTAGAATGTTAACAACATAAATTTCATTTATATTTAGAATAAAAATTTTTTTTTTCCAAAAATGCATCTCAACCGTATAATAATGAAATATCTTATTTGTTTTCAAAATCCATATTTTCTAAAAGATATAATCATATTTGAAAACAAATAAGTGTAAAATTTTCATTAATTATTTTTAAAATAATAATATTTTGTTATTAACATTAGTTTAAGCAATAAAATTATTTCTTAAAAAAAAGTAATAAAATTATTTAAAATATAGTGATAATTTATTTATTAAATTTAATTTATAAACTAGTATAGCTTCATTTTCATAAAAAAACTCATATGATTAAATAAAATTTAAAGGATAAATACAAAAAATGAAATTATAAATATTTAAAATATGATTAAAGAGATAAATAAAAATATATTAAAAATTAAAATGTAATTTATTTAATTCAAATGCATTTCGTAATTTTTGATACAAGATTTTTTAAATACTAAATTATCATACTAAAAAGATACATTTAAAAATAGAAAATAAAATAGTTAAAAAAACAAAGTTCAATATATTAATAATATTTGGAAAAAAACTATTAATCATATATTATAATAATAATAATAATTTTTAAAACCTCTATGCTACAAAAGCAGATATTTGACTTCACGTTAAGAGCCAGAATATCGAATTTTGTAGATAAATCCTTAAAAATCTCAATTACTAAGCTAGTTTCTTAAAAAAATTAAATGAAGATTTCGGGTCAATCGAGCTAATCGAGCCAACTCGGACCAAACCCACATAAGTCTTTAATTTTACAGTCTAACCCTCCAAAAAGTCGGGTTAAAATATATTGACCCATTAGACTAGACCCATATTACAAGCTCTAATTATAGCCCCCATAGTTAGGAATGGCAATGGTAGCGGTACTCCTACACTGTTTATTTAAGTAAATTCCCATACATGTTCGACTTTAAAAAATTAAATGGGTCCACGGGTTGATGGGTTTGGAAAAATTCTTGTACCCTTCCCGTCTAGCTTTTATTCTTGTTCTTATTTTTATTTTTATTGCACAAAAATTAATACAGTTCATAAAAAATAAAGATATTATAAATTATTTTATTAAAAATATTATTATTCTTATTCTTATTATTATTATTATTATTTATATTAAAATATAATAAAAAATTTAAATCAATTTTTTTATATAATCACAGTGTGGCAGGAGCAATGTTTTATAAATTAAACCGAACATTGAACTAAAAACATTATTGGTTCAATACCATTGGCTCGATTGATGATCAATCGCTTGGCCAAAACTAGTAAACATAATAAATATTAATTTATATTTCATTTAAATTAAAATACCTTAAAATATATAATTAATAATATTTAAGATATTATTTATTCGCTTATATAAATACATTTGTATTTTAAAATTTTATTAAAAAAATGTGTATAATATTTAAATATGATAACATATTAAAAATGTATAATATTTAAATATGATAATAGGTTAAAAATGGAATATAACTTGATTGGGGGTATGAAGTGATTGTTCATACCCCTGAAGAGTTAGTATTATCTAATTAAAGGAAGGATGAGGTGGGTTTTATTAAGCATAATAAGTTGAAAACTTTTGTACCTTTGTCCTATCTACGTTAATTTTAAAATAGGTTTTTGATTGTAGCCAAATCGTTACATATATTTTTGAACTTTTTCTAAATATTTTTAAAAAAACCATGAGCCTTTTTTAAGAGTTACCAATATGTTTTTTACATTCCTTTCTATTTCTATCGTAATAAGAAGCAATTGCTCTTACGGAAATGTTTGTACTTAATAGGCTATTTCAATCTCCAATCATACTCAAACTATCATGGTTCTAAAAGCTATAAATTAAAAATTTCTTTATCTTTAATTATTTTTATTGAAAATTGTTATTTTTCTCAAAATTTGGATAAAATTATAATTCTTCATTTATTACATATGAATTCAATGAGGTCGATTTTTTTTGTTTTTTGTGTGATTTTATTTTTTAAATAACTTTAATTTTTTTTAATGATAATAAATTTATTTTTTATATTCTATAAATATATTAAAATTCTATTTTTATTTTATGATAATGATAAAATTAAATTATCACCATACAAATAAATATAAAATTACATTCAGACGTTTTAAGATAGGGATTTTTAGCCTATAAAAACAAACAAATTAAAATATAAAGTAAGATTCAAATATTGTTTTTGAATTAGTTCTTTTATTGAACACATTATTTCCTCGTTCAAATAGAAAAATAAGTTATGGTGTCAGAATTAACATATAGAAATAATTTGTTAACTTTAACTCTAATTTTTCTTTTCTTCCTTCCACTTTCTCTCTTTATTTTTCCCAAAAAAATAAAGAGGGGAATCATCATAAATGATAAATAAATATATTATGTAATTCTCACATCCAAATATAAGGAAAATTGTGTTATGGTTTATCAATATAATTCTATTTAAAAAAAAAAGTTTATGAGGAATGAGAAACCAAGGGTGAGTTAACTCATTTAAAAATAATTCATATTAGTGTTTTGTTTTGACAGAGAGAGAGAGTTCTTTTTCTAAAAATGACCTTTTTGACAGCAAAAAAATAAGAAATGGATTTTTGAAAAATAATATACCAGATAAAGGTTATGTTAATGTTCTTGAGATAATGAATGAGGAAATACGAAAATTTATATATAAAAGTATTTAGTTTATGCAAGAAAATACGTTCACATAAAAATAATTCATAAATTATAAATATTTAAATTAAAAAGTAAACTAATTAACATATATTTTTAAAATAAAAATTTGACAATCACTTCGTTAAAGACGTCATGGAATTGGCTAGTAAAAGGTTTTTTTTTTTTTTTTTCGATTTGACTAATAAATTTGAGGAAAAAAAAAGGCAATTTTGAAAATAATATGATAATAAAATAAAGAGTATAACATTAAATCCATCAACTATATCTATGATAATATAAAAATCAAGAGGTGTTTTTCCACTTTTTTCTTTCATAAATACTCTTGTCAATTTAATAAAATTACCTTCAATATTTAATAATGTGACGCCCCAAAACCCGGGGTTCCCATTGACAACCCATCAACCCGTTGTATCTTCTTATGTATTTGCATTCGATACCATACAATACATTCCGTTTATCTAATCCATTTTCAAAAATCTGGGAAGGGGTCTCCCCTTATTCGGGAAGTTCCAATTCAACATACAATTTGTATAACCATAACCCATCCAAGGTCTCAACAAAAGTAGTGATGATCACACAGGGTCCATTTGTCTATATCCCCAATATACAACTATATCACAACTACCCGTGAACATCGAGTTACTAGAAACCACTTCAATACATCCCTTTACCGAGATACATTCATTTATATTTAAATCTAAAACATGAAAGTAAAACACTTAATTACGTACTCGCAAGAGTCCAATCACGTACCTCTCTACCATAATTACATACCTCGACTTCAAGACACCCCAAATCCGAGGTCT
Organism: Tetrastigma voinierianum; assembly: GCA_016808115.1. Lineage (NCBI taxonomy): Eukaryota > Viridiplantae > Streptophyta > Magnoliopsida > Vitales > Vitaceae > Tetrastigma > Tetrastigma voinierianum. Next base: position 342,330 of record JAEQBH010002393.1, on the reverse strand, counting down.
CGCCGACAACTCACAACATGTGGAATCTCAGATATTTCGTTACCCGATACCACATGGTCATGGTCCCATTTATCGGATCCATATCAAGAAAATCCAAGAGAGCCTCACGGTTCTAAGCTCTTACCCAACATACAACCCGTATAACAAGAATCCATAAGAGTTTACTAACACTCTTATACGTAACATATATTAAAACTTGCTTGTTCTAATATAGTTTACTCTCAAGACTATTCCTCAATACGTCCCTTTACCGGGACCCATTCATTCATATTTAAATAAAAAAATGAAAATTAACAGTTAATGACAATCCATAAGAGTCCGATCATGGCCCTCTTACCATAATTACATACCCAACTATTTATACAATAGTCCAAAATAATTTAATTACAATTCTTTTTACATACATCAAGGCCACATTTCGACCTTCTTCATAAACATGGCCTCGTTGGAGCACGCCTCCCCCCGTACACCCGTAATTCGAAAGGGGGTTCCACAATGGATTTGTTAAATGCCCGCAGGAAAATTCTCCTACTGCGGCTGGGCCTCGCCTAAAATGTACATGCACGGCGCATAAAACATCAAACCATATTCCATATAAATAATGCAATCCTATATGGAATGTTCCGCGGTCATGCATGAATGAGACTCTCATGCCCACAACCCGAGTCCCGACCGACTCCTCACACCCGCAACGCCAAGTGTGAAAAACCAATTATTGGTGTTTCACCCAATGACTAAACCATCGACTACCCTCCAATTTTTAAGTTATCAAATCCCAGATAGTTTATTCACGCGAATTTCCTGGTCTCACCGTAGCTTCGTGACGCCTTCCGACACTTTCTTTGCAACTTCATCGCTGAATCATGTCTAACCGTGAATAAAATTCGGGTCTTTCTACCATGTGGAGATTCGCCCCATCTGCCCAAACACACGGATTTATTATTATTATAGTTACTCAACCGTGAGTCTCAATTTCGACGCTTGTCCCATTTCCGAAGCTTCACCACACATTCACCAAGAATGGTGAATAATAGTACCATGCACACACACCGACTCGACGCTGATGATCCGTATTATGAAATGCATAATGCCAATGCATTTTCCTTCATGTTACATGTATATATGAGTGCTACATGAAATATTAATACACCATGGACAATTATAATTTGTACATATAATTTACATCCATGCAATCCACGTTAATACATCAAATAACATAATTAACATGATTTTTACACACAACAGCATGTTATTTAATCTTTTACAACAATAACACACAAATGGCCCTAATCTTGCTCCACATACAAAACAAAAAGGGACCTTCTCGTCCCTTTCATGGTTCATCACCAAATTATTGGGATAGCAAGACACACCACAAAACCCGCAGACATCAGTCTAGGGATCAAAACCAAACGCAAACTCAATTTGAAACTGCCCGAAAACAAATTTGAAATTTTAAATGGACTGCCCGACAACAATCCCAAATTCAGCCAGACTGGCCCAAAAACAAGCCCCAATTCAACCCGACCGTCCGAAATAGTCCCAAAATTCTTAAAATTCCTACACTCAAATTCAAAATCGAGGGATCTACAATTTAAGGCCTTTACTCGCCCAGCCTAATCCTAAGCCATTAAACGGCCTTTAGCCGGAAATAACACAAGAGGAAAATTTCCTACCCGTGGAGCTCGACGAAACTCCAAGATTTCGTGTCCACGCCAGAGTCTCGTTGCATGGATCAACTTTGCCTTCAACATGAAAAGCTAGCCTGCCTCGATTTCAGATCTAGAGAGAAGAAAAAGAAAGAAAAAATTAAAATAAATGCTCTCTCTAACGCTCTCTCTCTCTCGCTCCCACTCTCCGGGTCCGTTCGACCCTTTGGTCTTTCTTTTTAATTATTATTATTATTTTGATCACTTGATTCATATTGCTTCATTCTGTTCAAGTTCGACCCAAAATTCATTTTCACCACTTTATTTTAAATGAACTTAGCTCAAGCCATTTCGATCTCGAGATTTTCAGAAAATCTCATCCCTCAAGTCATCGACCCGCTTATCACCTAGAAAATCGTGAAACATTCCACTTGTCTTTAATTCGACGAAACTTTTCTGGTCACTAGATTTCTCGCGAGACAAATTTAATCTGGCATAGCTTCGTTTTGTCATCCGAGATCTAGAGAATTTTCTAGGCTTCCCTGAACCCTTATGGTAATTTATTATTTTTATTATCATTTTGCCATTTTTGAAAATTTTTTATTTTCCCGGGTTTTACATTATTCCCCCCTTAATAGAATTTCGTCCCTGAAATTCACACATACTAGCACACACAAACACATGCATATGCGATAAAATTCTAATGCCAAATATTAAACCACGCACTTTTGTCCTCAAATAGGAAAGGATATGTGGCCCGCATCGTGTCCCCGCTCCGTCGCTCCTCCACTCCCTGTTACCACAACACTTTTACTAACCGCATGGTCTCACACACAAAAACTCCTATCCCTAAGCATTCACGATACGCACGTCCCTCCTCGAAGGTCCCATGTCACGCATCTCTCCCCAATCCACTACATGAGCTGGATCTCGAGATATTCCCGAACACGGAGGACGGAACACCTTATGGACACCGATAAACTCTGGTAAATAACCGATAAGCAATGCGGCCCACCCTCCTTAAGTACCTCGAAGGGCCTATACCTCACAAATTTTGCTTGCCGAACTGACACAACCTCTCTAGGCATCACCTTAAGAAGACGGATCACCCACCTCAGTCCTGAGGTCGACGCCGTTCGTCGGGTAGCTCTTCGCGACTTGAATGTGAAGAAGACGCTTGAGTTCTCGGGGACAAGGTCTCAAAGCATGAATTTGTTTTTATGTTTTATGAAATTAATAAAAAGTGTCGATGCATACATTTAGCTATTTTGTGCATAATGTATGAATGGAACGTCGTAAAAATCCCAGATGACAGAATGTAACCATAACCTCGTGTATAACAGTTTATGCACGAAAGGATCGAGGTTATGGATTATAAATCAAACTGGTCTCTGTAATAAATTAATTGAAGTTCGGGATCTTCAAATTAAATATTACCTGAGCGGTCCGGCTATCATCAGAATGAAGTGATCTAATCCCGGTCACCAATGTGGCTACATTAAAGTGGGAGGCTCCATATATAATAAGATTATATGCACGTGACCAAGGTGCGCTGGTCGAATGTCGTTTGTCTCAAGAATTCAAACAGCCGCCGCTGCATGATCATATGCGCATCGGGCCTCAATCCCGAAGTCATAGACCCTCGCTTATGTCAACCGGGCCTTTTGAGTCAGCGTTAAAGCCCGTTATGGAACGGGCCCAATACTTGTGTCTGGAGGCCCATCGATGTATGTAGTCAGAATGTGAATCATGGACATGGAATCCAACCTTCCTATGGAAGTTTCACGCCATCCCTGTTGGTCGGTCGAACTCAGCGTTGAGCTTTCAATTTATAACAGTTTATAAATTAACCTGCTCACTAATGGATTAATGGAACTTAAGGATCAAGATATAATTAGAGGGGCAAAACTGCATTTCACCCGACTCTAGTTATGAACCACTTCTCGAGATAGAACCGCATGTAATGATTAAATCAACGGACACTCTAAATTTCCAGCAAATCGATACTCGTAAGGATAATATTCAATTTCAAGTTTTGTGCTGGAATAACTCTGAAATTAATAAATTAAAATGATCGATTAAAGAGTTTAATTAATTATCAATTTATCGAGCTTGAAATTGCTGTGTCCATGGGTCCTAATTCCACCTCCTATATTACTACAATGAACGATTCATGATTTGGAATAATTACACTCTATGATCAAGGCTTGGAAAATAATTAATACTGACGCTTATAGATTAAAAGTAATAAGGACTGCTATAAATTAATATCGACAGCTTATAGATTAAAAGTAATAAGTAGGATCAAGTACAAATTAATAATCGGGACGCCATGACAGAGTAATCGCACGATCGCTCATATTAATCAAGACCTGTATGGGGAAAATTTTGCAAATATCCAAATCAAGCTGATATTTATGCAATTAGGGGCTGATTATAAATAAGAAACCCGTCTAATGAAAAAAAAAGAAAAAAAAAGTTTTTTTTCCAAACCCTAGTCTCTCAGAGTCTCTTCCCTAGAGATCCCTCGTCTCATGTGTTGAGTGCACGTTGAAGGTAGATCTAGGCGTAAAACTAGAAATGTATTTGCTCTAGATTTGAATCGCTGTGCCCACACACCTCAAGGAAGGAGGGCTAATCAAGACCTGGTGCAGGGAGTTTCGCAACCCTACTAGCCAACAAATTCTATAACAATAATAAAAAAGACCGATTTTCACCTCGATATTAATATGTAGCCGATGGGTTCCGCGAAAAATAAGATTATCCGGAAAATTTTAAAACCTAATTCCAACTGCTTGATTTTATTTCCATCAATCGTACGAGCTGCTCATGTAAATGCATATTAATATATATATTTTTTATCGTATTTAAGAAAATTGTTTTCGATTCATGCGAGTGGGCATTCTCGCATATTTTAATGTGATTATTTGTGCTCAGGTATGGATGGATGAGGGTCGTTAATTATAGTGGCAGGTTGCTAGGTTTTCTTATTTTCCCTAGATCTTGTGTAAGCTTATTATTTGCATAGGTTTTTTTTTCAGAATTTTTTTTTTATTATTGTTTGGATTTCTACACAAGGAGGAGCAGTTATGGCTTTAAAAAATGTTTTCCAAGGTTTATGTGGATCGGGCTGGGCCAAGAGATGGCTGAAGGCGCAGAAAAAAAATGTGCTTGGTCTCAGGACCTAAATTACACAAATTCAAGCCGACATGAAGATTGAGTACTTGGGGAATTATGTGTAATCAGTAAGAAGCCCATTATGTAATTTAAATATTTTTTCCATTATTTTTTTTCAAATGTTGTACTATTAGAAATACCCAAAACACCTTACTCATTTTTTATTTATTTATTTATTTACTATATTCGAATAACATGCCCATGCATATAACATGTCATACATGAATGCCCACCATATTGTATCATGCATACCATCCTTTAGAAACTGTTTCACTCTAATGTTTGTTTATTTGCCACCTAATAAATTAAATAATGGATATAGTTTAATAGTTAAACTTGGTAATTTCCAATTTAATTCTAATTCGTCAGGTGGTTAATAAGAATCTTACCTAGATTATTCAATTTTAATAAAATGATTGATTTTGTTAAAAGATGGTAATAAACAATAGGCCCAAATATGTGTTTGGACTTAAAGTTAGCTTGAATAGGCCCTTTTCACTATAGACAGGTTTACCTTAAACTGGTTGGCCCAATTAGATTGATTAGTTTTAATCTAATAAAACCTAGCCCAATTAGGATTAATCCTATACGCCTATTTAATTTAATAGAATTAGACTTTTATCACCTAGTACTAATTATATAGATATAATAATTTGGTTAGATTATAAAACATATGATGTTTTATAACTAGAAACACATAAGTTTAAAATATCGAGCTGAGAAGGGCATGTGACACGTGCCCTACTTCCGCCCCATCATCGTTAGTCCAACACCGTGAGGTTTTAGGTGGCTTCTCATGACGCCTGACATATCCCTCCCTACCAGGCGTCCACTGGCTAATATCATCGTTGCACTTCCTATGCGATAGGTTTGATGATGTATTCCAAGATTGATCACCTCACTACAAAGCAATCTGCTGTTGTTAACCCAAAGACGGGTCATTATTCTCAAGAAGACAATTAACGACACTTGTATTCGACCAAATAAAGGTAGTTAATAAATGAGGGAAAATATGAGATATTGAGTCTCATTTATTAATTAAGATATTCCAAATTTAATTTATAATTAAGATGACCTACCCTACCGCGAGATATTAATCAGAGAGGTTAACTTACCTCGATTAGTATTTTTGTTTCTTTATGTGTTTTAATTTCTATGCATCTTATGCATCACGCTTACTATTCCAAAATATATTTGATGTTTCTTCACGCATGTAATAAATACGTTTTTATTTAATTCTCAAAGAATAATGTCCGCTCAAACCCCATAATTGCTTTACTCACAATGAATCCTTAACCTATTATAATTTTGTGAAGTGGAAAAGTAATGTTAATATTTGTATAGTCTCATGGAACAATAAGATTATTCATCAGGAATGTCCCGTTAACTCGTACCTAATGCCGCTCGTAGCGGTACGAGAACCATATGAATGTGTTTGATCTAAGCCAACAATAAAAGCCCGCTATATGCTAGCCAAAGATGTCGACGTGCTTAGGCTAAAACATGAGAGGATGGAAACTTCTCCCCATCAGATTATGGATTCTCTCTCCAAACATGTTCAGAAACAATCCGAACAAATGCTACGAAGCTACTTCAGAGCACATTGAATCGCTAAGATGAGTAAAGGTAATTGCTCGTGACCAAGGTTCAAATACGCTAATTATATTAAAATGAGGCGTAGCCACACTGTGGCCATAATAGATGAGTCGTTAATCTGGGCTTAGTATAATGATCGATCTACCACCCCGATTTCCTTCAATTCAATGTAAACTATAAAGAGGAACTACCTGACTACAACAACCTACCGAATGAATTGCAAACCTTTCGAGGCCATCTCGAAGACAAGGACTCAAAAGGTCACAAATGTTGCTTAAAACTAAGGCCTCATCCCTTTCTAACAAGAAGAACAGGAAGAACAATATGGGTGCTTTTAGAAGACCAAAGAAGAAGGAAGATTCCCAAAGCAAGCGATAAGAAGAAGCGGCTCCAAAAGAAAAGAAACCCAAAGGAAAATGTTTCCACCGCGGAGTCGAGCAGGGCATTGGTAACAAGTATTCCGAATCAAGGAGAAAAAGAAAGGTACCGGATTGGCTGGTTTTAGAAGCCAATTTTAGTGGGAAGTTGATAGTCAACTCGATAATTGATTCAAGGTCCACTAACCATATTTGTTCTTCTTGCGATGCTTAGTTCTTCCGTGAGCCGTCACTATGCTCGATGAAGTCTGAATGGAATGACGGTCAGCCAGCTGAGCCGTCTGTATCAGTGGAATAAATTTCGTTTTCAACAATGTTTATCAGATTCCCGGATTCGTGAGAAATTTGATTTCAGCTTTCTAAGTCGTATGAACAATCATATACCTGCTTTATTTTATAATCGATTGTTATTTTAAATGGCTTAAAACATTTTTTCATGCAAATAATGAAAATGGGCTTTACATTTTAAGGCCAGTTAAACGAACGCCTTAACACCGAACTATTTAGAAAGTAACATCCTAAGCTTAAGAAGCAAAAAGATTCTCGATAATGATGACACGTACCTATGGCACCTAAGGTTAGACATATAAGCCCTGGATGGGGATTAATGGGACTGGGTAAAGGATACCCTTAAGAGCTGTAGTCGGCAATCTTCCAAATTCGTAAACTCGCCCAAGGCAAATGACTAAGAGATCTTTCTCAAGAAAGGGCTTTAGGCAAAGGAACCACTAACTTGTACATTCAGAGCGTCTCGCGACCTTGAATGTCCAAGTTGTGGGCTACATTTAATACTTCACTTTCATCGACGACTATTCTAGTACGGCATGTTTACCTCCACGCAAAGGAAATCAAACTCGAAAGTTTAAAGAATTCAATGCGGTCGAAAGACAAATGAAAATCATTATCAGGCTCGATCAGACGAGGAGGTGAATACCTCGATACGCAGTTCAAGGATCACCTAATCGAAAGCACGCATCCCTAGCTCACAAAGACTGGAACGCCACAACAGTAATCCGCCAAGGTAAAGAAGAAATCGAACAATGCTTCGACATGGTTAGTCTATGATGAGCTACTCTCATTGCCACTATCATTCTGTGTGGATACGCACTACAACCGCAGCCTACATTTTGAACGTAGCTTCCTAAGTCTATCCAACACACACCCTGAAGTTATAGCGATCGAAACCCGCTTTTACGCTATATCCTCAGAGCATGGGGTGTACAAAGACACGTGTTGAAAGTGAGCATCGAAGTTAGAACCGCGAATGTAAGTATGTCTGGCCATGGTTACCCCAAAGGCACGAGGGGAGGTTTGCTTTACAATCCTCAAGATAAGAGTGTTTGCATCGACGAATGCCAATTTTGCAAAATGACTACATGGCAAACTTCAAACCTCGAAGTAGTGGTCAGACTAGAGGAATTACAATCTGATCGTAGACGTAATCTACTCGAGAACCGCTTACCTGGGAACGAACAAAGAGACTACGATCCCATACGATGTCATCGAGACCTCGACGTAGCTGGGAGGGGTTCTAAACAACCACCCGCTACACAAAAATGGAAGCAAATGTCATTGCAAACGATACTGATGACGATCCATCACATACAAGCATGCGATGGATGATCCCGATATGACAAATGGCTAACAACCATGGAACAAGAAATGGAATCTATGTATTCCAATTATGTCCTGTGAACTCATCTTCAGTCGCCAGTCTATGGGGCGCAAATGGATCTATAAGAAAAGAGAGGTGTGGACGGGAAACTGAGACTTTCAGCACTCCAGCTAGTAGCCAAAGGCTATTAACAAAAGGAGGGAGTTTCCATTATGAAGAGACTTTCTCCCCGCAGCTATGCTTAAATCCATTCGCATCCTTCTTTCCATCGGTCATGTTTCGATTATGATATGGCAAAATGGATCGCCAAGACTTTTTGAATGGGTTATCTTGATGAAAGCATTTATAAGGATGCAACCAGAGGGTTTCATAGTTAAAGGCCAAGAGCAGAAGTCTACAAGCCGCAGTCCATTTATGGATTTGCGGGAATTTGGTATTTTAACCCAACGCTGATGAGAGACTGTCAAAACTCCACACCGAGCGAAAAACACGCTACGCCATTAACGAACCGTAATTCGTGATCGGGAGATAACACCTTGAATATACAGATTGACAGACGAAGAGAAATGGATATCAGGTTTCAATGAGATTTGACGGCGAACGCACTTAACGCGATCGTAACAGACTCCATCACTCGCAACTGCACATATATCACTGTGGTCAGATCGCAAGAAGGGTCAACTACTGACCCGACATGGAATTGTCCCTTCATGGTTGCTGGGTCCCACGACACCAAGAAACAGCAGATATGACGGGTTCCTACGCCTCAAAGAAAGGCGCCTCATGTATGCCATGCCGTGTACAAGACCGTACATCCGTTGGCGCGATAAAGAGAATTGTTGTACCGCTACCAATCCAACCTGTCGGGCAGACCGATCGCAGAAAGCACATTCTCGCAATTTTAGGAAAACGAAACTATATGTTGATTTATTCGTGTGGTTGGCCTCGAATCCCATAGATATACTCGATTTTGACTTCATTGCCGTATATGACAATAAAGTCGACACCTGGTCAAGATTCACTTTTTGGGTGGTGGAGTCATGGGTATGGAGAAGTGTCAAACAATCCAAAGACGCGCATTCTACCATGGAAGTCGAATATATACACAGGAAGCAATAAAGAAGCCGCCCGTCAAGAAGTTCTTACGTATCCGAAGTCAGTTCCAAATATAGATAAACCCATAAGATTTCTATCGTGAGTCATAAGCTTGTGGCAAACTCCAAAGAACCAAGGAGTCACAAGAGAGGGAAACATATAGAGAGGAAGTATCATCTAATTGTATAGATCGCAAGTAATCTGGGTGAACCGGTCGTTATGAAGATAGCATCGCAAGACAACCTCATACCAGTAACCAAGACGTTACCTGCAAAATCGTTTGAGGGTCACTTATCTGGGATGGGTTTAAAAGACATGTCTCACATGCTTTAGAGCAAGTGGGAGATCGTTGGTGATAGTGCCCCAGAAAGCATGAATTTGTATTTATGTTTTATGAAATTAATAAAGTGTCAGATTATTACATTTAGCTATTTTGGTGCATAATGTATGAATGAAACGCCGTAGTAAATCCCAGATGAGCACGTAACCATAACCTCAATATACAGCTTATACACGAAAGGATCGAGGTTATGGATTATAAATCAAATTGTCCGTAATAAATTAATCAAGTTTGGGATCTTCAAATTAAATATTACTCAAGGCCCGCTATCATCGAATGAAGTGACCTTTAATCCCGGTCACTAATGTGGCGACATTAAAGTGGAGGCTCCATATATAATAAGATTATATAGACAGACTAAGGCGCGGGGCCAATTCTTTTAAATACCGCTTGTCTTCAAGAATTCAAACAAATTCGCGATGATCATCATATGCAGATCGCCTCAATCCAAAAGAGTCATGTGACTGCTTATGTCAACTGGCTCTTTGAGTCATGGGTTAAAGCCCGTTATGGAATGGGCCCATTTCAGGTCTTCGGAGGCCCATTGATGTATGCACCGGGAATGTGAACTATGGACATGGAATCCAACCCCTTCCTACGGAAGTTTTACTACGGGTTCCTTGCTGCCGGGCTCAAACCGAACGCTTTGAGCGCCTAATTTATCGTGTTTATAAATTAACTGCTCACTAATGGATTAATGAACTTTTAAGGATCAAGATATACTAGAGGGGCAAAACGATAATTTCGTCTTAATTTCAAGTTATGAACCACTGAGGATAGAACTGCATGTAATGATTAAATCAATGGACACTCTAAATTTCCAAGTAAAATCGATACTGTAAGGACAAGAGTTCAATTTCAAGTTTTTAGTGGAATAACTCTGAAATTAATAAATTAAAATGATTGATTAAAGAGTTTAATTAATTATTGAATTTATCGAGCTTGAAATTACAAAACCACGGGTCCTAATTCCACCTCCCATATTACTACAATGAATCCATTCATGATTTGGAATAAATTACACTCTATGATCAAGGCTTGGAAAATACTAATATCGACGCCTATGATTAAAAGTACTAAGTAGGACTGTTACACAATATTGGACAGCTTATGACAAAGTACAAGTAGACTCAAGTTACAAATTAATATCGACAGCTTATAGATTAAAAGTATTAGGATCATACAATTAATACCTTACGCATAAGACATGAGTAATCGCACGACTGCTTCATATTAATCAAGACCGTATGGGGAAAATTCTTGGTAAATATCCAAATCGTTGGATATTTATGCAATTAGGGTTGATTATAAATAAGAAACCTCGCCTAATGAAAAAGGAGGAAGCTTTTTTTTTTTTTCCAAACTCTAGTCTCCTGCAGGTTTCTTCCCTGCAGACCTCGTTTCATGCTGAAAGTAACGCATGCAGATCTAGCAGAAACTAGAGTGTATTGTTCTAGATTTGAATCGTCAGTGCCCACACACCTCAAGGAAGGAGGGCGATCAAGACCTTGGCAGGAGTTTGGTTCAACCCTACTAGCCAACAAATCTCCTATAACACAACAGTATAGATCCTCGATCTTCACCTCTTGATATTAATATGTATTTGCATGGGTTCCTCGCGAAAGATTTTCTCGGAAAATTTTAAAACCTAATTCGCCGCTGCTGATTTTATTTCCATCAGCTTTGTATCAAACACCCTTCCGAGGTGTCTCTAATCGATTCCCGATCACGATGGAACTCTCTCCCACCTTTCATTCAACAAATCGGGATCGACACGGCTCCCATATAAGACGTCATAGGGTGCCATCCGAATACTCGCTCGATAATCATTAAGCAGCGAATTCCACTAAGGTAAATGCTCATTTCGCCTACCCTTAGATCCTCAGGACACATGCATGCAAAGATGCCTTCCGATCACCATCCTAAGGATGAAATGATGTGCCCAACGACAATCAGAACCGCACGGGCCTTGGAAACTCTTCCAAAGCTTGCCAGAATTGATCCCCGGTCTAATACGATAGAGACTAGCACTCCATGTAGCCTGACAACTCACCTAATGTACAATCCGTGAGAATTCCTCCAAAGGTGAAGGTCATCCTAAGACCGCTAGAAAGTGTGTAAATTCTAATTTAGTGAGCTGGTCCACTATAACCCATATGGCATCATGCCTCCTGTCCGCGGGCGTGGGTCACAAAATCCATCGTGGACATGCTCTCCACTTCCACTCGCCTACCCTAATGGTCGGAGTAGCCCTACCGGGTTCATGCTCGCTTACTCATCGACACGTGAAACATCGTTTAACAAAATCTCCAACGTGTCGCCCATTTCTCGCTTCACACATCGGGCGACGGCGATCTCAGATATCTTCGCGCACCCGGATGCACAAGAAACGAGAGCAAAGTGGGAAATCCCCCGAGGATTCCCATCTCATATCCTGGTCAACCGGGGAACCACTACCCATCCACTATACCGTAGACTACCATCCTGGAAAGGGACGGTCCATCCCTCGCCACCTGTAATTCCATCAGATTTCATCCCACCGACACTCACCCCGGGTCCCGCCCTCGGGACTCCAATAACTCTACCCAATGTGAGATCTGCAGATAAATACCAAATTCCCAATGTGCCCCGAGCCCGCTAGCTATATCAGAAGTTCAACTGGCCCCACGCCTGAGCATCCGGGCCATTCCCTGAAGCCACACTAGCCAAGACTCCCGTGACTTCGACCGAGTGCATCACCCACTACATTCGCTTTTACCGTGATAATAATGCAAAGTGAAATCATAACTTTCTGTGATACTCCATCCATTCACGTCAAGTTTCATGTCAGGTTGTAAAACTCCAACCTTATAAAATGTTATAATAGTAGTTTTTTAATCGATTAGAGTGTCTAATGATAGAAGCTATGGTAGATTAGAATTTAGAACGCTTCTGACGTCATTTCAAATAAAGTGACATTTTTCGAAAATTCTAACCCGATGCCCTAAATGAATAGTGATTTTTCTTATTATATCCTGATGAGGGGTTTCAGAGGAATTTTTAAGAAATTTCGGGCCTATGACTTTGAATTGATATTTAGAAGAATTGAGATTTAAGTGAATAAGTGATTTCCTGACCGAAATTCCGAGTTCACAACAAATTTCTAAATCAAATAAAATAATAAAACAAAACCTAATTTATCATAGAGTCTAAACGAACCTGAAACATAGTGAAACTGAGTCCGTTCTCGATGGGGCTTCAGCGATTTGAACGTAATTCCTGGAGCACAATACGCTTATCGGGTCCTGATTGATTTTAATGATTTTAAATCCGATTTCTGATTTCAGCCTAGAATCCATCGTGAAGGATTTACTTAGAATATTTCACACAATTCAAGTTTAGACGACCATAGAATATTTTTTGACGCTTAACTCCGTATAAAAGCGATAAGGCTAAACCGAGTAAAATCTCGATATAAGGGAGATATTTTATCAGAGAGCCAATCAAAACCTTTCTTAATGGCTAAGTTATGATTAAAATATCATGAGAACGGACCAATGAGATTCTGGGCACAAGAGCCAATCAAAAAATTTTTTAAGGGGCTAAGTTAGGTTAGTGACTTATGAGAACGGACAAATGAGACTTTTCGTTCAAGGGCAATTTTTGAAGTTTGTGGAGTCAAAAGCTAAATTTAAGATTAAAGTGTGCTCAAAAGAGAGATAATTGCCATGAGAGGAAAAGAGAGAAAGAAAGAGAGAAAAGAAAGGAGTTAAGAGAGAGCGGAAGAAACCGTGGAGCAAGTGTGAGAGGTGAGTTTTTCTCTCCTTCAAGCTCTTCAAGGATCTCCAAGTAGCAAAAGAGAGAAAAGCCAAGGAAACTCAAGAAACAAGTAAGTTTCTACGGTATGGAAAGTTGATTTTATGTTTTTCATACTTTCTAATGCCTTGATTTTCAGATGGATGTTATTTCAGAAATGATATTAATCATGATGATTTTGATATAAAATGAGAAAGAAATGGATTAGGTTAAGGTTTGAAAATTCAGTGAGCGATGGTTAGGTTTGTCAGTGTATTTTGTATGACATGTTGAAATTGGTTATGGATTAGTGAAATCGGTGTATAAGGCATTAGATCGGCGATTAGAAATCTAAGAAAATGGGAAGAACAAAATTGAATATGGTTTGTGTACTAATTCTACCAAAAAGGGAAATGAGAGGGGTCAAGGGTAGTTTGGTACTTCCATGTGTTTGTGGTGAATATTAACTCTAGAAATGCATTGGAATTGGTTAGAAAAAAAAAAAGATTTGAATTGAGGATATGAAGGTCATTTTGTAAAGTAAAGGGTATTTTGGTCATTTCCTTAATTATGTATTTTGAAGTGTGGTTTAATGGGATTAAAGTGAATGTGATGTGGTTGGGTGAAATGAATGTGAATGGTGAGTTAAATGGAAGTTATGGTTACTTGTTAGTTATGGTTTTTCTTGAAAAGGTGAAAAGCGGACTATCTGACGAATCTCGAATTCGGCCGTGAAGCAAATGGATCGAAAGCAAGTGAATCCAAGGAGTGTAAAAAATGATATTTTGAAAAAATCGAGTTTTAAAAGTGAATGGTTTTAATGTTAACCCAAGTTAATGGAAAGTTTATATAAATGTTAAGGCATATGGAAATGTTTTATCTCGCTTAAATATATATATATTTATATATTAACTTATATATGTATGCATATGTTAAGGCATTATGTAAGTTTAAAATGTGTAAAGGATGCATATGTATAATTGAGTATCTATGTGTTTTAAATGAGAAAATAAAGGATTTAAATGGATTTATAAATGTATTTTGATAAATGTTTTACTCGATTGCTACTCTAACCCTATAGCGACCATATGATCGATATCACCGAGGTACCTTAAGCTTGTAAGGCTTAGAGGGAAACAATAATTAGTTACTAACAAAGGGAGGGAACATATTTTTAATATTCTACACGCGATACCTGCTATGACTGGAACTCCTATGCAAAGCGTGAGTTTCTCAAAACGAAGTGGTTATGACTGGATTGAGACCGCCCTCACCACGTCATTCAAACCTGCTCGTGTTTACCCCGGGTTCCATTAGAAAGAAAGTTTAAGGTATAAATTGATTTTTTAAATGTATAAGTATTTATTTTCGATATATATTGGAAATGTTGTCTTAATGAAAATGTACACTCACCGAGTCTTTAGCTCACTTTTCCTATGTTTCAACAAACATTTTCAGGACTCGAGACAAAGGCCTGAGTACCCTTATCAGCGAGTCGAGCCATCGAGACGACGCCTCGTGGATCGCATTGTATAAATATTTTTCTATATTGTATATGTTGAATATTTTGTCATGTATATTTGTATATATATATATTTTGAAAAGGAACTACGTGGCATCGATCCTCAAATGACGGCGCACGAGGCGCCTGGCTAAGTCCCAGCCAAGCCTAATCTTTTATAAAACTCAGGTATGGAATTGGAAGAAGTTTTGAATGTTTTCGATGATCAAGTAAATAAATGTATATGTATATCGGCTTGGACAGTCAGGTTCTTAATTGTCAGGACGAAAGCAAATTCTAAATGGAAGTGAATTGAAAGATTAGAAGTGTTTTTTAAATGTTTTCAGGTTTTTGTACCTGGGAAAGTCCAAAACAGAGGAAACTCGCCATTTTTCAGAAACTATGTTTGAAAAAAAGAAAAGAAAAGAAAAATTTACCACTTCACTTCGCATTATTTTCTAAAGATATGCAAGGATTGTAAAAGGGTTCGCTTCAATGGATTTTATTTGAATTGTTCAGGAAAGTTTCTATATCCGCTGGAGTGCCGGGAGGTCACCCTGCCTACGAGGTTAACTGGCTCTGATCCTTCGCAGAGGTCCCGCTGTAAAGATATACTCGCACTCTTATGGTATGAAATACCTCAAACTCCGCCACCATAAGATAAGGGGGCGCCAAATCTTTAAGGCAAAGACTATGGCCAGCCAACTCCGCATCATGTGTGTGGTACTCGCTCATGATTCTTTAGTCGTTCGGGAACCATAAGCCACAACCTTCCTGGGATCGCATCGTGACACATCCCACCATCCCTGGGAGGCATCACACACACCCCGTACCTCTCGTCCCTGCTTTCAGACTATCGTAAAAGAGCTCGAGTAAGCCTCCTTTTCAATTCCTCGGAATGCCTCTCAATGTGTCATCCCACCTCAAACTTTAACCCCTCCTATCAACGAATACAGAGACCCGAGAAATTCCAATTTCGGAAATGGGTAAAATTGTAATTCGATAAAAATTTCGAATTTATTCTGTGATCTCGAATGACGAACGCGATTTCACCGTTGAATCGTCTCAAAATCTACTAGCACGCCAAATTGGCCAAATTCCAAGACAATGAGTTTGCACATTTTCGAGGCATCGAAGCTCGAAGTCAGAAAACGATATTCGATGTGACAAAAGTCACATACAACACGTACTCATGTTCCATAAGTGGCATGAGTAAAGAAATGATGAAAATGGACGGCCGAGATAGTGCCGAGTGTCAAAACTAGGGAAAATAGGGACATAATGGTCATTATTTAAATTTTAAATGACACAAAAGACAAAATATGGAATAGGGTCGTCTCTTACATCAAAAAGGAAAGGAAAAATGTGCTGGAGGAGGAGGGTGATACAGAGAGTGGGATTTTTGGTTTTAGAGAGAGAATATCTAACTTATCTCTAGATTCCCGGGAGATCCGACCGTCTAATCTCTGAGACAGTTAAGGAAAGGCGCCGACGGCGAGGCTCACACGTGGACTCCTGGCTGGGAGAGTTTTCATCAAACCCGAGTGTGGGTTTCATCCTACTTGGGTTTTACACTTTACGGCGTTATATGATGTTTTGCTGGTACGAGGCCTAATCTATTGTCGGATTTCAATTCCAAAACTCGGGACCTAATTATTGAAATTTTGGGAGCTACGGAGCAGCCTCGTAGAATAAATGATGGGTCAAGCTTGGGGTTGTTAATTATGAAATTTATGCTATAAATCATGTGTTGATTTGTATAAGGTCGAAAATGGCCATGAAATTTGGGTTCACAAAGTGAACCGATGATTGGTGATTGTCGTGAACAAAGAACCCGAGGGTTTCTACTGCTCATAGAATAGTGTTCACAAAATATTTTTGTGAAATAATGTGTTTGGTCGAGGCAATTCAAATCGACTGTTTGCGGGTTGTTAATTAGCCCACGTGAGCTAATTTTTGTGTAATGGAATGTGAAATTGCATAACATGTTTGTAGTGATTAAATTCATGTAAATGTATATCAAGTTATATATATTTGTATGTGTTATATAATTGTATTGAATTGGTATCATGCATTCCATATGCACTGGGCACCTCAGAACGATGTATGAGTGCATGGGAGGTGGTTTATCGAGAGAGTGGTTTCTGAGGGTTGATTAATACACAATTATCGAGGGTAGTCTGTTTTCATAAAACATCAATCGCTCTGAGCCTACCCACCCGATATACACTGAGGGTAGTCCATATAAAATAATCGGCCTTAGCCTACCCAACTGATATATCTCGAAGGGTAGTCCACCAAATATAACATCTGAGTCCGTCCACTACTTATATCGATGAAACCACAACTAATAACATACATCTGCTAGTAAATAATGTTTCACACGTGGTTTAAAGTAAGTGTGAGGGAGCTCAAGTGAGGACTCCTGATATGAGTCGAGCACATGTATTATTTACAGATCACACATTTACTAATGTTTGTTTACATCGACATCAGATGTGCAATTTAGGTGGAGAGTAGCCCATTTGTGGTGATTCCACTATCGAGCATTAGCTCACCCCGTCGAGGATATCATTTCTCGTGCACAGTGGAGCGTACGAGGAGACGCTCGTCCTGGAGGCCTCTGCTCGAGAAGAAAGTCGGCCGTGGCTTTCTGTTGTCATTATGTATACATGTATTAGAATTTAAAATTTTAATATATGTCAGAGTAAGAGTCATTTATTAACTCTTGAAAAACTACCGATATACTGATATAAACATTGTGACGAAAGATACTTGATGGGCCCAAGAGGCCGTTTACTCATGTGATCGATGTCGGGACAGTTATGTACAAAAGGCGGTATCCCTGCAGCCCCCGTACAAAGGAGACTCGCCCGATTTTCGTGAGAAATGCTCCAGTCACCCGACATTCACGACCGCTTTCCGCGGCCGATCGGTAATCAACTGACCTCCTGACTGGGGCGTCACAGCCTAGCATCGTTTCTAGGGCATACAAATACCTGTGAGCTCTGCTGGAAGTATCCATCACCACTGTGTGTGGTTCGATGCTGGGTGTAGGTATGAGATTACTCAGAAATCACTGACAAAAACTAGACACTCGCATGCAATGGTTCGTGTGTTTTATATTATTTTATTTAATGATGTGTGATCATTTATGTATGATGAATGTTCAGGTGCTTAGTAACAGTACATGGGCGTGGAAAACAAATTGCGGAGCTGTTACTCGAGTAAACCGGAAAAAGAAAAAACAAATAAATAAATTGAATAAATTTATTCGTTTATCAATCGATCAAATAAAATTTAATAAATTTTAAGGCTCAACACTAGGTTTAGTGTCGATCAAGAGGTTTGAAGAGATTTTTAATAAAATGTCCAAATTTAAAATGAAAAAAAAATGAGGTGAAGAAAATATCAGGTTGTTTCATAAAGGTAAAACTCAAGAAAAAATTGATTAAAATAAATTTTTATAAATTTATTTGTGTATTCTGGAAAATGAAAAATAAAAATAAAAATTTGGGTATGTATTTTTAGTGTCTTCCAGTAGCTGGAAGAAATGAAAATAAAAAAATAATAATAATAATAAAGTGCAGAACTAATCGCTACGCCCAATTGCCTCAGGAAAAAAAAAAAAATTGTATCAAGAACCTCGCAATCAGACAGAAGAGAGAGGGCCGAAAGAAATTGTATTGCAAATTGTATCAAGTAAGAGAAGGATGTAGCTGGGTTTCGGGTTTGTACTGGGCACAGTTCAATCAGACAGAATATGGTGGTTTTAGAAGGGTCGACGGTGTGGATTATATCAGAATACAAGTATCGACAGTCGTGGAAAAGCGGCGCAATGAGGCAAATGGGCTTTGTAGACTCCGAATACACCTAGTGTATCAGGATAGAGGCCAGACATGGGAACAAGGGAGGCGT
The DNA here is from genome assembly GCA_016808115.1 of Tetrastigma voinierianum. Lineage (NCBI taxonomy): Eukaryota > Viridiplantae > Streptophyta > Magnoliopsida > Vitales > Vitaceae > Tetrastigma > Tetrastigma voinierianum. The sequence goes on along the minus strand of JAEQBH010002393.1, from coordinate 323,288 downwards.
GAATCAGACAGGACAAAATCTCGTATTACAACATGCGCCTCGTCGCAAGAAAACAGACAAGAATACACCAAGGTGTATTGCATGGGCAAGAGGTCGGCCGGACCGTGTCGCGACACGTGGCAAAATGACACCCACAAATGCCAGGCACGACACTGCTGGGCACGCGGCCCTGTGGTGCTAGGCGTCGCCGACGCGGCGCATTCCGGGCGCCACGCAAGAGCCGGGCCGCACGGCAGCCAGGGCGCGCAATGGAAGCAAGACGGCGCACGCACGGCGCCGCGACATCTACCGGGTCGGCGCCGTGCGGCTCTGTGGCGCCATACCGGGCTGCAGGGCACCGTGCACCCGACCGACCACCTGTGTTCGGGCACTCAATATTGTTCCCGAGTCACTTTTGACACCGACACGACCCGCCTACGAACACCGCTCATCACAAAAATTTCAAAATTTTTTTTATTTAAATTGCATTAAAAAAATAAAAATCAAATGAGACAAAATTTTGGGAACAATGAAATTTTTTAAAAATAAAAATTTTGATGTTAAAAAAAAATGATTCGACATGTGGAAATTAGTTGTCTCAGACGTTTATAAATGTGCGACATAAGATATAAAAGGTCGTATGTTTTTAATCATGATTTTGTTTCAAATTGCGTGGAAGGACATATACACGCATGATGTATATGGAATTATGATTATGCGATTGTTATGTGGGAAATTATATATGCATGGTGTAATGCGTATAGAAAGGGTGAATGCTAAGAATAGAACCATGACCTTGGGAATTTGGATAATGAAATGAATAGAAATGAACTAAGTCGGCCTAGCTTGGGTTGTCGTCTGGTTAGTAATTGGCATGTATCGCTAGTTAGACCGAATGAAAATTAATGAATCTTGTTTCGCTTATTCGACATGTGGATGGCTAGTCGAGGAGAGGACGTAAGGTCGTCAAGAAGGTACTCTGCAAGGCACCACCTCGCATTTGATGCGTGCCTTTCTGGCTCGAGGTCAGAGGGAGATTGCTACGGCTACTATCGCACAAAAGGCTGCAGTAGAAAGGTAGTCGTGGAGATCCTAGTAACCCGTGAGGTTTAGTGGCATCATCCTCCGACATCTCACAGGAGGAGTGAGATCCCGATGGTGGCATCATCGCTCATACGTAACGAGAAGCGTGAGGCTACTGAGACTACCTCCGAGACCACAGATTGCACTACTTTGTGTTCCACCAGAGAGCTGAGGCCCAACAGGTGGAATGGGCAAGGACCTCAGAGATCTTGTAGGAGCTCAGAGGGCGAAGTTCTCCCTGTGGATTAGGGCGAGAATAAGGACATATGCCGAGGTCATGAAATGGAGATCTCAGACCTCTACTCACAAAATGACCCGAGGATCAGTGGACATGTTAGAGTTCGATGTCATCCCTGTGGATGGATCAAGCCGATAACTTACTGTATTGTTATCGATCGCGGAGCATTAGAGGGTTACCGCCATACGCAGACGATACTCATATGGTATTTTAAAGGGACAAGAATGACATTTCGCCCCGCACAATATACGAGTCCTGTGTGTTCGGGACACCAGCTGGTCGGGCTAGCGAGCCTTACCCCAGAGAGGACGAGGAGAGACAAGAGACTTAGATCTACCTCGAGTAAAGCAGCGAGTATGTGGATGTTTTCCGCATTAGCTACTCCTGACCACTCTCCACAGGGTCAGACTTCAGACAAGTTACACCCTGGAGACTTCACCCATCTCGCGACCGCATGACGGCGCCGCTTTTGAGCACAGAGAATCGTGAGTCCAAATGCACAGGAGCCACTGACAAGGGGGGTTCATTAGACCGAATTTCACTCGAGGCGCTCTCGCTCTGCCGCTAAGAAGAAGGACAAGACCCTTCGACTATGCATCGACACCCATAGCTCAACGTGGTTACGATCAGAATCTGCATCCATTACCGAGGATTGATGATTTATTTGGATCAAGCCGAGGAGGGCTGAGTCTACCCAAGATAGACCTTCACACCGTTACCATCAACCGAGGCGGAGATAGATATCCCTAAGACAAGCAGTAGACGCGCTATGGCACTTCGAGTTTACAAAGGATGCCCTTTCGATCGACCTTAACGCGCTTAACGACATTCACGGACCTCATGCATGTGGTGTTCCAACCCATTCAGACTGCCGTCGTAGTCTTCATGGATGACATTCTCATCTACTCCCAATCGAAAGGGGAGCATGAGTATCACTGAGGATTGTTTTACAAATTAAGAGACCATCACGTACGCTAAGTTTAGTAAGTGCGAAGCCGCTTACAGAGGTGAGATTGGGACACGTGATGTCGCATCGAGGTCGACCAAGAGAAGGTCGGTGTGCTGATGAGTCGGGAGAGACCGAATGTCAATCTTCGAGATAATGTAGTTTCGATCAGCCGGTATTACAGAGATTCGAAACGGGTCATGCCGTCTATCAGCGTGGATCGCAGACTTCACCTACGGACATGGACCTATGAGTCGGACGACCCCCACCACAGAGAGAGATCGAGGATGCTCTGTACCGATGCGCTGGGTAGCAAAGAGGGAGGATCAGCCTTCTTCAGTTCTGTGGTTATACAGAAGACTTCGCTTCACACCTAGTTTCGTGACCGTAATGATCGCACGTGAGACGGATGTATTCCTCAGGACAGGGATCCCGTGACTTCGACAAAGGCAAACTGGGGCTAGTTTGTAACAGAGAGCAGCATTTTCATTCCTCCACACCCCAGTACGGTCGAGGTTTTAGTTTCGTGGAGTTACACCCGCACCTCCCTTTTCACAAAGTGTGCACAAGTGGCTGTGAGTGTGGGTCGGGTCAGACAGATCGTAGTTAATGCCAGTCGGGAGCTGGTAGACCCAGTCGCTGGCATACCCGACACGATAGAGGTTGCGCCTCATAGAGAAGCCAGTATAGATGTTCTTCCCTAGGGACTTAGGTGAGAGTTGATCGATAGGTCGGATTTATGAGTGAGAGATTCCAGATTCTGCTCATGGCGGACCCTCTTGATCGTGTCACAAAGAGGCATTATCAGCGTCGCAGAATTTGCACATCACTAGCCTGGGTAAAACACTCGTGATAGCCATTCACCACTTCGTGAGCGTGGTTGAGTTTGTCTTTAGACTACGCCCAATGAAGACTCAGTTCATCTGTGAGAAACAAAGAGTAATTAAGGTGTGTCACAAAGCAAAAAGGGGCCATAATCCCTAAGGTGAGAATCCCGGAATTACGTGTGGCAGAGACCAGAGATATTCCACTGTGTGAATGCCAGGCTCATGCAAATGAAGAGTTATGTTAATCGAGATGGAAAACATACCACAGTTATCACGTAGAGGCTTAGGAGTTAAGGATAGGAGCCTGAGCGATTCTAGATTTTGATACCCCTTTGAAATTGTATCAGCCGCTGAATGGCAGGGGGCGGCTCTATGGTAATGGACGCCATACATGACATAAACTAGGCTTCGACGTGTCCATTCAATTGTCGGGCCGACAGACCTTGGGAAGGTCATGGCTACACACAAAGCAAGGGTTGTGTAGGGTTACACGCTGTGGATTATATACAGGTGTTAGAGGACAAGCTGCGAGCATACGTCTTGGGTCATAAGGATAGAGGAGCATTTCTCCTTAGTGGTATTCGCCTACAACAATAGTTATCAAGCAAGTATACAAATGGCACCATATGAGGCATTGTATGGGAGGCCATGTAGATTATCATGTGGGATTGACCGAGGTGGAAGAGAGCTCCACTACTTGGTTCGATCTGATTATGACACCTCTCGTAGTGAGCTTGATACGACAACATCTTCTCACGCCAGAGCCAAAGAGCTTATGCAGATGTACGACGTCAATCTTGTAGGAGCTCGAGGTAAGAGAACGCTCTCAAGGTGATGCCCGAGAGGAGTGTCGATTCGTAAGCGAGGAAGTTCTTGCCGAGGTTCATTAGGCCCTTCGAGATACTCGAGAGGGTAGGCACCCATGCATCCGTTGCGTTACGCCAAACAGGTCAGGTGTGTCCACGATATTTCACGCTCCATGCTCTATAGCACCGTGATCCACGCTCATGGTGATCAGATGCACGAGGTCGATACTGATGGACCGGCGGAGGAATCGTATTTGACAACGATCGTGGTCGTGTCGCAACCGAGGCTGAGCTGGTGCCATGGTGGCACTAAGGAGTGGATGGAGCCAAAGGAGCGCGAGAACGCCACTGCGCATATCCTTCTTGTTTAAGTGGATGAAGGTATTTAGTTTGAAGTCGCTTAATGTTTAAATGACGAATTTACATGTACGGTAGAGTACACGTTGTATATGGAAGCGTGAATGATTATGATTGTCCAGAATTTCGACGTAAATCTTTACGAGGAGAATGTAAGACCACGAAATTCCAATTTCTCGAAATGGTAAAATCGTATCAGGCAAAATTCAAAATTTATTCTCTTCAGATCTGAATGACAAAACGGATTTACCGAACTGCCTCGCAAAATCTAGTTGGGTACAATTTCACAAATTTCTCAGACAATAGAGTTGGCATCGCTGAGCATCGCCGGTGCCGTGAAAACGCTATATTCGATGCACAAGTCAAGATGACACATACAACAGTAATCATGTGCCATATGGCATGAGTAAAGAAATGATGAAATGACTACTCGAGATAGTGCCGAGTGTCAAATCGGGGAAAGTAGGGACATAATGGTCATTACGAATTTTAAATGTGACACAAAAGACAAAATAAGGAATAGTGTCATTCTTACATCAAAAAGGAAAGAAAAACGTGGTCAAGAGGAGGAGGGTGATGGCAGAGAAAGGGATTTTTATTTTGTAGTAGAGAATATCTAACTTCTCTCTAGATTCCCGGGAGATCCGACCGTCGGAATTCGTCGAGACAAGAAGAAAAGGCGTTCTACGCGGCGAGGCCTACGCGTGGACTCCGGTTTTAGGGAGTTTTCGTCAAACTCCGAGAGGTAGGGTTTCATCCTACTTGGGTTTTACACTTTATTTAAGTGTTATGATGTTCGCTGGTATGCGAGGCCTGAACGGTTTATTTGATCGGTCCCAAAACTCGATCGAATTATTGAAATTTTGGGAGCTTCATGGAGCAGCCCGTAAATAGTTTCGGCGCGGGCTGTTTGGTTGTTAATTATGAAATTTATGCTATAAATCATGTGTTGACGGTGGCAAGGCCTGAATGGCCGGTGGAAATTCTGGGTCTACAAAGTGAACCGGCGATTGGTGATTGCCGGAAACAGAACCCGAGTGCCTCACTGCTCATAGGATTAAAAAGTCTACAAAAAATATTTGTGAAATAATGTGTTTGGCTGAGAATTCAAACCCAGAATTTGCTGTGGGTTGTTAATTAGCCCACTGAGCTTTAAATTTTTGGTGTAATGGAACGTGAAATTCGTATAACATGTTTGTAGTGGATTAATCTTGAGGTAAATGTAAGTACGGGGTTATATATATTTGCATGTGTTATAATTGTATCGAATCTGCATCATGATTCCATATGCACACTAAAGCAATTTCAGAACTATAGGAGGAGCAAGGAGTGTGGTTTATCAGATACTCGTAGGGTTGACTAATAATACACCATTCTGAGGTAGTCCATATAAAATATTAATCGTCTGAGTCTATTCAATTGATATACATCGGAGGGTAAACTGCTATAAATATCAATCCATTAAGTCACTGTTTAATTGATATATATCCCGAGGGTAGTCCACTAAATATAAATGATTGAATCGGTCCACTACCTATATTCTTAGGGTAGTCCACAACTAATAACAAACACTCCTTGTTAAAAAATAATGTTTCATACGTAATAGAGTGTGAGGGAGTCAAGAGGACTCGGGACAGAGCTTGAGTAGCTAGACATTCAAGTAGGATCAAGCAGATGAAAATATCTCTGAAGATGATTCCTGAGACATCCGATATCGTGATGTTCACACGACATTAACGGCGACTAAGTATATCTGCTTTTTGGACCGTATATATCGGAAAATATTATTTAGCCCCGCGGCACATACGCCACAAGAATTTTTTTCGGAAAAGATTCGAGATATTACTCCAGGAGGTATCAAGATATACCGGATATGATCTGAGAGCATTTAAACAAGCTGCATTTGAAATCCTGAGACTGATCCAACGTTATGGATTGATTGGCAATGGGGCCACTCCTATATATTCTAGTTATTCATGCAAAATAGCCACTCTATATATTTCCTCCGGGTTATATCCGATATATCAGAAATCCAAATAATTGAGTATATCTTAAACGAAACCTATTATTTTATCCTCGGGATCAAGATTTACTTGAATGTTTGTTTACATCGAGCACGCACATGCACTTCAGTGAGAGGTCACGCCTTAGGTGATCCACGACTATAATAGCTCACCCTCAGCTTCGAGGGCTATACGCTTGTGTACAGGAGCCAGATTTATGGTACTTCACCAGCCCTAGAGCCGGGGAATGAGGGAAGAAAGTGTGACGCCCCAAAACCGGGGTGTCCATTGACTACCCGCCAACCTGGACTTACATGTCTCACTCAATGACTCACACGTGTAAAATGGTCACATGGGCCCATACATCCTTACTCCATAAAACAAAAAATAATCAATCATCATATCATAGTTTCTATGCTTGTTCTACAAAAAGATTTATACATATTTATAAATTTAATACATTTCGCCTTCTTCTCAAAAGCTATCTCTACTCTGCACCGCCTCCCCGCCGATAGTCCTTGAATTCAAGGGTCACGATCGGGAAGAGTAAAGCCCAAGAGAAAGTTTCCTGAAAGCAAGGGTTACTCCCCCCACCTAAAATGCATATGGCCGGTGCATATATAACAATCATTCACATTCCAGGCAATTATTCATTATATGAAATGGCAGTCATACGAGATGCGCAATTTCATAAAGTACCACCCGAGTCCCACCCGACTTCACATTCGATCGCCAAGTGTGATCAAAACCCGGCTAATACACTAAAACCATTGGATACCCACCATTTATCAAACCTGATTTTGATTCTTTTCCTTTATTTTGTGGGCCACGGATTTCCGGTTTATAAAATCAGAGGACTCACGCCTTCAACATTTTCACTTAACTTCAGATCGCTTCTGGATTCAAATGTTCAACCGTGAGTAACGTGGACTTCAACTGGGTGGGATCTACCAACTTGCTCCGCCCAAAACATGTAATTTATCATTTTGATCATTTTACACACTCACTTCTACCCTCGGACTTTGTCCCATTTTTCCAGGCTCATGACCCATTCACTAACATCGATGCGATAACTTTACCCCAGACTCCACACCTGACTCAATGCACAGCTGCACGTGCATAAGAAACAAGATGCCAATACTCAACATGTTATATGGCCAAAGAGAATATATGAAAACATTTATAACGGTGGAAATTATAATTTATACATATAACTCATTTCATGAAATATATTATTACATCAAAAATATAATTAATATCACATTCTGCACCAGCATGTTATTCAAGTGTGTCGGCAATACGAATTAGGCCCATAAACTTGGAATATCTTCTACAGTGTACCCTACGGTCCCTTCACAAAACACAGAAACCGCCATTCCAAACTCCACACACATCAACAAACCATGTAAACCTAGAAACCCTTCAGTTTCAAACAAACCCTAACCCACAGTCCTAAACCCGCTCATGAAAATCCATAACTACATCCTGGCGCCTAATCCACCCACTGGCCCCCATGGCCTCTCACGCAAACCCCACTGCCATTAGTAAAGCCATGAAGTGCAGTGCGCAATCAAGTAGGAAAATATCCTACCCTCTTGAGCTTCAGCGAAAACCCACTTTCTCGTGTTCACATGAGATCTTAATCGCAGGTACCAACTTTATAGACTTTAACTTTCTAATGCATTCGCTCTAAACCCAGGAAAATCCTCCTTTCTCCCTTCCTTCCTTTTCTTCCTTTTTCTCATTGATTCTTTCCCTTTCTTTCTCCTTCCTTCTTTTCTTCCTTTCGCTTCTTTCTTTCCCTTTTTCTTTTCTTCCTGCATTTCCTTTCCTTTCATTCCTCCTCATTTTCTTTCCTTGAATCTTTTTCCTTTGGAGAAATCATCATTCAATAATGGGAGGAGAAATTGTTTCCCATTTCCCCTCAAATTAAAGGTGTACTCCATTTTCCATATTTCTTTTCTATTTCTACTAGACACTGTACATCCCACCCACACCCACCAAACAACGACAATGTCACCACATATTCTACAGGCCATGGAATCTCTTTCCACACATGGCCTATCATGGTTTATCTTTTCATGGGACCATACCGCTTAGCTAAGGCTACCTCCTAGATCCCCATGTGGGTACTCAACTCATCATGTGTTTGATCCATGACCCACGCCTTGTGCACCGCGGAAACCGCCACCACTCAATTCCAACGACTCACGTGAAGGCTGCACTCACTGGTGATGATCTCGGCAATTGAGAGTCCGCTTCACATCCAAGATCTAGAAAATCTTGACTTTACCAAATTACGATTTTGGCCCACGAAAATTGGAATTTTCTCTGGGCCCAGATTCTCTAAAAAGCAAGAATTTGTCCCTAAATCTACCATATACAGTTAACCAACCATGTGCTATGTGCACCTTATTTAACTCACATCTGGTTTGGCAGGCAGAACTTACTGTGTCTTAACTTGATTTGATATAACCCGATGAATGCTGACCCACAAGGCCGTGGCTAGGAAACTCCACATTGACAAACCATACTTACCACCCTAAGGTCCATCACGCCTGCACACAACTCGATTCTTAAAAATCAAAATCTCCTACTTCTAGGAAGAATTTCACATTATGGTTTTCTCTAGCGCCTCAACCTCTCATGCTCAAAACTTATCACAGATTTAGTTAAGAATGTTATAATGATCGGTGCCACATGCAGAGAGCAGAAACATACCTCGCAGATTCCATTGATCTCAGACGCCACCTTCCGTACTGCACAGATAACGCCCCCGTCCCTGGTCCCCAGCCCACAGCCCCGGATTCGACTCGACCATACCCCCGCCCTCCGCCTGGTCTCTCCACAGACGCCAAAGGCGTCGCAGCACTCCCCCGAACGGAAACCGGTTCCTCCTCGACCCACATCAAGGAAGGAACAACCTGAGTCCTCAAGGTCGTCTCACCACACACCGTGACCCGGCCAAAACCTCGATCCCCTCGCGCTCCTAGTGGCAACCTCTCTTCATATGTCCAGCCGAAGGGCAGCCGGGGAGATGTCATCTACCCGGGCCGCCTCGCATCCGTGGCTCGTGGAACCAGAGGCCTCGCTTCCCGCAGACCGGAAGAAGACCGATCTCTTCCTCTTCCTTAATTAGTACTCGGGATCCCGACGCCTCGCGGTATCCGACCGCTGGGTCGTGGCCGTCCCAACCATAGAATCCATATCCCAGAGTCGGAGGCTCACATCTTACCCCGAATGACAACTCACCATTCTCGAACCTCCTAACTTCGCTGTCTCAGCGCGCCACGAGTCGTACCAAATAACCGCTAACTCCGTGAACCCAGCTTCACGTAGTCCATCACCATTGCTCCTCGCTTCCAGCCTTTAGGAAGTCTCCGAGCCGGCATGTCTCGCAAACTGAAATAGCCACTATGAATACTTCAAACGCCGCCCATGTCATAGCCCCATTCCTCAAGCTCCCGGCCGTATCCCACTACTGGCCTCGCCACTGCTGAATGCAAATGAAGGCCCCCGATCCCGCATCGGAGGTGATTCCCGCCTCCAATATATTCTCAACCTGCATAAACCAATGGTCTTCAACCATCGGATCTCTCCTCCGAATGCCTGAGGGATGATGCCTAAACTCGAGGTTACTCGACCCGGGCTACCTCCTCGCACTAGCCCGTGCGCGGCAAGGTACCATAATCCCCTACAACCTCCGCAAAGCACTCACAAAAATACCGCGCGCGGGCTGGTCAGATGCCGGTGGTGCCCGACTGAAAATTGATCACCCTTATTGCTCCCGCCTCTACTTCAGCCATCTACACATATCCAATGGCAACATTTAATTCATTAAATTCACTCACCCAACTAGAGAATGCACCCATTATCATATCGTACTTATGAATCCATGAATTTACCCATTCATTTCTGCCAAAAGCACTGCCAACCACTCATAAATAAATTTAAAACTTTCTTGTTCGCTTCCTCATCCAAGTCTTAAGGTTATAGTTCTAACCTTAATATTTCCATTTTCCTATATGCACAATATCATATATATACTACACTAATCATATGAAACATAATTCTATATACATCATAATGTATAGGATCTTTTCACGAATTTGAAACACAATTACTTAATAAATAAAAAACATGCAATATTACTCTCAATGTAGTATCTCTAAGGCTCCGGGCACACTTCTAGACACTATTCATACACCGAAAAATAAATTTTTTTTCACATAATTATCAATGCATTTATAATACAAATGCAATATAAATATCTTATATATTGAATCACCCACAAGAAAATTTTTAAAATTTTTTTTATTTTTTAAATCCTTATGAACAAAGTTGTTCATGACGTTGTCCATGAACAAAGCTGTTCAACAAAGGACCCGCAAAGCAGAAAATCAACCAAATCAACAGCAGCGCGCACACCTAGAACCCAAACGCGAGCATCGCACAGCGTTTGTGCTGTATGCTATCGCACAACACCTGGGTCGCCGCATGTCGCGCCAGACAGCTAGCGCGATGTCGCGCTCGGGCCGCGGCAGTCGCGCCGCAGATAGCGCCTCGTGCTCGGCGCATGTCGCGAAATTCCCTCCTGCTCAACCAAACCGCCGAGGTCGAGACGTCACTTCGATGTCGCGACATCAAGGCAGCCAAAATCATGTTCGCGGAGATCAAATCGTGGGTAGTCGCCACAAATTACTCTCCCGGCCTAAATTTCGGCCAGGTCGCGGATATTAATTCAGAACTAGGTCGCGACCTCGGACGTACCAACCTATGTTGGGCGGTAAGGTCGTTCATGTCGCGACTCGCTCCCAAGACATGATGTCCAGTCGCTGACGCCTAAACTCCGTGTCGACCTACCACACCGCCGCCCATTGTCGCCGATCGCCGCGAATGGCGCCCGCGACATCAGCTTCTCCGCTCTTCAAAGATCACACCCATGTCAAGGACCTCAATGTGATGTCGCGACATCAAGCCTGCCAACTCCACATTCAAGAGGCCGCGACGCCGATTCTTCCATGTCGCAGTCTTGCAAATTGACCTATGTGGCGTCACCCCAAATACGATGTCGACCATCTAACTACTACTCCCCGCCGTAACTCCCCAGTCGCTGCGCCCATTTCCTCGCTCGCGACCTACGTCCAACCACACTGGTGTCGCACTGAATCCATGTTACCTCAAACAAACCTAACCCGTGAACGATTTTTTTTTCATCCAAAGACTTCCCTCGCTACTCAAAGATGAGTTTGCACTCGCCTTACCCACTTCTAAATTTCTAGAATTTAATTACAATTCTTTCCTGCAAAACTTGGAATAATTTTCCCAGAATCCCACACAAAACCCATTCTCCCGTTCATGTTCAAAATCGGAGCACCGCCAAAAATATTTATTTACTTTCGTTTATTTCTTTGTTTATTTCTGATCAGCTTCGCCCAAAATTTTCGAACATAACAAAGAGGTGTTCAACAATTTCCTCCTATGCTACTCTCCACATACAAACACATAACACACATAACAAAACATGCTATACAATTCATTCATCAATACAAAATGGATGCATGATCTAACCCGTTTCCCATCAAGTCCTAGGTATATCGTATACCTAACTCTACACCCACCGAGCCCTGGCGTAACGCTTAATGGCTCGATACTGTCGTGAAGCCCCAAAATCGGGGTGTCCTGCTGACTACCCATTAACCCGCTGGAATTTACATGTCCCACTTGATGAGACCTCATACATGTGTGTGCACACATGGGCCCATACATCCTTACGATAAAAACAACAAAAATAATCAACTACATTGTCATAGTTTCATGCATACCCTACAAAGATTTATACGGTTTCATGATTACAAAACTTTACTTAAAGCCACATTTCGGCTTTCTTCTCAAAAGCTATTCCTCACTCGCATCGCTCCTCGATAGTCCCCTCAGACTAAAGGGGTCCTGACGACGGTGAGGTGTCAAGTAGAAAGCCTTCCCATGGGTTACTCCCCACCTAAATGCATATGCAATGATATATATAAACAATCATTCACATTCCATAAGCAATTATTCACTATTATATGAAATGTCTATATCATGCATGAGATGCTGCACTCCCTCATGCTCACCACCTCGAGTCCCAATTCCGACTCCCTCGGCATTTTGATCCGCCATGTGACTAAAACCTCGTCACACACACTAATATGACTAAACCATTGACACCTCCACCTTTATTTACTCAAAACCTGGATTTTGATTCTTTTCCTTTATTTTCAAATGGGTCACTGATTTCAAGGTTATACCGTGAGGATTTCAGATCGCCTTTTCACATTTTCATCCTGTATCACCGATTCATGTTCATTCCAAGGAGTAACCTGTGGGACTTTTCACCCTAGGACCCACCCCAACTTTGCTCCACCCAAAACATGTAATTTATCATTTTGATCATTTACACACTCGTGAATTCTACTGACACTGGTCCCATTTTTCCTTTAGCCACGCACCCATTCACCAACACTCATGAATAAACCTTACCCCAGACTCCACTACCTTGATGCGATGTGAGATCTGCATATGAAAATGCATGTGATGTCAATGCATTTTCCTCATGTTACATGCATGAATGAGCACTACATGAAACATTACACTCCATGGAAAATTATTATAATTTATACATATAACCTAACATGCAAACATATTAATACATCAAAAAGCATGCATCATTATCACAATTTTCATTAATTTAGCATGTTATTCAAGCAAGCCATACACAATTAGGTCACACAAATTGGGAACATTCATCGGTGGTACCTCACGGCCCCTTCACAAACATGAACCGCCTTTGCTCCAAACTTCCACACATCAAACCATAATACCAGAAACCTTCGGCTCTAGTTCAAACCCTAACCCCATAGTCCGGAAAACCGGTCACAAGTGAAATCCATACCCATTAGTCCCAAGGCCTTTAACTACACTTCAGCGACTTCTCATGGCCTCCCACAAGCAACTCCCTACCATTATAAAGCGCGAGGGCTAAAAGTAAATCAAATAGGAAAATATCCTACCTCTCGAGTTTGAAGAAACTCCCACTCTTCTCGTGTTCACATCGATCCTAATCAAGGCACCAACTTTAGTACTCCGAACTTTCAATTTCGATCGCTTCAAACCCGAAAATCCTCATTTTCCCTTTCCTCCCTTCTCCTTTTTTCTTCCTTTTTTCTTCACGGATTCTTCCCTTTCTTTCTTTCCTTCCTTTCTTTCTTTCCTTTTTGCCTCTTTCTTTTCCTTTTCTCTTTCTCTCTCTCTTCTCATTTTCTCCTTTCATTCTCCTCATTTTCTTCCTCGGTCCTTTTCTCCCCTTTTGGAGAGAAATCATCATTCGTCAATGAGAAATTGCCTCCCATTTCCTCAAATTAAAGGTGTGGCCTCCTTTCCACATTTCTTCTTATTTCTTAATGATATCACCATATGGTCTATGGGCCATTGACCTTTTCCCACACATGGCTCTATTGTGAGCCATTCTTTCAAGTGGACTACATGGTTTCACTGGCGTCACTCTAGGATTCCATGTGGCATCTCCCACTCCAAGAAGGTGTCATCCGACACCCTACGCCGGAAAATAAGTGAACTTTACTCACCTCTGAATCTAACGACTTGATTACAGAAGCACTTTCATGTAGACGATTTTAACGAGAAGTCCGTTTGGCTATCCAAGATCTAGAAAATTTGTATTTTACCGAAACATTACGATTTTGCCTCTTTTAGAAATCTCTTCTGCTCCATGTAAAGTCGGGTCGTTTGTTGAATATTATGTATACATATTAGAATTTAAAAATTTTAATATATGTTGTATAAGAGTCATTTATTAACTTGAAACCGTTGATATGGGCTTGATATAAATATTGTGATGAGTATTGGCTTATGGGCCCAGAGGCCGCTTTTACTCATCCTCATCAAGGCCGGGATGTGTTATGTACAAAGTTATGTATCCTAGAGCTCCCCATACAAAGGAGACTTCATTGATTTTCGTGAGAGCACGTGTCGGGTCACCCACATTCACGAGCGCTTCCGCTGGTTGACGTCAACGTGACCCTCGACTGGGGGCGCTACACAGTGCCGCTTGATCCCGGAGAGATATCCCACAAATCTCCCGTGAAACCCACGTACCCCAAGTTCGGGCCTCCCAACTCATACCAGCCTTTACCTTCTTCAGGGCTTATCGACACACCTGGCCGGCACGACGTGTCCCAAGAATCTCACCCGCAAGCCAAAACTCGCACTTACCTAATCCTCGCATACAACCTGACGGGCCCCTTGGCACTGAGAACAATTTGTAAATGATCCTCATTCTCCTCCTTAGACTGGAGTGGGATCAAGATGTCGCCAACAAAGACTACAACAACTGATCTTAAATAGGGTTGGAATACTCATGGCTGAGATTCAAGGAACGGGCGCAGATTGTCAACCCGAAAAGGCATCACTGTGAACTCGAACGCCCATACCACGCCCTAAACGCCGTCTGGGGGATACCGCCTCCCTAATCCTCAATTTGATGATGAATCGTGCGTAAGGTCTATCTCTGAGTAGACTTCACGCCTTCAAATTTTGATTAAATAAGTCATCAATCTCTAAGGGATACCGATTTTGATCAACCTGGTTCAACCTGGCTTGCAGAATCATCACATTCTGGTTCTGTCTTTTTCAGAACAAAACTGAGCGCCCATGGTGAAGTGCTCACCCACAAAGCCCTTTATCCAACAATTCCTGTAGTTGGACCTTGAGTTCCTGCAACTCCACCGGTGCCATCCTATGAGGAGTCATAGAAATGGGTGTTGTACCAGGGTGTAACTCAATGATAAAGTCCACATCCCTGCGGGGAGGTAACCCCAACAAATTTCATCCGTAAAGATATCCTCACACCCTGAAACCACCCGAGGTAGACCACCCTGCTGCCCACCTCAGATCTGGTAAGTCTTGCTAGCCAACCCATCAACTGTCCACTCCATCTGGATTCGTGCACGGTATGGGGTAAAGCATCATACTTCTCCCTCTAAAACGTAACACAATAACATCCCCATGCGGTAGTCAGAACTCCACCTACGATCACATACAATCAATGACTACTCTACGTGGGCCATTAACTAGTCCGTCCTAAGGATGACCTCAAACTCTGATATGTCCATGACCCTCAGTCCACGCTGGAGTAGAACTCATGATCTCACTCACAATCCCGACATATCTAATCGGCACTCACCCAGTCCTAGGAGAATTCATATACAACGATCTTTCCAAGGTTTCAACCTCTGGGGCCCAAACTTTCTGGGTACATTATAAAGAATAAACATGAATATGATGCATCCGTGATTTAAACAATACCTTGTGAGAGCCGAAATTTCCTGACGCAAATCGCATCGGCCCACAAGTCACCGTACCACAACCCTAGAAACGCCTGGTCCTTGGGGCATCGGCCCGGGAAGCTCCCCGCCTACTCGACTCCATACCTTAGCTCTCCGGCCTATCCAGCCAAGGCGCTCAGCACCACATGAGACTGATACAGACCTCCGGGCCTGAGACCGGCGAGAAGTGAACAACCGTGTTCAGACTCGTCCCACCGAAGGATCAAGACCGCGCGCCGCTGTCCCTAGCTCCGATCCATGCCTCCGTAATCCCCTTCATAAGGTCTCGTAGCCGATGGCAATAGAAGTACGTCATCGGCCCCGGCCGCCTCGCATTTGGACGCTCATGGGATAGAAGTCCTTATCTCTTTCCCAAACTCGAAGAAGACTGATCCTCCTTCCTCTTCCTAACACCGTAATCTCCCTTGCATCCCGAATGCCCCAAAGGCCCTATCCTTCCTCCCTGGCGCTGTAAAGCCGTCCCAATTACGAGTCCATGCGTCTTGTAGGCGTAAGATCACACATTTCCCCGAATGGAAAAACTTAAGTCCATCTCTCAAATCTCCCGACCTTGGTTATCTCGTGGCCACATAGTCATCGCAAACGTGTCAACTCGTAACTGCCACATACTCAACACGTCACACTGGCAGGCAGTGAAAAGCAACAAAAGGTAATAAAATAAAGAAAAGCACACCACATGCCACAGATCGCCATCGCTCCCGCTTCAACTCTAGGAACTATCGGGCTTTCACATGTCTAGCGGGCTCAAAATACTGTTTCATAAAGAGCCCATGAACTTGCTCAAGTCATTGCCTCTAAATCCTGAGTCTTAACCCAAATTCCACCACACTTGGGACTTACCTCTAGTCGAACACACGACCCGATCTTAATCAGACGAGGTAATATCCAGGCCTTCAATACCTTCCTCAAGATGCCAAAATCCAAAGGTCCGGCCACCATCAAATCCCATCCCCTCGTAAACGCCGGAGGATGATGGGACTTAAGCCCTCAGGAGGTTACTCGACTTTACTACCAGCTTGCACTAGCCTCGTGTAATGGCAAAGAAAGCCATAACCCCAACAGCCCAGTAAAGGTCCCCGTTTCGTAAAAACAAGTGGTGTCTAACCTGCACCTCGTGGATGACCTCTACGTCCCCGTCCTCGACTTGCCATCTACATGTCAAATGGCAACAAACTTTATTCAATTTATATTTGGGCCAATTGAACGACATATGTCAATTAATAGATTCGGCATCCATGACCTAATTGCTCATCACCTTTTGCGGTGCTTAATTTTCAACCACTCCTTTATTTATTTCACAATTCCCAAAACTTTCTCAGTCATTTCGCTTTTCTCTCGAACCCGTAAGGTTATAGTCCCTAACCTTAGCATTCCACTTTTTTTTTTTTTTTTTTTTTCCTACATACATTATTCCATGTATATAATTTTCCGCGCAATCACATTTCACATATACATCATACCATGTATATGTTTTCCACGCAATGTGTAACACACAATCACGCAATCACAAACATGGAACACATATCCGAACACAACATGAACCACACCATGGCTGTAGTGTCTAAACTCCGTCCATGAATTCCTAGTTGTTAAGTGTACCTAAACTCCGATACTAAGCCATGACGCCGGCATCACCTCTCACCACAATAGTCATGGCCTAAACTCATGTCCCTCAAGCCCTAGGTAGTCGATACCTATGCTCGATACCATGTCAGGAGTCACCCTAAATCCGGTATCGACAACCCACAACCCGTGGAATTCCTCGTAGATTTTTAGGGGGTTACTCGACATACCATATGGTTCATCCCCATTTATCTAGATTCATTTCCATTGTAAAATATCCTAAGAGAGTCTCCCTTTGTCTCGAAGCTCTACCTAATATACAACTCAGATAATAATCATAAGAGTTTATTTCAACACTCTTATACATAACATATATTAAAACTTGCTTATTCTAATATAGTTTACCTGACAACACCTTAATACGTTCCTTTACCGGGACCCATTCATTCATATTTAAATAAAAATATGAAAATTAACAGTTAATGACAGTCCATAAGAGTCCGATCATGGCCCTCTTACCATAATTAAATACCCGACTATTTATGCACAGTCCAAAAGAATTTAATTGACAATTCATTTAAGCATACATCAAGGCCATGTCGAGACTCTTTATAACATGGCCTCGCTCTGAGTCATTCTCCATACACCCCCTCGTACCTAGAAAGTGGGGTCCCACAACGGATGAGCAATGCCCGGGAGAAAATTCTCCTACAAAGGCTATCTTCGCCCAAAATGCACATGCAATGGCGCATATAAAACATCAAACCGTATTCCATATAAATAATGCAATCCTATATGGAATGCTCCGTGTCATGCATGAGATGAGACTCCTCATACCCACAACCCAAGTCCCAACCGACTCCCTCACACCTGCAACGCCAAGTATGAAAAACTAGTTATTGGTGTTTCACCCAATGACTTAAACCATCGATCATTCCTCCACTTTTAAGTTATCAAATCCCGCGGTGTTTATTTGGCCGCGACTTCCGTGGTCTCACCAGAGGCTTTTGCATCGCTTCGAACACTTTCGCGAACTTTATCACCGGAATCATTTCAAAACCGCAGAACAAAATTCGGGTCTTTTACTCAGGATTTTACCCATCTCGCTTGTACTCCAAACACACGTGATTTATTATTATTGTTTGATCTGATCGTAGTCTCAATTTTGACGTTGTCCCATTTCCGAAGCCTACCACAACATCTACCAAGAATGTGAATAATAAGACCATGCACACACACTTTCGACTGGCGATGTGACCGTGGAACATGAAATGCATGCATGCCAATGCATTTTCCTTCATGTTACATGTATATATGAGTGCTACATGAAATATTAACACACTATATATTAACACCTTATAATTTGTACATATAATTTACATCCAACATTAATACACCATGGACAATTATAATTTGTACATATAATTTACATCTATCCAATCCACGTTCATACATCAAATAGCATATATTAACATGATTTTTACATACAACAGCATATTATTTAATCTTTTACAACAATAACACACAAAATGGCCCGAATCTCGGATCCACATAAAACAGGGCACCTCTCTCGTCCCTCCTTCTGCGCTCACACCGAATTCATCATAGCAAGACACACCACAAAAACCTACAGACATCGCCTGAAAGGACAAACCAAACGCCAACTCAATCCGAAACTACCAAAAACAATTCTGGTACCTAGCTGGATTATTCAACAATGGGCCCCAAAATTCAGCCAAGATCCAAAAACAAATTCCCGAAATTCAACCCAGATCATTCCAAAAATAGTCCAAAATTCCTGTACTTCCTACACCTACCAAAAAATCGAGGACTGAAAATCTCATGCCTTTACTCATCTCAGCTAACCCTAAGCCACAAATGGCCTTTTTGTGCTGAAATAACACAAGTAGGAAAATTTCACCTCGTGGTTTTGATGAAACCCAAGATTCAAGGTCCACGCGTAGCTTTCAAGCAGCATGGATCAACTTTTGCCTTCGCCCAACGAAACAGTCACGATCCGATTCCTGGTAGAGATCTTAGTAGAAGAAAAGAAAGAAAATTAAAATAAATTCTCTCTAACGCTCCAGCCCCAGCTCCATTCCATTTCTGACTTCCCTTTATCTTTTTTACCTACATATTATTATTACATTATTTTGATACTGATTCATATTGTCTATCTGTGCTCTCGCTTCATTCCAGCATTCTTATTTCATTTCAATTCACTTATTTTAATGAATCTTGCTCAAGTCATTTCTGATTTCCGAGATTTTCGTGAAAAACTCAGCCCTGGTCACTTGACGCGCTATCACCCGTAAAATGTAAAATATTCACTTGTTCCACTTTAATTTGATTGAACTTTTCGGGGTCACTAGATTTAGATCGAATTTAACGGGCGCAAATTAAGCCGTTATCCGGAGATTTAGAGAGAATTTTTAGGCTTCCCTAACCCTTATGAATGATTTTTATTATCGTTTTCTTGCCATTTTGAAAAATTTTTAATCTTCTCCTGTGTCTATGACAAGACCGACCCGATACCTCCTGTGATTTCCTGGGTGGTTCGCGAGTGAAGTCCTGTAATCGTACAATCCCTAGGAAGATGGTTGTAACCCACTTTAAGGAGGGAAATAAGCACACAAACAACATAATACCCCAATATATATAAAAGATGCAATAACTCGTTCAACCCACAAATCGACCTATATTATCAGAGGTAATAACCACAAAACACATGATAAGGACTCCTAAGTGTATTCAATACTAAGATCAGAGCATCTCTCTAAGAGGTGTTTGTGAATTTAGGTTACAAATGAAATACATAAGTCCAATAATATAACGATGTATAGATATGATATCATCGCAGCTCACGTTAACGAGTGTCGTAGAAGCCACGCGAGGCAGATCTTTACGAATCGCCCTCGACTTAGGAAACTAATTTAAAACACAAAACGTGAGATAATAAATCTGAGTATACATAATTTAAAGAAAAAAATAACGCTTTTAATTTCGAAATTCATTTATCTCAAGACTCACGCATATCTTTTGCAAAGTTCCCGTTTAAAATCATTTCATAAACCTAACTTATCACCAAGTCAACAATATGAAATCCATGCTCAAAATTTAATCAAATTATAACTCGAATTTATTCACAATATAAAAATCGAGCATAAAGTGTATAACCTCTAAGGCGCATAAATAATCATGAAACACAATAAATCTAATTACTTAAATGATTATTACTTGGCATACGTAAAACCAACAAATGTACCGTACCATATATTTCATAAATTGTGGGACTTCCACCTCACTACCCCCAACTTAAAAGGTTATTACTACTAATGTAACCCAACAATGTAATTTCACTGATACATCCTTTATAACCCGCACTATATACCTCATCATAAACCGTACTATATACTCACTGGCAACCTACCATATACCTGCCATCATAAAACCATACATACTCATCAGTAAATCGCACTATATAATTCATAACACGCATAAGCAAGATCAGATACCCATCATGTCCGTACTATACCCATAATTACATAATGTACCATATACTCGCCATATACCATACCATATACCCATCATATACCGCACTATATACCCATCATATACCGCACTATACCTCATCATAAACCGGATACCCCACCTCACGACCCTCAACCTCAAAAGGTGTCGTGGTAATAATAATAATGATGAACCGTTGGTGACCCGACCTCACGGCCGTGGAAATAACATATAACCGTTGAATGAAACCAACCTCACGACACCGTGGCAAATCCAGTGCAATAAACCGTCGGGTAAACCCGACCTCACGATCGTGGAAATAATGTATAACCGTTGGATGAAACCAACCTCACGTCACCGTGGCAACTAATAAACCGTCGGGTAAACCAACCTCACGGTCGTGGAAATAATGTATAACCGTTGGATGAATCCAACCTCACGACACTGTGGCAAACCATTAATTATAATATGGATATCGAATCAATTCTCCGTACTATACGTAAAAGCATCAACTCCATAACAACCAACACGTATTCTTACTCACATATATCACTTTCTTCCCAACCGATACTACATTATAATAGAAACCAAATACAAGATCCTTACTCGCTACATATATCACTTTTCCAACGAGCATCAGATATAATATAACAACCAACATAAAGATTCCACTCACATATACTTTTCCAACGATATCGTATTATAATATGGGGTCAACCAACACAAGATTCCACTAAGATATACTTATCCAACGACATCAGAGTATAAATTAAGAACTTATCAATTTAATTCCAACAACTTAATCAAATATATTGATGAATTTTTAACCACTACCCATGCCAAATCGAAATACCACAATGAAAATATTCACCATAACCAATTTTAATCACATAAAACTATAAGAATATTTGACATGCTTAAAATCTATAAAATCTCAAAAATCCATTCCCTTACATCAATGAATTTTCAAAGTGGTTTAAAACCCATTCCATGTACCAAAATCTTTAAATACTCACAAATTTACCCATGAACTCAGGGATTCGAACATTTAAAATGTCGACAAAATTCACATGAAATGATAACTTGTTTATATAAAAACTCGATAATCATATTTATAAATCAATCATTCATCAAATATATATATAATATAATTCTTACTACAATTATATATCATAATAATAATACCCCAAGGCATTTAAAACATTCTAAAACCATCATAGATTACAGATGCTTAGTCCTCGTCTCTCAGATCGCTTCCAATGCTCGTGATTGGTTCGTAATATGTACAATAAAAACACCACTCTAGGCCCAATAACTGAACCAACAACATCAGATGCCCCAAAGGCCTTAGAATAACTTTTAGAACTATGAAACTATCTAAATTGACTCCGGGACAGTCCAATTACACAAAGCAGGGCCCATAGACCCTGCAGATCAAAATCGGGGCTTTCACCAGTGGGAGCTAATTTCGAAATTCATTTAATTCATAAAAACATCCACTCTACTAATCCAACTTCAATTTTGCCCAATTTGACCAATTGGTACTCAATCTCAATCCAACCTTCTCGGTAATTACCCTAAATAACCCAAAAATGGAAAACTAACCGAACGACGTCCAAAATTTACAAACCATAGACAATGGAAAGCTCTAAGAGACTGTGAACATCAGTACCTCTACCTGGTCCAAGGTTGCTGTGGTGGCCGGAAAAATTGATCCAACAGCCAGCCAACTTTGTTTTTGTCGATCTTCAACGGTGAGGAATTTCAAAGGGACCACCTAAAATGGAGTTCAGAGGGTCCAAAATGGTAGCGAGGTGGTCACCTGAATGGCCTGGGAACACAAAAATCCGGCGATCTAAGTTTGTTGCGCCCGATCCGGCAGAATCATGTGGTCGTGGGCCAGAAATTCCACTTGCCAGGCCGTCTAGTCATCGCCCTCCTCCTCTGGCCGGGCGCATGGTCGTGGTCGGCATCACTTAAAATGGGTCAAACGACTGGGGCCGGGGTTTCGGCTTTGGATTTTCGGGCTTTGGGTCGGATCACTTATACCCAAAACTAGGGCATATAGCCTGGTTGTTTTGGGTAAAAATCCCATCGACTTGAAAACTCTATAAAATAATTGCCGTTTTGAAAACTTACTGTGACTATAACTTCTTATCCGTGTTTCGGATTTAACGCTCAACCCGTCTCAGGAACTCATATCGACGAGGCCTACGAAATGATGTCTTAGTCAACCCAAAATTATTCATATACTTGAAAAAGCCAATCTTGGCCCCATACTGTAATGGTCAATAACCACAAACTTGGTCAAACGGTTAAAAACTTGTATTATTTTGTACGGGTCATACAACCCAATCTCCGTAAAGAAAATTTCGTCCACGAAATCTCTGCACTCGTGTCATGAAGAGATGAGGGCACGTCTCTACTTCCGAGGGTCAACAAAATACCTCAAGAGAAAACCGTGATACCCAAGAAATCCACCCTGGGCCTCAACCAAACTCAGAAGATTCATCGAACTTGGAGAGCTACAATCAGGCCGCCTTAAAGTCCGCAACACCAAACCTAAATGTCTCATGCTCCAACTCGCCTCAGCACACCAAGATATCAAGCCAAAGGGAAAATCTATTTCTAGCCTGGAGGTAGACCTCGGAAGATCGTCCTGAACACATCCAGAAAGTCCTCACTACATTAGTACACCCTCTAATCTCACTTCGCTTGCTACGAAGAGTTAACTGGCATGAGCTGGGACACTCTTACAACCTTGAAGTAAACATCTAGCCAGATAAACTACTCACGGGATCCGTGGAGCCATCAAACCCACCGCCCAAGTCTACGAGCCTGATCAATCAGCACACCCTAAGAAACCCACTCCTCTGAGTGATCGAGCCAGGCGCTCACACAAGATTCTCCCCAAGCAGGTGCATCCGAACTTTCCACCGAAGCCTGGTCGGGATCGACGTCACCTCTCGTTAGGGCCAAAAGGAAGTAGTTGGAACTATTTCCAAGAAATAAATGAAACAATCGATTTCAAGGATAAGGTTATTAGGGAAGGTATACAAAAACATCGGATGAGCTGCACAAAGAATGTACAACCCCAAGGAATTTAGAAACCTAGAGCTACTGGTGACTCATAACTTCATATCCGTAGTCTGATTTCTAACGCTCAACCTGGTCGAACTCCTTGACGACGAGGCCTCCGCTTTAAACATGCCTTAGTCAACCTAAAATTATTCATCCTTGAAAAAGTCAACTTAGCCCTACATACTAATGGTAATACGTCAAACTTGGTCAAACTTCTGGTCAAACGTGTTAAAACTTGTATTATTTGGCATGGTCGTTACATTTTAATACATTTAATTATTTTAGATAATAGTCCTAAAAAGAATTTAATTACAATTCTTTATACAAAAATACTTTTTACAAAAGTACATCAAGGCCACACATCAAATTTCTTCTTCATAATCATGGTCCGCCGGTTGCCTCCTTGAACACTCCCTGCATTTCTGAAAGGGGGTCCCGCGATGGGGTGGAGTAACACCAGAGAGAATAATTCCTACAAGGGCTACCCCACCTAGTACACATGCAATGCCAGCCATACATTCGCGAAACATACGCATTCCTACTCAAATGTCTATGCCATGGATGGGAATGTGGGACTCACCCCCGTCCCATGTCCCAAGTCCTCATCGACTCCCTCATACATGTATATGCCAAGTGTGACAACCAGTCATTGGTGTTTCACCTAATGACTCAACCCATTGGACAACCCTCCAATATTTATTTAATTCCATCAAATCCCGTGTGTTTTTGTGGGTCGCGAATTTCCAGGGTCTCACCGCAGGCTTCGCACGCCTTTCGACACTTTCGAACTTTCAAGCCATATATATGTCCATTCAAGAATAAAATTTGGGTCTTTCAATTGGGGAGGAGGGTGTAGGGAGGGATTTGCCCTATCTTGCTTCACCTAAACACACGTGATTTATTATTGTTATTATTGTTTGACACTGTGAGTTCACTTGACGTCATTCCACTTCAGTTTCATTACACATTCATCAAGAATGGTGAACTAATACCATGTACAAATTAACGCTATGTCCTCTCGTGCATATGAAGTGCACTATGCCATTACTCATTCATACCATGCTACGGAGGTGAGTGCTATGCATGCTCTACTCATGCATAATTACTCCATGCATCATTTGGACACTTATATCAAAAGCTTATAAATCTAAAATATATCATGTTAATCATGTCACGCATCACTGCACGCATTGACATCACAAGTTTCACAAATAATTAATAGCGACATCCATCAACCTTTAGGTCGAATTGTGACAAGACATGTCCACAACTAGCCTACAATAAGCCATGTAATGGCCTTATTCATACAAGCACATCACAAGACAAACCATTAGAACACACAATTTCAACCAAGTATATCACTCAATTCAAGCAGTGATATACTACAATCATTTACCACTGTGGCAAAAATGGACACAAAATCATTAAAACAGCCTAAGTTGCAGCAGTCTTAAAAAGTCTTGACCATAACTTGAGTTATAGAGGTCTGATTTGGGTGATTCAAAGCCTAACATCAAGCATTTGATAGGATACAAGTTGCTTGAAGGATGCTAGTCCAAATTCTCACTTTTTCCCAGCCGAAAATCAGTTCCAAAAACCTGGACAGTAGGTTCGGTCAAAACAGGGCAGCTTGGAGTAGTCCCGGGAAACAGACCATAACTTTGAATGATAGAGGTCCGATTTGTGATTCAAAGCCTAACATCAAGTTCTCAGTTAGGCTACACTCTTGAAGGATAGTAGTATAAATTTTCCCTTTTCTTAGTCACCGAAAATCATCCCCAAAAAATGGACACTGGTGGTAAAGTCAAACAGGCACTATTCCCATAACTCATTAATTTTCCAAACAACTCCTTAGGGAAAAAAAGGTCCAAATGTTCTAGAATGGAAAATAAACCAAACAGGGAAGAATCCTACCTCTTGGAGTATAGAAGAAAATCTAGGTAGTCCCGCAAGAGACATTTCTAAACCCGAAACCTTGATTTAACTCCTCGCCGACCTCCAAGAAAACTCCTCGATTCGTGTCCACACGTTATCCCCGACAGTACTCCAATCTCCTTAAGTCTCTGGCCCCACGCGAGATGATCCCAATTCGAGTCTGAGATCTTGTAGAGTAGAGAATGTAGAGCCCTTTTTTCCCTCTTTCTCTTCGTTTTTTTTTCCTTATTTTCTCCCTTTTCCTTTTCTTTTTGTTTTCCTTTTTTTTTTTTTTTGTTTAACTTCAACTTATTTTAAATTAAGTTTGATATGTGGCTCTCATGGTGCCACGTGTCATGCAATCCTTACTCAGATCCATTCCTACCCCGAAACAATTTATTTTCATTCAGGTTCAAGTTCAATTTATTTTAAATGAATTTAACTCGTTATTTCCCGAATAGATTTAAGAATTTCATCCTAGAGTCAAATTTGCCACTCACCACCCAAAAAATCGTAAAAATTCCTACTATCTCGGAATTTGACGAAACTTTTTTGGGTCACTAGATTTCGAGACGAATCCAACGGAGCAGTCCGTTTCGTCATTCGAGATCTAGAGATTTTCCTGGCTTCCCTGAACCATTATGACAATTTTTATTATTTTTGCCTTTTTTCAAAAAAATTAAAATTTTCCCATGTTTTACATTCTTCTCCCCTTAAAAGAATTTCATCCCAAAATTCTACGCACACTAGTGACGCACATCACATGCATATGCAACCGCATTACAATCACATGCATAAAACTAGTCATTTAATCACAAAGTGACTAAACCACGTACCTTCATCCTCAAACAAGAAAGGATAGGTGGCTTGTATCGTGTCCTCGTAGAGATTCCCATGTTGTCTCCTCCAACCCTAAGTTGCCATAACACCTTTATACTACCACGATCTCATACTGAAAACTTATCCCATCATCTCACACACATACCCATCCTCCCATGTCCCACCTATATTCAACGTTTCCTCCCCAACCACTACACATCTCCCAATCGTATACCCGAACATGGAGACATGAAAATACCTCATGGACACTTCGAATAAGCTCCCTACGCCAAATGCCAACCGATACGCAACTGTGCCCACCCTCTCGAGTATTTTGAAGAGCCTGATATATCTCGGAGATAGCTTCCCCTGCTTACCGAACCTGACCACTCCTTTCTTAGGCATCACCTTCAAGAAAACGTAGTCACCCACCTCAAACTCTAGAGGTCGACGGCGCTCGTGCAGTTTGCGCCGTAATTCCGAGCAGCCGAGAATATGTCAGATCAAATCCACCTTCTCAGAGGTGTCTCTAATAAGATCCGAACCTGTGATGGATCCCTCTCCTACCTCCGTCCAACAAATCGGAGACTGACATGGCCTCCCATACAAAGCCTCATAGGGTGCCATACGTGCTACTACCGATAATCGTTGTTGTAGGCGAATTCCACTAAGGGCAAATGTTCCCAATACCTCGAGATCTAAGACACATGCCTGCAGCATGTGCGAAACTCGTGATAGTCCTCTCCGACCAATGCCTGTCTATGGATGAAAAATAGTGCTCATCATCAACTGTGGTTCCATGGTTTCTTAGAAACTCTTCCAAAAGCGAGTCAGAAACTCAGGATCCCAATCTGACACGACAAAGACCGGCACCCATGGTAACCGGATACCCTCGATGTACAACTCGCGACCTCTGTGTGAAGATCATCCGGCACATCCAAATGTGCCAAACTAGTGAGCCGGCTCACTTTATCACCCTACACCGCATTATGCAAAGCTCCACTTGATGTCCATGGCAAGTGAGTCACAAAATCCATCATGATGCGCTCCTCTTCTACCGCTACCTCTAATGGTCGGAGTAGCCTCGCTAGACTCGATGCTCACTTTTTACTCCGCTGGATGAGGCAAACATCACGAACAAAGTCCCCGCAACGCGGTCTCTTCATCCCGCTCCACAATACTAGTGACGAAGATCATAGTACATCTTCAGGCTACCGATGCACTGCTAAATCGAGCAATGGAACTCCTTGAGGATCTCCTCTCTCAAATATGTCAACTGGGAAACCACAACCCTTCCCCTATACCGAAGATTACCATATGTGTGAATGGCCCAGCCTTCATCACCCACACCTGGCTGTATCCGGTCCCTGATGGACACTATCTCTATATCCTGCCCCTGGGACTCAATCACTCTGCTCAGTAGGGAAGGCGTGGCCGCTAAACTCCCTAAGACACCCTGAGCTTGATCTCTATACTCAGAGCCCCAACCGGTCCCAGGCAACTCCTCTAGTATTTGCTACCCCCGTGGAAGCTAAGCATTAGCCAAGATTCGCATCACTGAGCGCGCCAACTAATTACATTTTCCTTACTTCAGATGGTATTGCAAAGTGAAGTCATAATCCTCCCATACTCCATCCATCTGGGCGTTTGGCTCAGTGTCGAGGTCCCGCTTGTGGTAAGATATACTCTGACTTTTAAGTGGGCCTGAAAACACTTAAATTTGCTCACTATATAGGTAGTGGTGCCAATCTTCGTGAAGACTATGGCCGCTTAACTCCATGTCATGCGGGTAATTACGCTCATGATTCTTTAATTGCCGAGAACCATAAGCTACTACCCTCCTGGACTGCATCAAAACGCATCATTATCCATCCGTCGAGGCATCACAATACATCGGTACTCTCCGTCCCTTTACGACATCAAAATAGGAGCCGCAAGCTTCCTTTTCACAATTCCTGGGAATGCCTTCTCACATAAGCGCTGTTTAATTAATTTGCTGACCTCCTTTCTGGCCGGTCAATCTCGCTATAGGTGCAACGCATCGAGAAGTTCTCAATGAATCTCTTTGTAATACCCCTCGCAAGTCTTAAGAAACTACGATCTCAAAGATCACTCACCTTCCTAACAGATAACTGCCTCGACCTTCCTAGTCCACTCGATACACCCGTGGTCATACACTACAAGTCCTAAGAATCTCACCTCAGTAAGCCAAAACTCGTACTTACTGCACTTGGCGTACAATTGATGTTCTATGAGGGCCTCGAGAACAATCCTCATGCTCCTCCTCATATTGGGAGTAGATCAAAATGTCATCCACAAAGACTACGGTTTAACCCATCTAAGTAGGGTTGAATATTCTATGCATGAGATCCATGAATGCCGCTGAGCATTCATCAAGCCAAATGGCACTACGAACTGAATGCCCATACCGCATCCTAAACGCCATTCTTAGGGATATCTACCCCTAACTCTCAATCGACAGATAACCGCAGTAAGGTCCATCTCGAATGACTCGCGCCCTCCTAACCGATCAAAACAAATCATCAATCCTCGGTAATGGATACCGATTCTTAATCGTATAACCCCCGCTCAACCCGGCCGATAGTCAATGCACATCAAGTGGTCTTATCCTTCTTCTTAGCAAACAAAATCGGAGCGCTCCAATGTGAAGTGTTCGGTCTAATAAAACACTTGTCTAACAATTCCTGCAGTTGGACCTTGAATTTCTACAACTCAACCGGTTCCATCCTATGAGGAGTCATAGAGATGGGCAATGTACCAGGGTGTAACTCAATAACAAAGTCTACATCCCTATGCGATAATCCACCATTATCCCCAAAGACATCCTCATACTCACAAACCACTGAGGTACCCAACCTCGCCTCACTGCCTCAAGGGTAAGGCTTGCTAGCCAACCGATCAACTGTCCATGCCACCTGAGTCGTGCATAAAGATAGGGTAAAAGCATCGCTTATCCTTCTTGAAACATAACACAATTATCGCCCGTGTAGGCAAAGAATCCCTCCTACGATCATAGTCAATGATGACTCTGTGTGTCGTTAACTTACTTCCATCCTGAGATGACATCAAACCCGACATGTCCATGACCCTTAGGTCCACAGTGAGTAGAATCGCAGATCTTTAACTCCTACAATCCCGACACATCCGATCAACACTCACCCCTTGTTCCTAGAGGGAGAATTCCCTTCAACGTCTTTCCAAGGTTTCCAACCTCTAAGCCCATATCGAGATTTCTCTCATCAGTTCATTTAGTAGTACACCCAACCACTAATGTGACATCAACATCCCGGGAATTATTCCATTCATCCAACCATTTTCCTAACTCTTAAGGTTATGTTTTCTAACCCTAACGCTCATTTTTTCCTATATACATTCTACTATGTATATAATTCATGCAATTTGTGACAATACAATCACTCAATCACAATCACATAGCACACAACATGAAAATGTACAATGCATGCAATGGTCTAAACCCAATGCTCATCCTTTTCCTAGGTAACCACATACCTACGTTCTGATATACAAACTGCGACACCAGAACTTAATGAATCTGACGATCTAGGCCCATATCCGTCAGCCCTCGGTACTCATGTACCTAGACTCTTGATACCTAGCTAAGACGAGCTAGTATCAGGACCATACTTGTGGATACCCACACTCGATCTCCCTAGGTAATCTGCCACTGCTTAATAATGCCGTGACGCCTGAAAACCCAGTGGGTCCATTGACAACCCGTCAACTCCATTTGAATTCTGCAGACTTTGTGGATCCAACTGTGGTCCTGCCACCTGGGAATCCATATTTACAAAAATCTGCAAGGTCCCTTGTTCAGTGGAGCTCTACCCAACACACAACGGTATAACTTGATAACCCATCCAAGGTCCTGGTCATAAGTAGTAATGACCACACAGGTCCATCTCAGTCTGATATCCACTGACACAACTATATCATTAATTACCCAGGACACCAGTTACTCAAGACCACCTCAATACATCCTCAACACGGATCCATTCATTCACATTTAAATCTAAAATATGAAAGTAAACACTTGACCATAACCCAGAGACTTTTAAGAACTTGATCATTGGATACATATGTTCAACCAAGAATAAATCACCACCCCGTGCCGAGTGGGGAGTCTCGGTCATCTCACTAGTCATCAAAAGCTGAGCAGAGCCATCAGGTCACTATCATGCATCCATATTCGTGCAAACTTCCCAACATCTCGGCCCCACTCCATGGGTCTGACAACACATTTGGCTTCTGTCAAGAATAACCAATACTCATGCACAATACAACTACTTAACGCGATGTCCTCATGCATATGAAATGCGATTATTCCATTTCTCATTCATACCATGCTACATATATGATGAGTGCTATATGTGCATGCCTACTCATGCATAATTACCCATTCATCATTTGGAAATTTATATCAAAAAGCATACAAATTCCAAATATATCATACAATTCATGTCATCATATCAATGCACGCATACATTGACATCACAAGTCACTACTACTCGAATAGCGACATCCATCAACCTTTAGGCCGAATTGTGACAAGACATGTCCACAACTAGCCTACAAGCCCTTCAATGACTCCATTCATACAAGCACATCACAAGCTAAACCATTAGAACACACATAATTTGACTTCCACACAATTTCAACCAAGTATATCACTCAATTCAAGCAATGATATACTACAATCATTTACCAATTGTGGCAAAAATCTGGACACAAATCATTAAACAGTCTAAGTTGCAGTAGTTCTGGAAAATGGACCATAACTTGAGTTATAGAGGTCTGATTTGGGTGATTCAAAAGCCTAACATCAAGATCTCAGATAGGGATATAAGTTCAATGAAGGATGTTAGTCCCCAATTCACTTGTTCTACACCGGAAAATCAGTCCCAAAATATGGATAGTAGGTTCGGCCAAACGCAGCTTGAGAAGTTCAGAACGGACCATAACTCGAAGAGATAGTCCCAATTTCGGTGATTCAAAAATCCTAACATCAAGTTCTCGCTTAGGTAGCTGGCACCTACTTGAAGGATACTAATCCAAATTATCCCTTTTTCTAACCAAAAATCAGCCCCGAAACCTGGACATCACATTGGGTCCAAACATGGCACTATTCTCATAACCCATTAATTTGCCAAACAATTTCCTTAGGGGAAAAGGGCCAACAGCCCTAGAATAGAAAACAAACCAAAGTAGAAGAATCCTACCCTTGGAGCATAGAAGAAAATCTAGGAAGTCCTGAACATTTCCTAAACCCTAAACTTAATTCACCTCAATCTCCAACTAAAACCCCACTTTGTTCACGCATTGTCCTCTACGTGCACTCCAACTTTAATTTCTGTCCACTAAGACGACTCACCCGAACTCAGAGGATCTTGGGGAGAGGAAGATAGAGCCCCTTTTTCCCTCTCTCTCTCTTCTCCTCTCCTCTCCTTTCTCTCGCTTTTTTTCCTTCTTTCTCCCTTTTCCTTTCCTCTCTTTTGCTTCTTCTTTTTTTTCTTTGTTTAACTCATAACTTATTTTAAGTTTAATAGATATGTGCCCCGAGCCACGGTCACGCATCCTTCTTGCTCGACCTGCCCACCTCAAACAATCTATTTTCGTCTTGCCTCAAGTTCAATTTATTTTAAATGAACTTAACTAAAGTCATTTCCTAACTTTCAAGATTTTCGTAAAAATCTCATCCTTGTAGTCACTGGCGACTCACCACCTAGAAAATTGTAAAAATTCCGATTGTTTCGGAATTCAACGAAACTTTTTTGGGTCACTAGATTTTACGAGACGAATCCAACGACACAGTTCGTTTTGTCATCCGAGATTTAGATAATTTTTCAGGCTTCCCTGAACCATTATGACAATTTTTATTATTTTTGTCATTTTTCAGAAAAATTAAAATTTTCCCGAGTTTTACAAATAATATCACATATTTCCATAATATTTAATTACAAAATTAATAAGAAAGAAATATGATATTAGCCAATTCCACGATGTATCATCCGAAGTGATTGTCAAATGTTTGTTTTAAAAATATCTGTTAGTTTACTTTTTAATTTAAATATTTATAATTTACGAATTATTTTTATATTAACTTTTAATCTTACTTCTTTTATTGTACAAACTAAAATATTTTTATATATAAATTTTCTTATTTTCATTCATTATCTCAAGAATATTAACATACTCCTCTTGTAAATTATTTAAAATATGTTTTTCTTTTTTTTTTTTTTTTGGTTGCTTAACAAAAATGGTCATATTTTTAGGAACAAAAATCTCTCCTTCTAAACAAAACACCCCACTAGGAATTCTTATTTAAACTGAGGTTAGCTTGGTTTCCTCATTCCTTGGTAAACTTCTTTTAAAATAGGAACTTATTAGATAAATCATAATATAATTTTCCCAATAATATTTTATGAACTTTCAAAAATGCAAATTGGAACAACTATTCAAATTGCATTTATACTACCAATTTTTTTAAAAGCTCCATTTGGATTCAGTACGAGTATAATGTTTCTTAACAATTGTGAAAGTATAAGTTAAAAAAAAATTGTATAAGTATAAGTTAAAAAAAAATTGTGATAGTAAGATTTTCTCGTTTACTAGCTATGATTATCTACAATTGAGGATTATAATTGATAGGTCACTTACTGCTCATCTATTTCCCCTTTGCGTTTCGCTGTAACCATAAATTCTCTTTTTGAGAGTGTCATTTCAAGAAAAAGAAGTTTTTTGAGAAGTTCCAAGATTTGTGAGATTGGTTACTTGGCCTGCAGTGTGACTTTTTACTACTTCCCAGGGGTCCCGTTGACCACCGTCAACTTGCGGAAACCTGTGTGTCTCATATCATGAGACACATGCGTGAATAAAATGGCTAGCCGGTCACATACATCCATATCTACCAAAATGTATATTTTATACAAAAAATAAGTTAATTTACAAATTTGTTTGATTATAATTATCCAAATCGGGTCTTTACCTGATTTTTGTAAAATACATAACAGGCTTACATATGGCCATTTCTTCGTCTCTCCTTGGTGATCTCGATGCGTCCCATAATCCCAAAGGAACCTTCGCATCTTAAATTTCAATTTTTCCTCGATGTATGGAGCAATGCTCAAGAGCTGAATTATCCTACATGGGTTAACCTAAGTGCAATGCAATGACAAGCACACACATTCTAGTGAATTCATGGCTCCTACTCGAATGTCTACATGCCCAGTCCCATGGCTCGAGTCCTTACCGACTCCTTCACACATGCACTTACCATGTCTACTTCATCTTGCTTCACCTAAACACACGTGATATACTATTATTATTGTTTTACACCCGTGAGTCCCACTTCAGACGTTGTCTCACTTCCGAGCTCACAACACATTTACCAAGAATGCAGAATGGAACCACTACCATGCACACACCGACTTAACGCGATGTCCTCATGCATATGAAATGCATTATTCCATTTCTATCCATCAGCTGCCACAGATGATTAGAGGGCATATGCAATGCCTTACCATACACTGACATCATCATCATTTAAATTATATCAAAGCATGCAATCTGGCAAAATATATCATAATAATCATAAACATCATATCCACCACCATATGACATTGACATCAAAGGTCACTGCAATACACTAATACATTATCCACTAATGTCTTTTGAAATAATTCAGACGCGAATATGTCCACATAACTTAGCTCAAATGAATGGTTTCACGTAAATGATCCTTTGTCCACACGCATCACAACAAACATTGAACAATACAACGACTCACAATTTCAACCAAGTATATCATATCCAATCTGCTGTTGATATACACAACTATTTACCAATCGTAAAAAATCGGATCACAAATCATTATGTCAAAACAAGCCAAAAAGAACTTAAACAACATAATCCCAGTTTAGAGGTCTGATTCTGTGATTCAAAAGTCAAGATCGGTGATCTCAGATAGGGATATGTTCGTCGAAGGATGTTAGTCCCACTCAATTTGTTCTGCCGAAAATCAGTCCCAAAAACATGGATAGTAGGTTCGGCCAAAACGGGGCAGCTTGGAGTAGTCCAGGAAACCACCATAACTCGAAACACAACCACTCCTGTGTGATCTAAAATCTGAACATCAGTTCTCAGTTAGCTGCTGAATGTAATTAGATACTAATCCAAATTATCCCTTTTTCTAACCAAAAATCAGCCCCGAAACCTGGACATCACATTGGGTCCAAACATGGCACTATTCTCATAACCCATTAATTTGCCAAACAACCCCTTAGGGAAAAAAGGGCCAAACAGCCCCTAGAATAGAAAATAAACCAAAGTAGGAAGAATCCCTACCTCTTGGAGCATAGAAGAAAATCTAGGAAGTCCCGTGAACATTTCCTAAACCCGAAACCTTTAATTTCTCTAATTCCTCGCTCGAATCTCCAACGAAAACTCCTAATTTCGGTGTCTACGCATTGTCCTCGACGAGTACTCCAACTTCTTTAATTCGTCTCGACCTAAGATTTTACTCACCCGAACTCAGATCTAGAGAGAAGATAGAGCCCCTTTTTCCTCCTTCCTCTCCTCTCATTCTCTTCGCTTTTTCCTTTCTCCTTTTCCTTTCTCTCTTTTGTTTTCCTTTTTTTCTTTGTTTGTCCTCAACTTATTTTTAAGTTTAGTTTGGATATGTGGCTCTCATGGTGCCACGTGTCACGCGATCTCCCGTTTTTGACCTGCCCTACTCAAAACAATTTATTTTCGTCTTGCCAAAGTTCACCATTTTAAATGAACTTAACTAAAGTCATTTCCTAATCTGAAGATTCTCTACGCAATCAATCCTTTGTAGTCACCGCGACTCACCACCTAGAAAATCGTAAAAATTCCGATTGTTTCAGAATTCGACGAAACTTTTCTGGGTCATTAGATTTCACGAGACGAATCCAACTAATACAATTGTTTGTCCAGACTAGACAATTCTTTTCTCAGCTTCAACATTACACAATTTTTATATTACTTTATTTACTTTTTCAAAAACAAATTCTTCCTACAGTTTAATAATATAACATCATTAATATTTATAAATATTTAATTAATAAAAATTAATATAAGAAAAGAAATATGAATATTAGCCAACTCCTAAACAATGTACATCAATCCATACATTGTCAATGTTTGTTTAAATATATCTGTGTTAGTTTACTTTTTAATTTAAATATTTATAATTTACGAATTATTTTTATATTAACTTAATTCACTTCTTTTATTGCATAAACTAAATACTTTTATATATAAATTTTCTTATTTCCTCATTCATTATCTCAAGAATATTAACATACCCTCTTGTAAATTATTTAAAAAAATATGTTTCTTTTTTTGGTTGCTATCAAAATGGTCATTTTAGAACAAAAAATCTCTCCCTTCAAACAAAACACCTAATAGGAATTTTTATTAAACGAGTTAGCTTTCTTGGTTTCCCATTCCTTGTAAACTTTTTTTAAAATAGAATCGTATTGATAAATCATAATATAATTTTCCCAATAATATTTTATGAACTTTCAAAAATGCAAATTGGAACAACTATTCAAATTGCATTTATACTACCAATTTTTTTTGTCACTGGGATCCCAGCAATATGGCAATGTCGGTTTTTAACAATGCAGCATAAGAAAAAACTCAGACATGCCAAAAACCAACATACAGCATACCTTCTCTGCCTACAGCTACATCATCGATTCCTAAGCAATTGAGGATTATGATTATAGGGAATATTATTGTTCATCTTTTATTTTTCTTTTCTTGCTTCTGGGTTGAACCATAAATTCTTTTTTGAGAGTGTCATTTCAGAAAAAACAGCCCTTTTGGATAGTACAAGATTTGTGAGATTATTACTGGTCTATAGTGTGACGCCCATTTCCTGGGTCCCGCCACCCCAATCCTCATGAACTCGCTGCCTCATATCATGAGACACATACGTGAATAAAAATGGCTACGTCTATTAACATCCATACTACCAAATGTATATTTTATACAAAAATAAGTTAATTTACAATTTTGTTTCGATTACAAATATCCAAAACTGAAGTCTTTTACCTAGACGTAAAATACATAATGTGGCCACATATAGCCATTTCTTCGTCTTCTAAGATCTCTGATGCGGTCCCATCCAAGTGGAACTCTCTCGCATCTTTAAATAATTTTTCCTCGATGTGGTGAGCAATGCTCAGTAGTGGAATTATCCCACATAAGCAACCCATGTAATGCACTGATGCACACACATTCTAGTGAATTCATGGTTCTACTGAATGTCTTATATTGCCCATCCATGGCTCGAAAGGTCCCATCGACTCTTCACACATGCACTTACTTCATATGAAAAATCATTTTCTAAACAAAATATTTGTTTTAATTGTGGGCAACCCTCCGATATAAATACGTTTGACAATCCTCCGAGGTGAATTTGCCGGATAACTCTCCTAAACAAATCACGCCCTTCGATGGAATTGTCGGATGAGATTTCCCACCACAATTCTTCTGACAACTCTTCCGATAAAATTACTGCTTTGACAACCTCCGATTTACTTCATGTCATGCACTCACTCCTACAGTTTAGGATGCCCCAGTGCATATGAAATGCAATGTGTCATTTCACCATAAATCATGTTAATATATCACGCATGCATATATTAACGAAAATCATACGCAAACTACATGTAATTCATTCATAATAATAACATTAAATTAGCTCCTTACTACTAATAAACAATCACAACCCATCTTGAACTACAATTCAAAGCATCACACAACAACACAACATGTTATTCAAATATAGCACAACATATCAAGATCACAAGAACCTCATACAAATTCACTTCAATAATTTCGACTATCCAAAACCACTCTAGGATTTCGCCACTAGGTCCAAATCTTGGAATCGAAAACACTACCATTCCTGGCCCCGAACATCCCTAACTGACAACAAGGTCCCCAAACATGATCAAACCAAGAGGAGAAACCCCTACCCTGAGTCGCCAAACCACAACACCACACCAGCACTAGCTCTGCAAGCTGTGACTCAACTTTACTTTATCTCGCCGGAAGGCCACCAAATTCCAACTGGAAATTTAGAGAGAAGGTAGACACTCTCTCTACAAAACCTCCTTCTTTTCCCTCTCTCTCTTTTTTCCTTCCTCCCAAAACCGGTTGGGAGAGAATCTCAATAAGAGGACTTGTCCTCTCTATGCCATTTTCTACGGGCCGTGCTTCAACACCACTGGGTCGGCTTCTTGGGACTTCCTTGTATCCACTATCCCCTCTACTTTGGGATTTTCACACAATGGCATCATGCCATGTCCAAATTCATGGTCATTAATTTGATCTGATTTGCTGATCTAATTTTTTCAACACACAGAACTTGAACTAAAAATGTGTCCTGACTATCTTCCGTGCTCTCAAAAATGTGAAATTTGTTGTCCTTAATTCGACAAAATTCGATGTGGTGGCTAGATTTCTTGAGACGATTCCAACGGTGAAGTCCGTTTTGTCATCCAAGACCTAGAAAAATTCCGGATTTTGACCGAAATTACCGTTTTACCCTTTTTCATAAAATTAGAATTTTCTCAAAGTTTTACAATGTATCTCACTGAGTCGCCTTATGATTATTGACTTTATCTAAACAACTGTGGAAGCCTCAAATCCGGGGTCCTGTTGACAACCTCTCAACCCACCGAATCTTCTATGGATTTCGAGGACCATACCACACTCATTTATCCCATTTATCTGGGATCCATTCACTGCACCATATAGCCCTTGTCTAAGAGCTCAATTCAACAAACAATCTGATATAATAAAGAGACCTGAAAATCTGTTCAGAACTTCCAAATGATAGTATTGAATCTATAGGTCCATCTGTTCTATATCTCCAATATACATCCCTTTATCTGATCCATTCATTCACATCAAATTCAAAAATATGAAAATAAATGCTTAATTACCTGGACGTAAAGAGTCCTGATCATGGCTCTTTACCATAATTACATACCCACTGATTTGATACATTAGTCCAAAATGTGCCCTAGTTACAATTTTTTATACAAATATTTTTTTACAAAAATGTCACTCAAAGGTAATATCAAGGTCACATCAGTCTTCTTCATAATCACTGGGCACTGCCTGAGCAATCATCCCTCAGACACCCTCCATCCAGCACAAATCCAAGGAACTCAGACAACACCCCACAGAAAATTCTCCCACAAGGGCCACTCCCGCCTAAATGCACAGAAACAGATCGATATTAAAAACATCAAATCATTCCATATGAAATATAACCCATATGAAATACTGTGTCTGCTTATGAGATGAGACCTCTGAACATAACTGAGTCCACCCAATCCCAAATACGTAAATTTTCTGGCGGGGAGGCAAAACCATCATTATGTTTTACCTAATGACTTAAACCATCGACAAACCCTCCAATTTTAATTTCCTATCAAATCCATGTTTATTTTGTCGTAAATTTCCTGGTCTCACCGCAGTTTCGTGACGCCTTTCCGATTAATTTTCGCTAACTTCATCGCTTGGTTACATATGTCTGATCAAGAATAAAATTTAGGTCTTTTACCTTGAGGGGGTGGATTTTTCTCATCTCGTCACCCATAAAACACATACAGATTTATTATTATTATTTCTTGTTTTGATCTAACCATGAGTCTCAATTTCGATGTCATTCCATTGAGCTTCACTACACATTCACAATACCAAGAATGGTGAATAATAGTACGATGTGCACACACACCCACTGGACGCGGGATGTGACTGCATATGAAATGAAATCACATTTTATGATGTCATGCTGTTCCATCAGACAACCCGGAGCAAATTCAATTTTCTCGAGAAAGGGTAAACGGTAATTTTAGTCAACACGAAATTTTTCTAGATCTCGATGAAGAAACGGACTCCACCGCTGGTACTGGTTCTAGCTTAAATCAGTTACCTACCGAATTTCATTAGATTATGAGATAGTCGGGATTTTGTGTTTTTCGAGGCACCAAGGGTAACGAGTGACACTTGGCACTTGTTTGGATGGCTCACAATGAGCCATGTGTCAAAAGGAGAGGATAAGTCAAAAGTCCAAGGAGTGGCCATGTTTCACAACTTGATAGGATGGAAATCCAAAATTTTGGATAAGAGGATAAGGAAATCCAAGGGAGCCAATAATGGTGAGCGAGTGACATGTCAAGAAGACGAGGCCTCCCACTCGACTGACCAAACAACGGTGGGGAGATGGTGCCAAAGAAACAGCTGGGTTAAGAGATAAGAGAGAAGAGAGAAAGAGGAGAAAGAAGCCTAATCCTTCTATGATCTATGGAGACTGCTGTACGCTGCCCAAGTTAAGAACTAAAGACTATCCCCGTCACACAAAGGCTATGCATGTGAAAACACTGGGATGTCACTGAGATCAAGTAAGAACTCGAAATCATGATCTGAAGTTCTAGTAAGGTCCACTGACTTCCTAGATAACTTTATGCTTCAAGAGGTAGATCTTCTCCTACTTTGGTTATTTTCTATCTTAAGGGCTGAATGGTTGTGTCTTGCCCTAAGGGGGATGTTTGGTTGAATTTTGAACTATGGGAAGCTGCCCTAGTTTAATCTACACATTAGTCGGACTTTAGGACTAGTTTTCAAGTGGGAAATAAAGGGAATTTGGTGATTAGTGCTCAAAAAGTGCTATTTTGAACCTTGTTTATTTAAGGTTTTGAGCACTTTTTGTGTCTTAATCGGTGTGATGCCCAGATTTGCACATTAAAGGTCCACTGCTATTCTATTGATCGCGTTTTTGGCTAATTTTGTAGTTTTTACAAGATAATCGAGCTGAGTATTGAGTCGATTGAGCACGAAGAACCAGAGTTGAACTCATCGTTGGCCAGTCGGATCTAGAAGGAAGAAGAAGCGAAAGTGAAAATGGGCATTGCGGGGAATGCTTTTCTGTGACGCGTTCATCCCTCGACACTATTCACCCCTCCATACTTGTTCCTTTTTTTGCTTATGTCTTATGGTTTCTTCCCTTTTTGCCCCATTTAATATTATTTGCTATGTTATTTTGTAATTTGTAAAGGGGTTTGGCCATAAAGCCCCAGTAGATATTTATGATCATCTTCTCCATTAATAAAATACTGGGCGGGAGTTTTTCCCGCTACTTTTCCTTTTCTCCTATTTTCTTTCCTTTTCTCTCCCTTTCTCGGCTGCGAACCTCCTCTGGGATGTGACTCGAGGAGGATGGTTGGCTGGGCCTCTTTCCTCCTTGAAGGAGGGTTGCTAACTAGGGTTTGGAGGTAACTCACGGTTCTACGACAACGTGCGCATTTATGGGTATTTATGTTCTATTTCTCTCAATCTGGGTTTAAATCTTTTAAATGTACCTTGATGGACCGGTATTTGGCAATCTTTTGGAGTTCAGGTGGATGCTTGTGCCCCAGATCACTTGAGATTCGTAGTTGCCCTCATTGTCACGGTAGGGTAGATTTATTAGATGTGTATTCACTACTAGGAACATTTATGCTACGTAAATCTTTGTTTTTGCAAAAAGGGAAAATGTAGGGTTTAGTTTTAAATCTAAATGAAAGTCAGGTCGGAAATGACTATAGGTCGTCCTCCCAACAGGAAATAAACGAGAACCCTACTGTGACCTTTTGAACTGAATCCGACAACGACACTTGAGATTCTTCTTGTTTATTGTATTTAGAATTTCAGTTTTCCAAACAATACCCTCCTTGTTTTACCAAACCTTAAATATCAAATTGAATTCACCATTTGAACTTAGTAAATCATTTGTGAAAACCCATCCTGAGTTCGACCACTAGAGGCATTTATCTTGTAGTAGCTTTTTGCTCTGACGGTAGGAATCCTAGGATATAAATTTTGTTGATTCCGGATAAACCTACTGGCTAAACGAATCATTTGGCCAAGTGTCCTACAAGTAAATTGTAGTCGCATCAGTGAACTTGATGTTAGGCTTTTAAATTACCCAAATCGGACCTCTATAGCACAAGTTATGGTTCGTTTACGAAAGCGGTCTAAGTCTGGGTCGTTCGAGATATGTCTTTTCAGGCTAGGTGGTCATTTGGGTCTGTCCCAGAAAACAGATTAATTCATTTGGGTGTCAAATGGGTCTGTCAGAAATTGGGTCGGATTCGGTAGGTAAGTGCGTTGGTGGTCGGTATTCACATGAGGCCTCGACTTGGTGACATAACTTCTTCGTGCGAGATTACGTTCCAGTGTTCTTAGACTCTATGGAAAGGCCATTGAGTCAAGCTTCTAGCCATGTTCCTGTGAAGGATAGTGGGTGATCATAACTTTGCTAAAATCTATGTTTTGCACCAAGTGTGCAAGTTGCTTGGTTGTGTCGATGTGAATAGCCGGGTTTTGACATGACCATTGCGTGGCATGTTGTAGGCTATTGTAATGAGTAGGAATTTCCATGAGTTAGCCTAAGGAAGGTTTTATGACATTATTTGTTTAGTCATGGATTGATGGATGTTAATATGCTTGATACGATATCTCTCTCTCTCTCTATATATATATATATATATATATATATATATATATATATATATATATATATAGGCATGAAATATATGGAACTTATATGCTTGCGATATATGTTTGCATGGAAATTGACATGGCTGGCGATGAGAATGATTCATGTAGTGTGCATCATACATGTAACATGAAAGTGCGATCCACATTAGCATTGCATATGCACGGGGACATTGCGTCGAGTTGGATGTGGGTGCATAAAAACGGTTAATTCCGTTGGTGAGATGTGTGGCGAACTCAAAACGGACGAGTGTCAGTGGGAGCTCACGGTGGTATAAAATAAAACCAATGAAAAAAAAAATAAAATAAAAAAAAAAAAATATATATATATATATATATATATATATATATATATATATATATATATATATATATATATATATATATATATATATATATATATATATATATACGTGTGTTAAGCGTAAGATGGGGTAAAATTCCCCCGGGGTGAAAGACCCAAATTTACATGCGGTTTAGACATGATGCTCTGGTGAAAGTGCGTAAAGTAATAGTGGAAGGCGTACGACGATCCTGCGGTGAGACCCCGAAAAATGACGTAGCATAAATAAATAAACACACAGAATTTGATGAAATTCAAATGAGTATTGGAGGTTGGTCCAATGAGTCAAGTCTTTAGGTGAGACACCAATGACTGGTTTGTCACACTTGGCATAGATATGTGTGAAGTCGAGTGGTGACTTCGGGATAGAGCGTGAAGGCGTTCATTGCATTGACATACGGCATTCATGTAGACATTTTCACTTGGATGTGTATGGGTTGGTTTGATCACTACATGAGAACTTAGGTGGGGAGTAACTCTTATAGGAGATTACACTACATGGCTTTACTCACCCCGTCGTGGGTCCCCCTTTCAAGTACATGTCCAGTGCATGCGGCTGACCTGCATATGGGATGAGAGCCGGACATGGCTTGTTTTGTTTTGTTTTGTTTTTGTCTTGTATTATATTCGAGCATAACCAAAACATGTACACCTTTTTGGTATCAAAGGGACTGTGATTATAGTCTATCACATATTTGTGTATATTGTGAATTGAATATGCAAAAATGGGTCTCGATATACGAGATATGTGAGTGTGATATCGGGGCACCCGATATCCACAGGTTTCCGCAGGTTGACGGGTTGTCAACGGGACCCCCGGGATGTTGGGCGTCACAGCTTGGTATCAGATCTTAGGTATACAAATACCTAAGAATCGATGGGGTACGGGTTTAGATCATGCATTCATTGTTCATTTTGATGAATTGATATGTGTGATATGTGCATGAATTGTGTGAGCATTTTACATGAGAAATGGTATGTGGAACACTAGGGTTAGAAAACATAACCTTAGGGATTCGAAAAACAATAATGAACATGAAAATTTTTGAAATTGAATTGAAATTGAATTAGTGGTTGGCGATTAGAACCACTAAGGAAAATGGTGATGAATGAGTTAGTTCATAATCGCCCGTTTGACTTGTGTGTAGATGGAAAGTGGGGACGGGGTGTGGGAGGGCGTCCATGGGCGATGGTCGGCCCTTTGCTAGTTTTTCATCAGTGAGCCTTTATAGAGGCCATGAGCGCATTCACGGTTTGCGGGGCTAGTGCGGTTGGAGATTTCCGGGAGGTTCGGAGAGTAACCTCCTGGGAGTTTAAGACACATCATCCTTCAACATTCACAGGGGGAGGGGATCCGATGGTGGCAGACCATTGGTTTTGGCATATCGAGAAGATATTGGAGGCCATGAGATCTACTCAGCGCGTGGAGTCGAGACTTAGGCGCATTCCAGCTAGAGGTGAGTCCCGAGTGTGGGTGGGACTAAGGGTTCGCGACCTCTAGGGATTAGAGCAATGACTTAGGTGAGTTCCATAGACTCTTCATCAGGCGATAATTTCCAGGCCCTTTGCCCAGACATCTCACGAGCACAGGAGTTCCTAGAGTTGAAGCGGGGAGCAGTGGCTTGATGTGGAGTATGTGGCTAAGTTCACGGGGGATTGGCAGTTTTCGATGGCTGCGTGGCCACAAATATGGCTAAGGTGAGGAATTTTGAGAATGGGCTGAAGTTGTCCACCCGGGGCAAGATTGTGGGACTCCTCCTACAGGATATGGACTATATGGTCGGAATGACTATGGCCGTAGAAGGGAGATAGAGGACCTTGCTTGAGCATCAGGATGCGGGTGCTAGTGGCCTAGAAGGAAGGAGAGTCGGTCTTCTTCTAGTTAGGAAAAGCGAAGGATTAGTTGGCGAGGTTTGTTTGCGACCATTAGGGCGAGTCGGAGCGAGGCTCCTAGTCAGGCGGGATAGACAATTTGTTATTTCTGCCATCAACTTGAACATATGAAGCGGGATTGCCCCCGAGGC
Organism: Tetrastigma voinierianum; assembly: GCA_016808115.1. Classification (NCBI taxonomy): domain Eukaryota; kingdom Viridiplantae; phylum Streptophyta; class Magnoliopsida; order Vitales; family Vitaceae; genus Tetrastigma; species Tetrastigma voinierianum. Next base: position 278,770 of record JAEQBH010002393.1, on the reverse strand, counting down.
GGGGATCTGGGTTTCGGGACGGTGCGATCGGTCATTAGTGGGATGGGGTGCGGACCACAAATTTATTCCTCCACCCCTATGCGGACGGAGGAACGAAATCAGTCCTAAGGGTCTTTTCAAGCCTTCCTCACTGCTACGAACATGCGGAGAGGCTAGGGTATGGAGTCGAGGCCGAGGACGGGGCCTGGCCGGGGCGTCGAGGATTGAGGGCGTGTCTACTCCATCCTGTGTTGAGCGGTGGATCGGCCCGGTCTATCTGAATGCGTTTTACTGGCCCCGGCTTATGGGCGAGGATCTTGTTGATTCGGTGCATCGCATTCATTCATCGCTGAATCGGTTGTGCGAGAATTGGGCTTAGAGGTTGAGACCTTGAAGAAGCCCCTATATGTGAGTTCTCCCCTAGGGACTAGGGTGAGTGTGGATCTGATATGTCGGGGTTGCGAGTTAGAGATCTCTGGGATTCTACTCACAGTAAACCTGAGAGTCATGGACATGTCAGAGTTCGACGTCATCCTTGGGATGGACTGGTTGACTGCATACGGAGTCATCATCGATTATGAGCGTAGGAGGGTTACCGCCTACACACAGGACATTACTCGTGTTACGTTTTAAAGGGACAAGCATGATGCTTTGCCCTAGACCGTGTACGATTCTAGATGTACGACGGAGTTGATGCGTTGGCTAGCAAGCGCCTTGGAATACCAAGGTGAGGCGGGACTTGGATCTCCCCTCGAGTAGTCAGCGAGTATGAGGATGTTTTTGGATGGCTGCTTGGATTGCCTTACATGAGGATGTAGACTTATGTATTGAGTTACCTTGTGGCATGTCGCCCCGTCTACATGACTCCCGCGTAGGATGGCGCAATTGAGTTAGTAGGAACTCGAGGTCAGATCTGGGAGATTCTTGGACAAGGGATTCATTAGACCAAGCACTTCAACATGGAGCGCTCCGATTTTGTTTGCAAAGACGAAAGATAAAGCCCTTATTTGTGCATTGACTACGGAAGTAGTTGAGCAGTTCTGATCGAGTGGTATCCATTACTGGATTGACTTATTTGTCGGTGAGAGGGCTCGAGTCTACTCCAATATAAACCTTCGCATTGGGTACCATCAACTGAGAGTTAGGGAGGCGGATATCCCTAAGACGGTGTTCAAGAAGCGATATGGGCACTTTGAGTTCATAGTGATGCCCTTTGGATTGAATGAATGAGCGAGGACTTCATGGATCTCATGCGTAAGGTATTCGACCCAATGCGGATCGGTTGTCGTGGTCTTTGTGGACGACATTTTGATCTACTCCCTGTCTGAGGAGGAACATGAGGATCATTTGATGGTCGTTCTATAGCTTCTGAGATACCATCAACTGTACGCCAAGTTCAGTAAGTGCGAGTTTTGGCTTACTAAGGTGAGATTCTTGGGGCACGTAGTGTCAACTTCAGGCGTGTTAGTGGACCCCTGAGAAGGTCAAGGCTGTGATGAGTTGGGACAGGCCGAAGTCAGTCTTCGAGATACACAATTTCTTAGGATTGACAGGGTACTACAAGAGGTTCATTGTGGATTTCTCCCGACTAGCAGCACCTATGTGATGCCGGCCGGAAGGAGGTGAGTTCGGCCCGAGAATAGTCGCGAGGCATTCCGGGAGTGAAGGAAACTGCCGGCTCAGATACCGATAGTCCTAGAGAGGGCGAGGTACACGGTGTATTATGGCCTTATGGAGGCTAGGCGGGATGCGTTACGATGCAATCCGGGAGGGTAGTAGCTTATGGTTCATGAAAGTTGAAGAATCATGAGTAGAATTACCCCACGACATGGGTTAGCGGTCATAGTCTTTACGCAGATTTGGCACCACTACCTATAAGATTGAAACGGTTTGAGGTATATTCAGACCATAAAAGTCTGAGATATATCTTCACGCAGCGGGACCTCAATATGAGGCAACGCAAGTGGATGGAGTTCTTAGAGGACTACGACTTCACTTTGCATTACCGCCCCAGTAAATGATGTGGTGGGTGATGCATGAGTGAAAGTCACGAAGAGCGTTGGCTAGTATAGCTTCCCGGGAGTGGCTAATGCTCGAGACGATTGGGGCGGGTTTGATGTTATAGCGGCGAGGCTAAGGTACCTTAGGGTTTTGTTAGCTACCGTCCACTGATGGTGATGGGTCAGTCGAGGGGCGGAGGACAGAGATAGTGTCCATCGAGGACCCGGGTGCGGAGTTGAGTGCGGTGACGAAGGTGGGCCATTCACAGATGGTGGTCGCCGGTATAGAGGTGGGTAGTGGTTCCCGAGTTGACTGATCCTCAGGGAGTTCCATTGCTCCCGATTTACTGTGCATCCAAGTGGCACGAAGATGTATCGTGATCTTCATCGCTAGTACTAATGGAGCGGGATGAAGAGACACATCGAGGACTTTGTTCGACGATGCCTCACGTGTCAGCAGGTTAAGGTTGAGCACCAGAAGCTAGCAGGGCTACTTCAGCCATTGGAGGTGGCTGAGTGGAAGTGGGAGCACGTCACGATGGATTTTGTGACCCACTTGCCACGGATGCCACGGAGACATGATATGGTATGGGTGATAGTGGACCGACTCACTAAGTCTGCACATTTTCTAGCCATGCGGATGACCTTCACATTGGATGAATTTTGTTGGTTGTACATTCGAGAGATTGTCCTGCTACATGGAGTGCCAGTGTCCATAGTGTTACATAGAGATCCCAGGTTTGCGGCACACTTTTGAAAGAGCTTCCAGAAGGCCATGGGGGCACAGTTGACTATGAACACTGCATTTCATCCTCAGACAGATGGTCAGTCGGAGAGGACCATACAGATTTTAGAGGACATGTTGCGAGCATGCATCCTGGATCATAAGGGTAGCTGGGAGGAGCACTTACCCTTAGTGGAATTGCCCCTCTGACAACGAGTTATCGGGACCCGGTATCACGGATGGCACCTATGAGGCTTTGTATGGGAGGACAGGTCAATCACCTAATTGTTGGACAAAGGTGGGAGAGAACTCCATTACTGGTCCGGATCTGATTAGAGACACCTCGGAGAAGGTGGGTTTGATATGGCAGCGTCTTCTCACTACTCGGTCGACGGAAGAGGCTGCGCCAGGCGCGGTAGCGTTTGACCTCCCAGAGTTGAGGTGGGTGATCACGTCTTCTTGAAGGTGATGCCTAAGAGATGAGTGGTTAGGTTCGGCAAGTGGGGAATGCTTTTGTCGAGGTTCATCGGGCCCTTCAAGATACTCAAGAGGGTGGGCGCGATGGTGTCTGGTCGGCATTACTAGCTGGTAATGCGGTGTCGTGGGTGTTCCACGTCTCCATGCTCTAGGTCTCAGTTGGCTCATGGTGGATTGGGAGGATTATTGTTGATCTGGATCGGACCTTCGGAGGGACCAATGCATTATCTTGGATAGCAGGGATCGGGTTTTGCGATGCAAGGCCCAGGTGAGGCTAGTGAGAGGTGTTTATTGGCGACCTTGGGAATTAGAGGAGGCGGCGTGGAGACACGAGGACACGATGCGGGCCACCTATCCCTTTTTATTTAGGGATGAAGGTACGTAGTTTAGTCGTTTAGTAATTAAATGACTAGTTTACATGCATAAGATAGTACACATTGCATATGCATGCGAATGATGTGAATGTGCGTGGAATTTTGGGACGAAATTCTTTTAAGGGGGGAAGAATGTAAAACCAGAGAAAATTCAATTTTTTGAGAAATGGTAAAACGGTAATTTCAGTCGAAAATTTGAAATTTTTCTAGATCTCGGATGATGAAACGGAGTCCACCCTTGAAATCATATCGCGAAATCTAGTTACCCATTCGAATTTTGTCGGATTTTGAGATAGTTGAGATTTCGCATTTTTCGAGGCACCGAGGGTAAGAGTGACACTTGGCACTTGTTTGGATGGCTCACAATGAGCCATGTGTCAAATGGAGAGGATAAGTCAAAAGTCCAAGGAATTTACATGTCACAACTTGATAGGATAAATCCAAAGTTTTGGATAAGAGGATAAGGAAATTCAAGGGAGCCAATAAGAGAGTGACATGTGGCAAGATGAGGCCTCCCACTTGACTTTGGACCAAACAAATTCGGTGGGGAGGAGAAAAAGAAAGAAAGGAGAAAAAGAAAGAAAAAAAAGAGAAGAGAGAAGCTCCAACTTCTCTCTACGATCTACGAATATCAGTGGGTCGGTTTTCGTCGGGCCAAGAACTAAAGATCATCTACTCGACAAAGGCTATGCGTGGGTACCGAAAACACGAGATTTCGCCGAGGATTCAAGTGAAGAGTTCGGGAAATCAAGGGTTTCGGGTTTAGGAAGTGTCCACAGGACTTCCTAGAGCAACTTCTACGCTTCAAGAGGTAGGTCTTCTCCTACTTTGGTTATTTTCTATCTTAAGGGTTGTGTGGTTGTGTCTTGCCCCAAGGGGTATGTTTGGTTGCATTGTGAGCTATGTGAAGTTGCCCTAGTTTGATCTATGCGTTAGTCGGACTTTAGGACTAGTTTTCAGGTGGGAAATAAAGAGAATTTGGCCGTGTGTCCTTCAGGTAAATTGTAGTTGCATCAGTGAACTTGATGTTAGGATTTTAAATTACCCAAATCAGAACTCTATAGCCTAAGTTATGGTCCGTTTACCTGGAACGGTCTAAGTCTGAGAAAGTCTATAGGCTAGATTACATCACCTTGGGCCGATCAATTTGGGTGTCCGGCCCGAGGTGAGAATCTAGCTGGTCTATCCAGTGGTTCGAGGATTCAGGTTAAGGTGAGGTTCGGATGGGTGCGTCTGCTAGGTCCGTCGAGTTGGGTCCGTCTGGCGGTCGGTCGGCTAGGTCAAGTCTCAGATTGGGTCACATTATTCACGTGGGCCTCGGCGGACGACCATAGCCTAACCGTCCGAACTCCATTTCGGTGTTCTTTGACTCTATGGAAATCCCATTGAGTCAAGATTCCAGCCATGTGCCTATAGAGGACAGTGGGTGATCATAAATTTTCTGAAATCTATGTTTTTCACCAAGTGTGTAGGTTGCTTGGTTGTGTCGATGTGAATAGCCGGGTTTTGACAGACCATTGCATGGTATGTTGTAGGCTATATTGTATTGGGTAGGAATTGCCATGAGTTAGCCTAAGGAAGGTTGTATGACATTATTTGTTTAGTCATGGATTGATGGATGCTATATATATATATATATATATATATATATATATATATATATATATATATATATATATATATATATATATATATATATATATATATATATATTGGCATAAAGAAATATATGGAGCTTATATGCTTGCGATATATGTTTGCATGGAAATTAACATTAAGTACAACATATGAGAATGATTCATGTAGTGTGCATCATACATGTAACATGAGAAATTGCAGTGACATTAGCATTGCATATACACAGGGACATCGCGTCGAGTCGGGTGTGGGTGCGCGAAAGCAGTTAAATTCTCATTCTTGGTGATGTGGTGGCAAGCGGACAGCGTCAATTAAGATACGGTGAGTATAGAATGAAAACAATGAAATATATATATATACATACGTGTGTTGAGCGTAGCAAGATGGGGTAGATTCCCCCCCAGGGTGAAAGACCCAAATTTACATGCGGTTAGACATGATCACTGGCGGTGAAAGTCCGTAAAAATGACGGAAGGGGTACGACGATCCTACGGTGAGACCCCGAAAAATGACGGAGCCCAAATAAATAAACACACGGAATTTGATGAAATTCAAATGAGTATTGGAGGTCGGTCCAATGAGTCAAGTCTTTGGGTGAGACAACAATGACTGGTTTGTCACACTTGGCATAGATATGTGTGAGGGAGTCGGTGAGTGACTCGAGATATGAGCATGAAGACATTCCATGCATTGATATACGACAATCATGTAGACATTTTCACTTGGATGTGTATGGGTTGGTTTGATCACTGTATGAGCACTTAGGTGGGGAGTAACCCTTGTAGAAGATTATCACTACTTGGCTTTGCTCAGCCCGTCGTGGGATCCCCCTTTCAAATCTGGTCTAATCTCTTGATGATGAGCCAGCGTATAAGGACGATATGGGATGAGAGTCGGACCGCTGTTTGGTTTTGTTTTTGTCTTGTATTATATTCGAGCATAACCAAAACATGTACACCTTTTTGGTATCAAAGGGACTGTAAAGAGACTGTGATTATAGTCTATCACATATTTGTGTATATTGTGAATTGAATATGCATAAATGGGTCTCGATATACGAGACATGTGAGTGTGATATCGGGGCACCCAATATCTGTAGGTTTCTGCAGGTTGACGGGTTGTCAACGGGACTCCCGGGATTTGGGGCGTCACATGCATAATAAGAGCAACATGCAACATTTATAAATTTCGGATAATTATATTTTCTACATATAATTTTCATTTATCACAATTTCCATGTTAATACATCAAACAAGTATATAAACATGATTTTTACACACAACAACATGCTATTTATTTTTCCAACGATAACACACAAAATGGCCCAAATCTCAGACCCATATAAAACAAGGCCCTTCTCGGTCCCTTCACGACATTGAACCATTTTTTATTCCATTCATCAACAAATTACCTTGATACCAAAAAACTCAACAAAACCCGAAGACATCAGTCTTGGGATTAAAACAAAACCTTAACCCTGTTCGGGACTGCCCGAAAATATTCCCAAAAATTCAGTCCGGACTGTCCAAAAACAGTTTCGAAAATTCAGCCTGAACTGTCCGAAAACAATCCCGAAAATTTAGCCTGGACAGTCCGAAAACAATCCCAAAAATTCCTAAAAATTTCTACACTCAATCCCAAAAATTTGGGACTAAAATTTACGGCCTCTCACGGCCTCTAAGAAAAACCTCAAGCCATTAGATGACCTTTAGGCTAGAAATAACCCAAGTAGGAAAATTCCCTACCTTGAAGTTTGACAAAACTCTAAGATTTTGGTACCCACGCGTAGCTCTCGATGTGTGGACCGACTTTGCCTTTTGCTTTGACGAAAACCTACGGTCCGATTTCCGTAGATCTTAGCGAGAAGCGAATTTTTTTTTCCTTTCTCTCTCTCTTTTTTTCTCCTCCCTCACGCCCTTCCCTCCTCGTCTCCTCCTTCCTTTCCCTTTTTGACTTTCCTTTTTCCTTTTCTTTTTTCTTTTTATCCTTTTTCTTTCCTTTTTCTTTTTTTTTTTTAAATTTGGATACATGGCTCACATTGCGCCATGTGTCCATATCTGATCAAGTTCATTTACGCTTGAAACAATTTATTTATTCTCAGTTTAATTTATTTTAAATGAACCTAGCTCAAAGCCATTTCTTGACTTCGCAGATTTTCATAATCTGCGTCAGCTAGAAATTAATTTGGCGGCTGCTCCAGAAAGCTCGTAAAAATTCGATTTAATGCCGGGAATTGATGGGGAATTTACTGCAGGACACTGGGTTTCACGAGGCAGATTTAACGACGCGGTTCGTTTTGTCATCTGAGATCTAGAGAATTTTCTAGGCTTCCCTGAACCATTCTAGAAATTATTATTTTACCATTTTTCTTGAAAATTACTAATTTTCTCGAGTTTGACATTCTTCCCCATTAAAAGAATTTCGTCCTCGAAATTCACACATACTAGCACACACAAACACATACATATGCAGTAATATTCTAATGCCAAATATTAGACCACACACCTTCGTCCTCAAATAGGAAAGGATAGGTGGCCCGCATCGTGTCCTCGTGTTCTCACGTTGCTTCCTCCACTCCTCGGTGTTGCCCGCAAACACCTTCGGTAACCACTTTACGTCTGGGTCTTGCGCGTGTAAAACGATCCCTCTTGTCCATGATACGCCTGGAGTCCCTCCCTTGAAGGTCCCATCTGTATCAACAACAATCCCTCCCCATTCCACTACATGAGCTATATCTGGACTATACTTCCGAAGCATGGAGATGTGGAAAACCTCATGAACACCTGATAAACTAGGTGGTCGCGCTAATCGATAAGCAACTGTGCCCCCCCTCTCGAGTATCTCGAAGGGCCCGATATACCATGGCGCTTCCCCTGCTTGCCGAACCTGACCACTCCTCTCTTAGGCATCACCTTCAAGAAGACGTGATCACCCACCTCAAACTCTAGAGGTCGGCATTTGTTTGTCGACCGTAGCTCTTCATGTGGCTTTGGCGTGAAGACGTCTTTGTATCGAACAAACCTTTTCGAGGTGTCTACAATCAGATCGGACCGGTGGTGAGATCTCTCCCACCTCTGTCTAACAAATCGGGGATCGACATGGCCTCCCATATAAAGCCTCATAAGGTGTCATATATTTACTTGTCTGATAACTATTGTTATAGGCGAATTCCACTAAGGGTAAGTGCTCATCCTAACTACTCGTAAGATCTAGGACGCATGCTCGTAGCATGTCCTCTAAAACCTGTATGGTCCTTTCTGACTAACCATCGGTCTATAGATGAAAAAAATGGTGCTCATCATCCACTACGTCCCCATAGCCTTCTGGAAACTCTTCTAAAATTGTGCCGTAATCTAGGATCCCTGTCCAATACTATGGACACTGGTACTATAACCGGTAGAATTCCTCCAATGTGAAGGTCATTCGCACTGCTAGAAAATGTGCCGACTTAGTGAGCCGGTCCACTATAACCCATACTACGTCATGCCTCCCTTATGTCCGTGGCAAGTTGTTGGTGGACCAAAAGATATATACAAATTTATGACACTATTACCAAAGGACTATTGTCTAATCCCCAGCAATAATGCCATGAAACTTGTTAATTATATTTCTTTGCAATTATCTTTTGATTAAAATGGTTTCCTTAAGAATGGATAAATTTCTTCCTGGTTTGATCCATGATTACGCAGTGTCACAGTCGAACAAGTAATAAAGTGGATTTAAGTCGGATACTCCGATCCCACGAGTCTAGAATTCACAATCCAACTTCTCTGACTACTCAATTTCTATACTATTTGGACTATGATTTGCAATTGATATATTCCTAGCAACCTTGAAAATAATGAAAGAATAACGATCTATAACTAGAACAAAATGAAATAATACTTAAATTAAAATAAAAGAAATTAATGAAATGGATCTATCAGTTAGTTTGAGCATTGAAAATACAACTGTTGTGAAACATCAATTCCTGCAGACCACTAAATAGCTTTACTTCATAGACAGTTTAGAATTAGTCGAAGGGAAGGTAATGCCATGTGGATCTCTCCTTAATGACATATTTCATCATCTAATCTTCTGTTTCCTGAATGCGAGAGGATTAGATAACTACTTGCCTGTCTGAATTGCCACATTATGGGTATTTTTCTTTTCAATACTTCATACCGAACATGGTTGTAAACCTTAGTTCTAAGGCGTAGGCTAGAAGTTTTGGTTACAACTATCTTTGGTTTCTTATCGCAAAATTGGAGCAGTTCATTCTTTCCTTGATTAGATCCTTGCTAACGCGGGATTGAACTTCTTTATTCGAATCGAATGCGAACTCTGCTCATTTTAATTGATAAGTCATTCAACTCATTCTGAACGAGTGAGAAGAAGATTTATCGATTAAATTTCTGAGCGCCCATTAGATCCTGATATTAGGTTCACATACCCGCTTTAGATATTGTTGAAACTCTCGGGGAATGCCTTCTCTGTGTCGGGGGCCTCACGGAAATCGGAAACATGAAACAATCCTACTACAGATATAGGACACTAATATTTGGATCAGATACAACAATAAACAAAAACCAGTTAGTAGATTCGAGTCACGAGTTCGATGTTGATAAATTTCTACGAGAAAGAATACTTCTAACAACAGCTTAAATTCAACGAAAATGGGTTTCTAAATTACTTCATTACACTAACTGTAGCTCCTTGATCAAAGAACTCACGTAGATCGAGCTAGTTTAGAATTCAAAATTTGTTTGGATGTCAAACAAACCGACGATAATTTGAAGAAATTAGCATTCTGCATTGAGCTTCAACTTCAACAACTATCATCTAGATCCAAAAATTCAAAAGAAATAACAATCTACTCTAATCTAATCTAAAAAAGCGACAAAACAAGAAAAGAAAATTAAACTACACGAGCCGGCTGCAGGACGCTTATCTTTACGGCGCGAAGGCGCCTTCTTTCAATAGCACCTCATTATTTATAGGGTTTGGAAGTTGGGCCCTAACCCGATGCACCCTATTTGTGGATTTCAAAATAAGCGGCCCATTGTTTGTTCGTATCCGCAGACTCAGTTTGTTTGTGAGACATGAACGATCCGCGGAAGCATAACTGTCGCGACTTCAGCACATTGCAGCTTATTGAGGCACATTTACGATGTCGTGACCTCAATCCATGCGTCGCGACTTACGTTTTCTGTTCGTTTGCTTAGCGAAGCTTTTATCACGAGTTGCACGCGCGCCGCGCATATGTGCGATATCGTGGCCGCTAAATGGCGTCGCGACCTTCTTTCCTTGTAGCCCCATTTGTCGCGACGGTTGAATGGCGTCGCGACTTCCTCTTTACGCCTTATGTAAGCTCTTTTGAGGTCTCTGCTGTCGCGGTTGCGACTTCAATGTTATGCTTATGAGCTCTTGATGTGCGTGGAAGTTTCACTATTGGTGGCTTGTCTTGGCATCTCTTGGGTATGATGTCGCGACAGCTAAATGATGTCGCGACCTCCATTCTTTGCAGCTGATGTCGTGACTACTAAAGGACGTCGCGACCTTCTTTCACTGTAACTGATGTCGCGACCACTAAAGGACGTCGCGACTTCACGCTACTGGCTGATGTTGTGACCACTGGATGTGACCGGCGAACCTATGACCTCTTTGAAAATCACATTATCCACGACTTCTTGCTCGATTAATCACGACCTGTAATCGCATTAACCTTTCAATTACATCGCGACCTCGAAGTGCGATCGTGCGACATCCTCTGCAACTGCTATTAATTCTGATTACGATCTTGGGTTTAGACACCTTTGGGTGTTATTCTTATTCTTTATCAAGTCATGACATCAAGTCACTTTCTTTCCGTCGTTGCGACTTCCGCTACTTGAGAAGAAATTTGTTCTTGTGGCCCCTTGTAGTCAGCTCCTTGTCGACCTCGCCGGTGGTATCCGGTATCATTATCCTCCGTTGGTATTATGACGTCATAATGATATCACGACAGTGACTTCTTCGTTGTGCGCTATCTTATTCTCGACTAAGTCACATTTTGTCACCCGACTTCCTTTTGCGAGTCACGACTTCCTTATTCACTGCCGGTTTCTTAGCACCAAACCAAATTTGTTGGTGGAAGCTTGGAATTGCTGACGCACTTCCTAATCGCTACTTTAGTTCAGTTTTGATTTAAGTCTGCTTTGCTGGTGATTTAATATGATTTTGCTAAATATAGTTGCTCATGTTTTTCTTTGAGTGAATTTGGTTGATTTGTCGGTTTTTACCAAACAATTCATCCTTATTCTCATTATAAACTCGAAATGTATTAAAAATCTCGCAGGTTTTGGACTCATCAAATTCTAAACTTAAAATTTTGCTTGTCCCCAAACGAAAAAGAAAAGAAATTGTTGTCCTCGGAAACAAATAAACTAGAAAATTTTAAGGACATTTTTGATTTATTCCACATTCACTTTCTCGTTCACCCTTTTGTTGGAACTAAGAGATATCACTATTTCAAATTTCGGTTTTATGCAAGAACAAGGCATGGGTGTACTTCTATTACAAAATTTCTTGATAACTAATGTATTCATGATTTATTTAACAAGTCTTATTTTGTGTGTGCAGTCATCAATCCTTTTCAACTTCATGATGAACTTGAGGTTGATCTTAGGAGTTTTCTTGGAAATTTGTTTATCAAAGTCCCATATGCTTGTTTTCATATTGATCTCCCACTAATGTAGGTAAATTCCAACCGCTGAAATGTGAGTATTTCGAAAAACGTAATGTTGGGCTGGTATTGGAGTGAATAATATAAAGGGAATTTAGGTTGTAAATTACCAGTTTCCATCTTGTCTCTACATTGTTTGCCTCGACTTTCTTCCTTTTCTTCTTTGTTTCCTTTACGATTCTCCTTAATCCGGCTGATTCTATCTTTTTGGTCTTTTTATGGAATCTCCTTTCCACATGCAGTTGACCCGGATCCTTTGTTTCTATTTAACTCTTCGCCTTTACTTCTCTATGATTTGGAATGAGTGCAATGTTTTGTCTTCTTAGGCTTTCTATTACTCTTAGAGAACTTTGGGGCTAACAACTCCCATACCGGTTGGCATTAGGGTACTAGGTGTTAAAACACCCCCTACGAGCTTAATTGTTCGAAATGACGCGAAGACCAAAACTTATTCTTATTTCACTAGCCTGCTTCTTTGCTTCTTCAACCTTCTTGTAAAATAGAATATTATTCCCCAAACTTATTTTTCATAATACTACACTTTTGAACTAGAAAGCTGGATAATTTGGAGTTCTTTCTTTGAGGTTTATTGCAAGGAAGGGAATTTCGGTTTCAATTGTTGTTGAAGAACTAAGGCTTATTTGGCTCAAATCGGAGCCCCAGAGAATATGCTTAAGCATATTTTGAGGAGTAGGCTTTAAAGGCTCAATTTGCCAAGGATGGCTCTTATCATTTCACATTGGTTGTTTCACCTAGGATTTCGCCTCAATCAATAATCAAGCAGTTCTAGGGTAGTAGTTTAAATCTTGAACTCCCAGGAAGATGTTTCACAATTTACTCTCAAAGTTTCATAAGTTTTGTTGACCAATGTGTATTATTTCTTCAAGACTTGTGTATTCCTTTGTATACTTACATTATTTTAAGCAAGTATTTTGTTATCGGCAACAACCAATTTCCAATTTTAGCGAAACTAAAGCGAGATCTTGAGCATGAGCCGAGTAAATGTGTTCTGTTCAGGTTCTTTATTCATGCCTGATTTTGCACTTATTTGTCATTCCAGATTTATCCTAATTAAACCTTTAACTAGTTCAAATTATGACATTTCAACATTTTCATTCTTGAACTAAGTACCAATGTTATTTTCCCCTGACAAGTCAATAAGTAAAAACCTGACTAACACCAAACAAACATTTCCTTTTTCACAATTTTGCTGTTTTATTGATGATGGAAATTGCAAGTGTTGAGAACAACATTAGGGAAAGGAGAAAGATCGGAGTCAATGGTAAGGTTTATTTTTCTTTTTGGAGAGGCATCAAAAATGTTGGGGGTCCAAGATCCAAAGTAGCGGAATTTGGAGAATTTAGGGAATTTCATTTCCATTCTCTCCTGTGCCAGCTCACTCTCTTTCCATCTGATCTTCAAGGACTATGTTAAGGGTGAGTTCCAACTTTTTCTTATTCAGAGTCATCCTTGTCCTTCACCCCTAAATGTGATTTCATTATTTCCTCTCCGTCTCAGTCATGACTTCAAAATTTGAGATTATTGTTAATCAGTCAAATTTTCTAGCAGTTTTCTCTACGTATTTTCATTTCCTCCATCTTTTTATCTCTTTCTTCTATTTTCTTCTCAAAGTCCTTGAGCAGTGACTTATATAGGAATTTGAACCCCTTAATCTGCTCTACAGTCTTAGCCTCATGTTCTGAATCTCTTCTTTTTATGATTTTGAGGAGCTGGGAATCACGATCATACTGGTTGTTGTAGAATGACTCATGGCTCAGTTTTAGCTTTTTTCGGTGAATCTGATCCTGTCCTCCATTTCTTTCTTGAACTTCTCCTCTTGAAGCTTCAAAATTTCCTTCATCTACTCCTCTCTTCTGCTCATTACCTCTTCCCATTGTTGATCTCTTCTTTTCATCTCAGCTTCATGTATTTCTTCTTTTCCGTTCATCTCTTCTTCCCAATTTTGATCTCTTCTCTTCAATTCTTTTTCATAAGCCTCTTCTACGAACTTTTCTTTGGAGTTCCATTTCTCTTCTCTTCTTCCATGCGAATTGAGCTGAGCATTTCCATTGTGAGTTATTGCCACTGAGCTCCCCTTGAGCTTTCTCCGGAGTTCTCACGAAGTGTTGTTCCTTCTTGGGGAGGGGCGGCCGGTGGGTTGAGAAATCTATGGGGCTATCTTCTTACTCTCTATCATAAAACATAAAAGTATCCCCTTCTTGATGTGCTTCTAGATTTTCTTCTCCCTACTCTGCCATCAGAAAAGTGTCTTCTTCCTGTGTTGCATTTTCATTTTCATCTTTTGAATCTATTTCTACTATGACCCCCTTTTTCTTTTGATTCTTTGGCCTTACTCGTCGAGTGAGTGGTGACATTTAGGGCATTCTTCTTCTTTTTCCCATGTTTCCCTTCCACGCGACCCTAATACATAACCTTGTGATGGTTGCTAGATGAGGATTAAACCTGGATTTATTACCATCATGATACCTCATTATAGAATTTTCAATAACTATCCCGACATCAATCTTGTATCCTTTCAGTATGGCATAGAGAAGGATTGCCTCTTGTTCTCTTACTGTGCAAACGTGCTTGGTAGGGACCAGAATAGAGGATAAGAAATAAAACCACACCTTTGCCTCCTCTGTCAAATCTCCCCTGCTCAGGGTCTTTTGCTCTCCTTTTCCTTTCTTCCATTGCCCTTTCACGATACACATTGTGGTACCTCGCAAGCTTCTCACGGTTCCGGGTTGCTCATCGACTTCTTGAATTTTGATCCATTTTCTGTCTTCCATCCGCAAATCTCATTAATAGTCTTTGCTGCATAATGCACGAACTCCTGGCATAAGCGAGAATTCTCTTTCCTCCCAGCAGTTGGAGTAGATTCTGGGACTTCTGCATAGGACCTTTGATGTTTCTTGAATTCTCCCCCACCCTCGTTGCTCTATCATTCCTTGAGCGGTGAGACAGGTTGACTAAACCTCTTTCTCCTGCAATCCCTTTCCGACATAGTGCTTTCAGACCCGGAGCTTCCTCGAACCGAACTGTCTTCTTCTTCCTTCTTGTTGCATTTCTTTTCCCTTTCTCCTCTGTTTCTTTGTCACTTGTTGAACTTAAGTTTTATTCAGACGGCTGTTACTCCCTTCGATTCGAGATGGGCACCTTGATCTATGAGTATACCTCCATTATTTCGCTCAGGTTTGGGATGAGGGTTGAAGGTTCGGCCATTAGAGAAATCGGAAGGTTTTTAGGAAGAGTTCGGGTTTAGGGTTTGCAAGAGTAGAGAACCAGAGAATATATGAAACTGAAAGGTTGTATTTGCTTCAAGGGAAGAGATGATAGTGGAGGGAAGTTCTCTCAACGATTCTGATTCAGTGTGTGTGGGCTCTTTGGCCCCAGCTGTTTATTTGGGCTTGTGACTTCAATTTAAACTCAATTGTGTGTCATTAAATTTAGGGCAAAATTAAAAGCTGCCCAGCTGGCAAACCTTTTTCTCTTATGTCGCGACTTGTCTTTGGTTGTCGCGACATAAGTAAACTGTGGGGGACAAGTTATCATTAGGCTGCGATATCAGGTATTTGATGAAATAATTGAATTGTCGCGGCCTTACGCCTCTTTTGAGAATGAACATTAGCGACCTTGCGAGTTTTGTATCCACGACCTCAATTTATGCAGCATTTCGGTTGATGTCGTGACATAACTTTTGGTTGTGACTTGTCCCCTTATCCTTCCTTCAGTGCTAACTAAGTTGCGACCTCAATACGTGTGACCCGACTTTAATCACGACATAAGTTTTATTTGCGACCTAGTGCGCAATTGCCTCAAGTTTAATGAGCAGACTGACTTTTCCTCTTGATTAGTGGGCGATTCTCATGTCAAGTAAACCATTTCCACACAGCAATTCAAACATGTATATTATTCAATTTTCACAGAATTTGTATAGGGAAAAGAATGCTCCCCTTCACCAAATAGCTCTTTCCTGTTAATTGCTGGAGTTGTCTTGACTTTTCTCTCCTTCCCTTGCATTTCTGCATAAGCACTCTGCAACATTTCCAGAAAGGATTCAATTAAACAAAAATTAACTTCTCGAGTAATAACTAATCATTTTAAAAATAAAGAAACAAAATCAAGGTGAATTATAAAAATATCAAAGTCTAAAATCAGAAACTAAAATCAGAAACTAAAATCTCTATGGGTTGCCTCCCATCAGTTGCTTAGTTTTTAGTCCTTAGCTGGACTTGCTGTTTTGATTCTTTCTCTCTCTCAATAAACCAGCTAGAGCTCTTCCTTTTCTTTCCTCCACAGCACATTAATGCTTGAGTCTTTGTCCATTGACTTTAAATTCTTCTGACATCGGAGTCTTTAATGTTCTTGCTCCAAATGTAGTACTTGACACTGCATGTATGGTCCACTCCATTTAGTTTTAACTCCACAGATAAACTTCAATCTGGAGTTAAAAGAAGAACCCGTTCTCCTGCTCCCGAACTCTTTTCGAATCCCTCTGATCATGCCATTTCTTTGTTTTGTCCTTGTATGTTCGCATTGTCATAAACCCAATTTCTCAGTTCTTCAGTTCATTCGGTTGGAAGCGGTCTCTCTTTCTTTGCGGTTTAAAATCAAAGTTCCAGCTTCTTGATGGCCCGCGCCTTTTGTATTCAGTTCAAAGGTAGGTGACATAGTTTGCCAAAGACGACACATCTGTATGGGACGATTCGATGGGAGTTTGAATGCGATCTGTAGGCCCAAAGTGCATCATCCAAGTTTGGAAGACCAATCCTTCTGCTTGAACTTACAGTCTTTTCGGGATTCTTTTTAATCTCTCACATTTGGAAATCTCACACTTTGTCCATTGGTGGGGATGATAAGCTAGACTCCTTATATACTTGATCCGCCTGCTCATGAGTTTGCAAATATTTTAACGCAAAAATGGCTTCCCCGCATCGCTAATGAGTTACGGGTGTTCAAAATCTACTCAAATATTCTTTTGTAAAACTCACAAGCGTATTAGCATCATTCCTTGGACAAGCCAATGCTTCCACCCATTTGGAAACATAATCCTTGCAATGGTATATCTGAGTTTCCAAATGATGGTGAAATGGTCACATAAAATCTATTCCCCATACATCGAAATTTTTACCATTATACCTTTTAGGGGCATTTCATTTATCTTTGCTAATATTTCAATCTTTTGGCATCTATCACACAATTGACCCATTAAGCTGTCTCACGAAGATAGTGGGCGATAAATCCAGATTGGAGTATCTTGTGTTTTAATTCTTTCTCGAGAAAAATACTTTGCCATGGTGATGCATGGCATTCATTCAAGATTTTACATTGTTCACTCGGCACATCTTCGATAATCGTGGCCAGGCACCTCTTTTAAATAAGCGATGGGTCATCCGGATATAGTACCCTCTTTGTCGATCCTGAGCTTTCTTTTGTTGGTATTTGAATTCTGAGGAACTACTCCTGAAGCTAGGTAATTTACAATATCGACCTCTATGGAAGTTGGAATGACACCTTGTAATTTATTCATCTGGGAAGTTCTCACAGTGAATTACGCCTCCTCCTTTTACGTTTCCAATTCCTTTCTACTCTTAGACCAGTGATCATTATCCATTGTCCACGTCCCTTTATCTTTAATTTCCATATCAGAAACTCTTGCGGTAGCAACACCCACCTTATCGGTCTTGGCTTAGCTTAGCTTTTTGACATCGGATATTTGATGGTTTGCATGATCTGTGAGCTATAACGCTGGGATCCCAAAATGTATGGCTGGCGTTTCTCATGACAAACACTATGGCTAGCGTCTCCTTTCAGGTTGTGGGAATAGTTTTCTTGTGCTTCATTGGTTCTTCACCACGCATAATATATGGCTCTGAATATTTTATCTTTTTCTTTGCCCCAATACAGCCCCCATTGCTAAATCAACGGCATCACCGCATTATTTGAATCCCTTATCCGATACAGTACTGACCATGATAGGTGCTTGAACTTAATCGATCTTGTTTCTTGAAAATGAGTCTTGGAATCATCAAAATTAAACTTTGTGTGTCCTTCTCTAGTAATCGCATAGTGATGCAGTTATTTTGAAGTCTTTGATGAATATACATAAAATCCCGGCGCACCGAGAAACTCCTTATCCATTTCTTTGTTGTTATTAGAGTGCAAGGTTCAAATAGTAAATCTTGGATTGGTCACTTCTAGCCACTGCTGTGAAATTTTATGACGAGAACAATACCTTACATTTACCATGAAATGGCATTTTTCCATTAGTGCTAGTTGTTTATTCTTGCGTCTTTGGTACTATTTCGATTTGTTCGGACATTGTTCGAGCTGGACCCATACAACTATGAAGTCATCCATAAAAATTTCCACTGACCTCGACCAAATCTGAAGAACATTGACATCATACATTCTTTGGAAAGTAAGCGGGAGCATTGCCTGACCCAAATGGCATCATACGAAGCGAAAGGTACCATAGGGCATGTGAATGTCAGTCTTTTCTTAGTCCTCAGGTACAATTGCAATGCGGTTGTAGCACGAATACCCGTCGAAACAAAAATGAAGGAGTGTCTATATCACATTCAACTTATCCCGATCAATGAAGGGCAAAAGGAAATGATCTTTCACGGATTTCTTTGTATTCGAGGGCACCACATGTCAATGCAATACTCTCCATCCTGTCACTATTCTTGTTGGAATTAATTCATTTTCTTTCATTCTTGGATCACAGTAAATCCACCCTTCTTTGGAACCACATGAATTTGCAGGCTAGCTTGAGGACTATACAGTGCATAGATAAGCCAAGCATTGCCATTTGGCGCCTCTAACTTCTGACTACTTCTTTTATTGCGGATTGAGTCCTTTGATGTTCAACGGTTGGCTTTGCATTTTCTTCGATGAGTTTATGCATGCATATTGATGGATTGATACCTTTTAACTCTTCAATAGACCAAGCTTCATAGACTCATATAGTTCCTTAAAATTTCCGGCAACCTCTGTTCCTCGGCATCACTAAGTCTAGCGAAATTGTGCGGTTTACTCTTTGGTAGCTCGGTAAGCTCTTTAAATGACTTGGCAACTCCTTTAAAACTAGTCCTTCCTTCCTTTGGTTTCTTGATGGAAATTCCTTTTTCATTTTGTCTCTTTTTTCATCCCATTTTGTTCAAGACTCATCACTTTTTCAATAGAATGCTCTTAAACGATGTGCGAGAAAATGCGAATCAAAACCTTGAATCTTTGGAAATTTCATCTCTTTTTCATTGATTGAAAGTTGGGCATTACAATCATAGTAAAAATCGAGTTGTTGACATAACCATCTTCTATGGACTTGATATCTTCCCTTTCTATGCAAATTCCTCAAACCACGATTAAATTGAAGTGGTACCTCTTCTCCAACTCTGAGTGAGAAATTCCCTTACGCATATCGGTCGGCTGCTCCGGTTGTAAGGAATGGCCTTCCCGGCGTGAGAGGGCTTGTAGATCTTCCTCCATATCGAGTATGATGGAGAGTGCGGAAAAATAGAGATTTTCCGCACTTTACCCGGCCACATCTTCTAACAGTTCCTTCGGGGTTTTGCGGGGTTCTATCTGCCATTTGGAGGGTAGCATTAGTGGGGGTAAGCTCCCCAGGCTTAACTTCTTGGCAGAATAGGGCATTAAATTGATCACCTTTTTGAGTCACGAGCTTTACGAGCTTCAGACTCTCGATGGTGCGGGAATGGTGAAGCTCCTGGATGCTTACATCTTTTCGGTAAGTCTCTCTTGATCACGGCCTTGCAAGTTGCGATTAAGTTCTAATTCCTTCTTGACAATCTTTCTTTTTGCTCAATATGTCTTTGAAAATTTTGCATAAGAGGCATCGAGTCACCGCTATGAAGGCATGCGGTCTCGACTTTTGAAGGTTTTCCAAAAACCTTGCAAGCCCCAATTCCTACATCTTTGATTTCTCTGACCTCTGTGGAAATGGGACATGACGATTGTTACGGGTTTCTTCTTGCTTCCTTCTTCTCTGGCGGCTATTCCTTCTTTCTTTCCTTCTCGGTGTTTGGCGTATGCGGAACCACTCCACTTATTTTTCATCTTTTTCTTTCTTTTCCACCAAGTCACCCCACTTTTAGATTGCCTGTCCATCTCTCTCTTTTTGATCTTCCCCAGTTCTTATCCTTGGGAAGGCATCTTTCATCACAGTTTGCGAGTTTAAGACCGATTGCCCTATTTGTGTCTCTAGGTTCTTGAGGAGGCATTATTGGTCTTGAAAAAATTGAGAGTGGTATTTGAGGCTTCGGTCGCAAACTTTTTTGTTCATAGAGGTTTACCGGCTTCTTGTTGTCCCCATGAATTACGACATTTGATCTTCAAATGGTTGACCTCATCGACTGCGGTACTCGTTTCTATTTTCACTCCCTTCTAACATTAACTACTTGGAACCTTGGTGGTTGCTGATATCCCTGTTGAGGATTCTGTCCATGCCTTGGGCCTTGTGAAGCCCCTCCACCATATGAAAAATTTTCATGGTTCCTCAGTGCTGGATGATAGTGTGCTGGCAGGTTGGGATTTGGTTTGAAGTGATAACTTCTTGGCTCCCCCAAGTACTTAACCTCCTCAGCATCATAAAACAGTTCTTCAATGGGTACATCAGCACTTCCTCTCAATAGTTCCCTCTCTACTGCTCCTATTTCATGAGCAGTGTGCATCTTCCTCTCTTGCTTGTCCATTCTATGCATGATGGCATCTAACTTTGCCTCCATGGCTGTCATCTTGCTCAGCTCCATGACTCCTCTTCCTCTGCCAATTACTCTTGAAAACTCTGATGGAGCTTTCATATTGCATTCGCCAGGTCCTCAATCGGATCTCTTGCCTGTTGGCACTCTTACGTTTGAATGCTCCACAGCATGAAGCATCAATAATGCCCTTAGATGTATCATTCAAGGCATGATACACTATGTCCATCTGGGTCTTCAAGTCTATTCCATGCATCAGACATCTTTTCAGCAACCTTTTGAATCTCTCGTACTTTCATCAAAGGCTCTCATCTTCCCCTTGCTGGAACACAATTATCTCCCTCCTTCTCTCTGAGGTGAGTGATGGGGGGAAAAATCTACCCAAGTAGGCTTCTACAAGCTCCTCCCAAGTATCAACAGAACCATATGGTAGAGATTCATACCATGTGGCTGCTATATCTCTTAGAAAAAATGGGAATAAATGCAATTTTATGACCTGCAGGTCTCACCCATTCAGCTAAACTTTGTGTTTGCCATCACAGAAACCTTCCCGGGTGCTCATTTGGAGTCTTCGTAGGATGACGATGATGGCTAGTTGCTCAACCATTGTAATCGATGCTGGCTTCAGTTCAAAGTTATTTGCATCAAGCGCAGAGGCTGTACGATTCACGAGTATTCATCCTGAATAATAGGTCTCTAAAAGTCCTCCATTGTATCAGTTATTAGAGGCCTTCTGGCTGATGTTCTTTGTCCTTCAGTCTAGTCTTGCCTTTCATCTGCCATAGCTGGTACTACGCCCTTTTTCGTTTTCTCAAGCTTACGAGTGTTCTCTCTAGTTCGATTATCTGGCACAGGTCGGATCGATTACATTTCCTATGCGTTAAAGTTTCTTGAAGCTCAAAACATACTCACATTAATAAACTAATCAAGCCAACAAATATTTTCAATATGGTTTGTTAAGGATTAGTGGCTAAAAATAACCCTTTGCTTGAAAACTATTTTTGTTCTTTTTGTTTTAAATGTCCAAAATTGTATTTCCTTCTTTCATACGAATATTGATCTTTTAAATTCTTTACGATCGGCGGCGCTCATAAAACTTGTTAGTGGACCAAAAGATATACAAATTTATGACACCATTACCAAAGGACTATTGTCTAATCCCCAGCAATAATGCCATGAAACTTGTTAATTATATTTCTTTGCAATTATCACGATTAAAATGGTTTCCTTAGAATGCATAAATTTCTTCACAGTTTTGATCCATGATTACGCAGAGTGTACGGATCGAACAAGTAGTAAAAGTGGATTTAAGTCCGGATATCCCGATCCTGGAGATCTCAGAATTCACAATCCAACTACTGACTACTCAATTTCTATATACTATTTGGACTATGATTTGCAATTGATATATTCACAGAAACCTTGAAATAATAAAAGAATAACGATACGTAACTAGAACAAAATGAAATAATACTTAAATTAAAATAAAAAGAAATTAACGAAATGGATCTATCAGTTAGTTTTTAAAGGGAGCATTGAAAATACAACTGTTGTGAAACATCAATTCCTGCAGACCACTAAATAGCTTTACTTCAGACGGTTGGAATTAAGTCGAAGGGAAGGTAATGCCATGTGGATCTCGTAATGACATATTTCATCATCTAATCTTCTCTGTTTCCCTCGAATCACGAGAGGATTAGATAACTACTTTAATAAGATTGCCCTGGTATGGGTATTTTTCTTTTTCAATACTTCATACCCGAGGAACATGAATTTGTAAACCTTAATTCCTAAGACATAGGCTAAGTTTGGTTTACACTATCTTGTTTTCTCATATCAAATTGGAACAGTTCTCATTCTTTCATGATTAGATCCTTGCTAACCACGGGATTGAACTTCTTTGTTGAATCGAGCGAACTCTCTGCTCATTTTAATTGATAAGTCATTCAACTCATTCTCGGTTTTAGAGTGAAGAAGATTTATCGATTAAATTCTGAGCCGGTAGATCCCGATATTAGGTTCACATACCCTTTAGATATTGTTCAAAACTCTCAGGAATGCCTTCTCTGTGTCACTTAGAGGGCCTCCTGGAAATCAGAGCATGAAACAATCCTACTACAGATATAGAACACTAATATTTGGATCAGATACAACAATAAACAAAAACCAGTTAGTAGATTCAAGTCTGAAGTTCAGTGATTTGATAAATTCTGCTGAAAGGTAACTTCTAACAACGGCAATTCAAGCGGGGCTGGGTTTTAATTCACTTCATTACACTAACTATAGCTCCTTGATCAAAAGAACTCGTAGATCAAAAGCTGGAAGTTTGAATTCAAAATTTGTTTGGACGTCGAACAAAACCGACGATAATTAGAAGAAATTAGCATTGCCTTCGACTAACTAACCGTATCATCGGATCCGGAAATTCAAAAGAAATAATAATCTACTCTAATCTAATCTAAAAATAACTTAGCAAAACAAGAAAAAAAAGAAAATTAAACTACGAGCCTTATTTTGAGACTTCTCTTTACGAGCCGCGGCGCCTTCTTTCAATAGCACAACGTATTTATAGGAGGTTTGGAAGTTGTTTGCCGATGCACCCTTATTTGTGGATTTCAAAATAACTGGCCCATTGTTTGTTCGTAGCCGACTCCATTTGTTTGTCGCGACCTCGACTTGATGTATGACCTCTCGCTCCGCGTGTCGACTTCAGCATTTACTGCTTATTGGTACGATACGATGTATGACCTCAATCATACGTCGCTACTTCGTTTTTCTGTTCGTCTGTAGCAGAAGCTTTTATCTGGTTGCACTTGCCCTTAACACCCCTTGTATCTGATGTCGCGACCGCTAAATGACGTCGCGACCTTCTTTCCTTGTAACTGTTGTCGCGACAGCTGAATGACGTCGCGACTTCCTCTTTCTGCCTTGTAAGCTCTTTTGAGGTCGCTACTTCAATCATAGGTCGCGACTTCAATGTTATGCTTATGAGCTCTTTTGATGTCGTGGAAGTTTTACTATTGTTGTGACGTCTTCAGCATCTCTTGGGTATGATGTCGCGGCAATAAATGATGTCGCGACCTCCATTCTTCTTGGTGATGTCGCGACTATTAAGGGCGTCGCGACCTGCTCCTTTATGCGATGTCAGCGACACTAAAGGGCGTCGCAACTTCACCTTTACTTCAGCGATGTCAGCGACCAGCTGGATGGCGTCGCGACCTCTATGTTGACCTCTTTGAAAATCTGTTGTCTGGCTATCGATTATCGACCTCCATGTCTACTGTTAACCTTTCAATTCTGTCGCGACTTCGAAGTGGTGTCGCGACATCCTGTCTGCTTCTTTATTAATTCCTGGTCTTCTGATATTGGAGTTTCTGTTGCGACCTGGGTGTTATTCTTCATTACTGTCAAGGTCGCGACATCAAGTCCTTTCTTTCAAAATTAGTTGCGACTTCCTTTACTTGAGAAGGCTGTTCTTGTGGCCTTGTAGTCAGCTCCTTGTCACGACCTCATGGTGGTATCACGAAGTCATTTATCTCCGTTTGGTGTCGCGACGTCGCAGTGATGTCGCGACAGCTGAACTTCTTCATTTGACTGCTTCTCTTATTCTCAACCAAGTCACATTTTGTCAACTTCATACTGCGAGTCCGCGCTTCCTTATTCACTCTTGAGTTTCTTCTTCGAACCAAATTTGTTGGTCGTGACTTGGAATAAATGAAGCGCACTTCTGTCGCGACAGTTCGAGTTTGATTTTAAGTACGATCACGGTGATTTCTTTTGATTTTTGCTAAAAATCCTGATTTTACTGTTGTATTTTCACCCGGAGTGGAATTTGATTCAATTATCAGTTTTCTGCAAACAATTCATCCTTATTCTCATTATAAACTCAGAAAAATGTATTAAAAATCTCATGAGTTTTTGGACTCATCACAAGTGGGTCACAAAATCCATCGTGACATGCTCCCACTTCCACTCAGCTACCTCCAATGGTTGGAGTAGCCCTTCTAGCTTATGATGCTCAGCCTTTACCTACTGACACGTGAGGCACCTTCGAACAAAGTCTCCAATGAGTCACTTCATCCCTCTTCAGTAACATTGGCGACGAAGATCATGGTACATCTTCGTGCCACCTGGATGCACAGCGAATCGAGAGCAGTGGAACTCTCGGAGGATCTCCTATCTCAAATCGGTTAGCTGGGGAACCACGAACCATCACTATCTGGCCTGCATCATGTGGATGGCGGCCTTATCACGTGCCTAATTGCACGGGTCCTTAATGGAAGATATCTCTTCCTCACATGGGACTCCAATCCTCTGCTTTAGGTAGGGATGGCGTAACCACTAAACCCCCTAACGCTCCCTAAGCTTGATCATTGTAATGCAGTCTAAACTGTCCCACAGTCTCAAGCATCTGCCACTCTCGGGAAGCTACACTAGCCAGTATTCCCCGTGACTTTCGACTAAGTGCATTAGCCACTACATTTGCCTTACCAAGATGGTAATGCAAAGTGAAGTCATAATCATCCAGATACTCCATCCATCTGCGTTGCCTCATACGTTATGTGAAAATATACTTCAGACTTTTGTGGTCTGAAAAACCTTTCGAACTACTCACCATACAAATAGTGGCACCAAATCTTTAAGGCAAAGACAATGGTCGCCAACTCCAGATCATGTGTATGGTAATTCTACTCATGATTCTTTAGGCACATGCGGAACCATAGCCTGCCCTCTCGGACTACATCAAGACACATCCCGGTCGAGTCCACTAGAGGAATCCACGGTGAGTGTACCTTTATCCTGTTAGGGACTATAAGAATAAGAGCTGTAGTAAGCCTCCTTTTCAATTCCTGGAATGCCTTCTCACACAGGTCATTCCACTCAAATTTTGACCTCTTTCCTAGTAAACAGAACCAAAGCGCTCCAAGGTGAAGTGTTCGGTCTAATAAAACCCTTGTCTAACAGTTCCTATATCTAGACGTTGAGTTTTTGTAACTCAACTGGTGTCATTCTATAGGGAGTCATAGAAATAGACGTTTTGGGGTGTAACTTTATGACAAAGTCCACATCCCTATGCGAAGGTAATCTTGGCAACTCATCAGGAAAGACATCCTCATACTTGTAAACCACTCGAGGAAGACTCAAATCTCTTCTCCCCTCATCCTCTAGGGTACGGCTTGCAAGCCAACCCATCAACTTTCCACTCCAATTGGAGTCATGCACGGTCTGGGGTAAAGCATCATGCTTCTCCCCTTGAAAAGTCACACGAATACCGTCCCGTGTTCCATATACAATCCACCATGTATATTATTCACGGCATGTTAAGCCTGAAACCACTGCTGACACACAACAATGCATAGTCTGAGCCATTTCCATCAACCCTCGATACTCGTGTACCTAGACTCTTGACACCTAGCTGAGACGAGCTAGTATTTTGACCATATTTGTGGATTCCCACATTCGATCTCCCTAGGTAATTGTTTACCTAGGCTCTGATACCAACTTGTGGAAGGCTATTATCGGATGTAATCTTATGTCATCGAGCCTAGGTATTAGGTATGCCTATGCTCTTATACCAAGCTATGACGCCTAAATCAGGGTCCGTTGACAACCCGTCAACGGAGAATTCTGTGGTTTTAATTGTTAGATAACACTATTGTCCCATATATGGGATCATGTTCCCTGCAAAAATCGGAAGAGTCTCAGCTTTGTTCGGGGCTCTGACATACAACGTATAACAATATAATCATACCCATCCGGGATCTCAGTAGTATTGGCCCCACGAGGTCAATTTGTCCATATCCCAATATACATCCCTTCTACGGGATCCATTCATTCACATTTAAATCTAAAATATGAAAATAAGCATTAGTGGAGTGCGCAGAGTCGGATCACGACCTCTTACCATACTTACATACCTAACTATTTATACAATAGTCCCAAAGAATTTAGTTACAATTCTTTTATGCAAATTTTTACAAAGATGTTATAAAGGTATGCTCAGGCCACACATCGACCTTCTTCATAATCACGGCCTCGTCGGAGCGTCGTCTCCCTGTACACCCCCTGTACCTTAAAGGGGTCCCACAACGGGGTGAGCAATGCCTAGTAGAAAAATTCTCCTACAAGGGCTTCTCCTCGCCTAAATGCACATGAAATGACGTACATAAAACATCAAATCATATTCCATATAAATAATGCAATCCTATATGGAATTTTCCGTGTCATGCATGAGATTAGATTCCTCATGCCCACAACTAGAGTCTCGACCGACTCCCTCACATTTGCAACTCCAAGTGTGAAAAACTAGCCATTGGTGTTTCACCCAATGACTTAAACCATTGGACAACCCTCCAATTTTAATTTATCAAATCGCGTGTGTTTATTTGGGTTGCAAATTTCCGGGGTCTCATTGCAGGCTTCACACACCTTTCAACACTTTCACGAACTTTCATCATTGGATGCATATGTTTGACTAAGAATAAAATTTGGGTCTTTCACCCTAAGGGGGGATCTACCCCATCTTGCTTCACCCAAACACACGTGATTTATTATTATTATTGTTTTACCCAACCGTGAGTCTTAATTTTGGAAGTTGTGTCATTCTGAGCTCACCACATTCACCAAAATGGTTAATAACAGTACCATGCACACACACCCGACTCGACACGATGTGACCGTGCATATGAAATGAAATCATGCCATTTCATGCGATGTCAGGCTACATGCATAATAAGAGCTACATGCATAATAAGAGCTACATGCAACATTTATAAATTTCGGATAATTATATTTCCTACATATAATTACCATTTATCACAATTTCCATGTTAATACATCAAGCAAGTATATATAAACATGATTT
The DNA here is from genome assembly GCA_016808115.1 of Tetrastigma voinierianum. NCBI lineage: Eukaryota > Viridiplantae > Streptophyta > Magnoliopsida > Vitales > Vitaceae > Tetrastigma > Tetrastigma voinierianum. The sequence continues at coordinate 251,287 of JAEQBH010002393.1, read as the reverse complement.
TTACATACAACAACATGTTATTTATTTTTCCAACAATAACACACACAATGGCCAAAATCTTGGACCCATATAAAACAAGGCCCCTCTCGGTCCCTTCACGGCCATGAATAATTTTTGGTTCCATTCATCAACAAAGTACTGTGATACCGAAAAATTCAACAAAACCCAAAGACATCAGTCCTGGGATTAAAACCAAACCTCAACCCAGGACTGCCAACAATCAAAAATTTAGTCGGACTATCAAACAGGTCTGAAAATTCAGCACAACTATCACGAAAACGATCCCAAAAATTCTAAAATTCCTACACTCAGTCCCAAAATTTTGGGACTGAAATTTACTACCTCTCATGGCCTCTAAGAAAAACCCTAAGCCATTAAATGGCCTTTAGGCTAGAAATATTCCAAGTAGGAATATTCTCTATCTCGTGGAGTTTGATGAAACTCCAAGATTTCGGTACCCGTGCATAGCTCTCGATTGTGGACCGACTTTGCCTTTTGCTCCAACGAAAACCTACAGTCTAATTTCTGTAGATCTTAGAGAGAAGCGAATTTTTTTTTCCTTTCTCTCTCTCTCTCTCTTCTCTCTTCTCACGCCCTTCCTACCCGTCTCCTCCTTCCTTCCCCTTTTTGACTTTCCTTTTTTTTTTCTTTCTATCCTTTTTCTTTCCCTCTTTTTTTTTTTTTTTTTAAATTTGGATACATGCCTCACATTGCGCCATATGTCCATCTCTCATTCGAGTTCGTTACCCTTGAAGCAATTTATTTATTTTTCGGTTCAATTTATTTTAAATGAACTTAGCTCGAAGCCATTTCTGACTTCAGAGATTTTCGTAAATCTCGTCCCTTGAGTCACTGGCGACTTATCACCTAGAAACCGTAAAAAATTCCGATTGTCTTAGAATTCGACGAAATTTCTCTAGGTCACTAGATTTCGAAAGGAATTTAAGTGGTTGTTTAAGTCATCGAGATCACAGAAAATTTTCTGAAACTACGAACAATTACGGCAATAATTATTTTTCCATTTTTCCTAAAAATTACTAATTTCCCGGGTTTTACAAGATTACCAAAGGCAAATCATATATATTTTAACAGGGATTTCAATTTTAAAGGTACTGGAGTCTGGTCACATGAAAAATAAAATCTGATAAATATATATATATATATATATATATATATATATATATATATATATAATATTATCTAATTGTGACACCCCAATTTAGGATCAGGTTGACCTTTGTCAACGAGTGGAATTCTGTCTTAAGTCGTTTATTCCTAGGTCTTGGACCGGTACAACTACCTATGGACTTGAGTTACTGAGCCTTAATAAATAAATTTCACAGGACCCATTCATTCATCTTTAAATCTAAAATATGAAAAGAAAATGAATAATTACAATCCATAGGTCGAATCCGACCCTCTTATAATTACATATGACTATTTGTAATAGTCCGAAAATTTTATTAAGTCCTTTATACAAAACATACACAAAAATATTAATCAAGGCCACATGTTGGCCTCCTTAGTAAATCATGACTATCATCGCAAATCCGGCCTCGCCAGCGAATCAACCTCATCAGTCTGGTCTCACTTTACACTCCACTGTGCACGAAAGAGGGTCCCACGACCGAGTTGAGCACAATGTCCAGTGAAAAATTCTCCTACAAGGGCTACTCCGCCTAAATGCACACATGCAATGACATACGATACATCAAACCACATTCCCATCTGAGGAAAATGCAATCTATATGGAATATTTCATGTCATGCATGAGATGAGACTCCTCATGCCATGCAGAATGCATTGACTCGCCATGGCAATGCAATCTGAGTGTGAAAGCAGGTCGTTGGCGTTTCGCGATGACTTAACCCGATGGACAGCCTCAATATTTATTTAATTTCATCAAATCCTATATGTTTTATTGAATGTGGTGTCGAGGTCTTACCATGACTGCATGTAGAAACTTTCATCCTTTGGATACTATGTCTAACCCCGAGAATAAAATTTGGGTCTTTCACCCTAGGGGAGATCTACCCCACCTTACTTCACCCAAACACACAAAATTTGTTATTATTATTTTATGCACCCGTGAGTCTTAATTTTGGACATTGTCCCAATTTCCAAGCTCACTACACATTCACCAAGAATGGTGAATAACCAATACCATGCACACAGGCTTGCGTGATGTCTAGTGCATATGAATTGCAATTATGTCATTTCATACTATAACATGTTACATGCAAAATGAGAACTACATGCAACATTTTCAACACATGGATAATTATATTTTCTACATATAATTCACATCCATCAAAGAACATATATCAACATGATATTTTCACACACATCATGTTATTATTCGAAACAACACACAAAAATGGTCCGCAATCTCGGACCCGTAAATACAAGGCACCTCTCGGTCCTTCATTGTCATGAACCATTTTGGTTGCATTAGATCTTGATCACTATGACATAAGAAACACCCAGCAAAACTCGAAGACATCAGTTCCGGGATCAAAACAAAACCTCAACCGCAATCCAAGGTATCGAACCAGTCAAAAATTTCAATGTCGATCCCAAACTCTTGGGACTAATCCTGCGATCAGTCATGGACTCGAAGAAGACCCATGCCATTAAATGGCTTTGAGGCTAAAAATAATCCAAATAGGAAAATTCTCTACCTCTTGGAGTTTGACGAAACTCCCAGATTTTGGTACCCACGCGTAGCTCTCGTTGTGTGGACCGACTTTAATTCTTGCTCCGACGAAAACCTACGATCCGATTTCCATAAATCTTAGAGTAGTGGAACCCCCTTTTTGTTTCTCTCTCTCTCTCTCTCCTATTCATTTCTCCCCTTCTCTTCCTTTTTATTTTCTTGTTCTTTTTCCTCCTCCCTTATCCACTGAACTCCCTCTTTTTGTTTCTTTCCCAATCTCATTTTCTCATGTTCTCATTTCTCCTTTTTCTCTTATTTCTCTTATTTCTCTCATTTTTTCTCTTCTTTCATTTTCTCTTCTTTTTTTTTTTCTCGTTTGGATTTTCCTCATTTTGATTCACATCAACTGAACTGATCTATAAGTGGGGGAAACTTCCCCCCACTTTCCCCCTTCCCACTTGTCACTCCCACATTTTTTCCTTATTTTCATAATTTTTATCTTCCCATAATTTCCTCATTTGACGCATGGGTCAATGTGTGCCATTCACATAAGTGCACCACATGGCTCAAGTCATGTGTCACTCCCCTAGGGCGCCATGTGGCATCCATATGATCATGTCATGTGTCACCTGACACCCGTTGTCTCGAAAAACGTGAAATTTCGACTATCTCATAATCCGATAAAATTCGACGGGGTAACTAGATTTCACGAGACGAATTCAATGGTGAAGTCCGTTTCGTCATCCGAGATCAAGAAAATTTCTGGTTTTCAACCGAAATTACCGTTTTACAATTTTTTTCAGAAAAAAATTGAATTTTTCCCGGGTTTTACACAAATAATAATTTTGAGTGATTGGAGACAGGCTAATGTTAGTAAATTTATTATTAACTAGTAACTTCAACATGTAAACAGGAAGAAAAAAACATTCATTAAGAATACATGCTTAATTTACTTTTGAATATATATATATATATATATATATATATATATATATATATATATATATATATATATATACCTATATATATATATATATATATATATATATATATATATATATATATTATTTTAATAATAATTTGGAGTTATTGGAGACAAGCTAATTGTAAGACCCTAAATTTACTATTTCTATGAATAGTAAATTTCGTTTTCGATAAGTTATGTATTTGACTGGAAACGGTCAAATGAATAGTAATTTTCTAAAAAAAAGCCCATAAAATAAAAAATGTTCAGAATAATGTATTGAGTCTAAAGAAACTGAAAGCGGATTAAAGCAGGTCGTTTAAGGGGTTTTAGCGTCAGATGATTTATAGCCAATGCATTTTCTGAAATAGTTTTAAAAAATATTCCTTGTAACCCTAGATTTTTTTGTTAAGCATGTTCATGATAGGAAATAAGTTTAATTAGAGTATTCCATGGTCAATTTTATGATTGAACGATCATGAAATATTTTTGGAGTATAAATTATTATTTTCAAGGAGGGCATTTTAAGTCATTTAATGAGTAGCCTAATCTAAGTGGCAAGCAAGGGCCAATGGGGGTGTTGTCATGTAAGTTTGGTGATCCATGTGATTAAAAATGGACCTATGAGAGCTTTCCATAAATTTTGATATTTATCATAAATTAGTTAACTTAACTATGGTTATTGGATGAGTTAAAGTTAACTAAAGTCAAACTTAACTTTGGTTAGTTAAAGTTAACTAAAGTTAAAGGATATTTGTGTTAGCAAACCATGAGAGTTAGTTAAGCTAACTATGGTTCAGAGTTAGTGGGATTTTATGGAGCATAAAGTGGAATTAGATTGCTTTTGGACTATGTGGTTACACATATGGACCAATGAGAATGCAAGGATGCTAACCAATGGCATGGGGTTAATTTAAGGATGATTGGAGGGCAAATTAGGCATGAAAAAATATCATTTAAGTGCATTTGTCTTGGCTTCTTGGGTGCATATGGGTGAAACGAAATTTGAAGACAAAAAGTGGAGCAAAAAGGAAGCAAAGCAAGGGAGAAAATTTGGCAGCCCCTTTCCCAGAAGTTCAAGTGATTCTCATGCCATTTCAAGTCCATTTCAAGTGTTCATCATGTCCATGAAGGACCCTAAATCAAAGCCTTAGTGAAAAATCAAGTTTTTAAGGTGATATCACTTACTAGTTTATGTGAATTTGAAGGTTAATGGAGGAAATGGTTATATGATGGTGTAAATGAGTTACTTGGGATGCCTTTATGTAGATTTGAACAAGAGATTTCATTGGAATTCAAGTTAACATCAAGACACCAAAACTCTTAAGGTAAGCAATTAGGGTTTTGAGTTATTTATCAACCTTCAATTGAGTTATATTAAGGGTTTAGCTATTAAATTGACATGATTCTAGGTTGGTTTTGTTAGGGGGTGAAAGAAGAATGAGATTATAAGGATTGTAAATTTAGGTCAACCTTGGATGTTAATGGAAGTGATGTTGTTTGATTGGTTTTAATTGATTTAATGATATTACTTGAATACTTGAAGAAATTAATGGAATTAAAAGTTGAAAAGAAAATGAGATATAGCATAGAGAGGGTTAGGACAAGAGAGGGTTTGATTGGAAATGCATTGGTTTGATTTATGATTGTTTATGAAAATGTTTATGATTGAATCCATGGTTACCCTATGTTACAAAGATAAAGCTAAAGGAAAGTCGACTAAAGTTCTTTAAGCGTGCATGGTACATGGGAAAGGGATATGATATTTTTACAGAGAAGGAAGAGTGATGCATATTGACATGCACTTGAAAGTGTGAAAGGTTACCAACGCACGATGTGATTTATTCCATAGTGCAATAGTATTTAAAAGAAAGGCACGATTTATCAGAGGTTCCTTTGGGTCATCCGTGATCGTAAGACTATTTCATCGGAGGTTCTTTCATGGGCCATCCGTGGTTAATGGTAGGCGGGTTCTATTGGATATGACGGATTCAAAAAGGAAAAGAAAGTAAAGTAAAGGTTTATTGAAATGAAGTATTTATACAATTGTTTTACACATTGTATTTGAACTATATATGAAAACATTATTTTCCTATGAACTGTACTTTCACTGAGCTCCTTTAACTCACCCTCTTTCCAAATGTTTTATAAAATGTTTTTCGGGGCAGAGACTGACGAGCAGTTCGAGCATCCTCCGGCAAAGTGACACTTCCGCTTCACGTGACGACCACATTTTGAAAATACCTTTTTGTAAATAACTACTTGTGTACCTTTATTTTGTAATGTATATATGTTTAAAGAAATGAACTACGAGAGCTCTGATCCTCTGTGGTAAAGGTACGTAGGCGGTTGGGTGTAATCCCCGACTCGAGCCCAACGGTTATAAAAAATATTGTTTATATTTCTATAGTGTTCAGAAAATGATTTTAAATTTTGATTTGAGTACTTGTAGTGAACTGATGTCCCGTAGTTGGATGTGGAGTAAATGAATATTTTTGGTAATGTAAAATGTTTTATTGCAGGTATTGTAAACTGGGAAATGTCCAAAAAATAGAGGAAACTTTGCCCAATTTCCTGCAAAATGTTTAATCGTAAAAAAAGGGTTTAATGTTTAAAAAAAAAATAAATTCCCAAAATGTTAAATAAGATTTTAATGGAAAGCATAACTATATAAATGGGTTCGCTACACGGATTAACTTTTAAAAAAAGGTTTAAAAGAAATGTTTTCTCAAATCCCTAGGAGTGCCAGGAGGGTCCCTCGGGTTAGGAAGCGGAAATCCGGGTTGGGTCCCTTCACTAATGTTAGTAAATTTATTCTTAACCAGTAACTTCAACATGTAAACAGGAAGAAAAAAACAGTCATTAAGGGTCTGCTTGATTACCTTTTCTGAAAATTGTATTTTGTTATAAAAAAAAGAACATGGGAAAACAATAGAACAAGAAAAACACAATTAAAGACCACATTTAGTACTTCTCGATGTAAAAAAAAAAAAAAAAGAACCCAAAGCAATGCACAGAGACTTATAAACCGTTCTCCGTGAAGACGGTTTTCCAACGATAGCAAATAAAAGCGTATTCATCCTTCAAGGTTGTATGTAATAACAAACGCAATATTGCTGAACCGTAAAATGAAATCATTCCCATTAGACATTGACGAATCCTTAATCCCAGAAGAAGTCATGAGACCCGAACAATGCACAACACCATCATAGCAACCTTGAATCATAATTTGCAGTCAAAGGATCTTCCTTCAGTTCCATCAAAGCACTTCTGAAAGAAGAAACCGCTCCATCATAAGCCCACAAGCAGCCCTCGAGAGCAGACTTCTTTCTGCGATCCGTCTTCTTCTTCGCATTCTTATACAATCGAGCGATGTAAGAGCGAGTTGCCGTCGAGTTAGAAATCCCCAAATTGAGGGCAATCACGGCCAGATCCATGTGGTTCTTTGCCGCCGGAGTTTTCGGGTCCGACTCCAGAGCTTGAATGCAGAATGAATAGTTGTCGGAATCATTACATACTCCTTCGACTATTTCTGATGCTGCTTTGGCTGGAGAAAGAAAATGGATCAAGAAAAATAAAGCGATGGTCGTAAGGAAGAAGAAGAAGACCGGGTTAAATGACTGCATTGCCATTTCCATTGCAGTTAGGAATATTTTTACGATTTTGGTATATATATCTATAAAGCAAAAAAATTTGGTCAAGAGTATTTATGTTTAATTATTAAAATAGATAAAACCCTAGTCATCATCTTTAAATTTATGATTAAAATTATATTTAATAACTAAAATAAGGGGAGTTGTGAGGAGAGGGAGAGGAGAGAGAAGAGAGAAGAGAGATAGGGATGATCAAGGGAGAGAGAGAAGGAAGTAGTTCGTGGATCTCACTTAAAGGTTATTTTGGCTTAAAAATGGATTTATTATTTCATATGTTATGATTTTATTACAGGTTGACAAATATGAGAAATAAAGTTTCTCTTTATTTTTATGATTTTATTACAAGTTGACAAATATGAGAAACAAAGTTTCTATTTTCCTTATTACAATACCTGTGTTGCATTTAAACACAATTTCCGTATTAAATAAATAATTGGTTGCATTTAAACACAATTTCCCTATTAAATAAATAAATAAATAAAAGAATCCAAATAGGCTCATTACAAACTACCTTTTTTGGCGCCCTAATATTAGAATAGGAATTCTTGTTTTCCTAAGTCATGTAAAGATCGTTATAAGTTTTGTAACTGCAAGAGGACAAGATTTATATGTAACTAAGCGTGGAGAAGAGGTGTAAATTATATTTGGACGTGAGAATTTCATAGTAGATTTATTAATTATTTGTGTTGTTTCCCCTAATTTTTGGAAAAAGAATAGAGAGGAGGAACTGGAAAGATTAAAAGGGAAAGCAAAGTAAATTAGATTTAAAGTTAATGTAATATTTATATTTTAATTCAACAAAATTAACTTATTTTTTTTATTTGAATGTAAAAATTATGGTGTTTAATAAAACACCGGGTGTCCTTGAAGCCTATCTCAAGTGGTAAAGGGGTAGGATGAAGAAACAGGAGGTTCCATACTCAAATCCTTGTAATTATATAATACTACAAGATTTGCAAACTGAATAGTTGTTAATATATACATATATATACAGTTTTTAAATCACACCAATTATATATATATATATATATATATATATATATATATATATATATATATATATATATATATATATATATATATATATAAACCGTTTTTAATCACATAACCCTTTAAATTCCCTAACATGATTAAAATATACCACATAATTAAAAAAAAAATCTTTGATCGAAAGATTTACAAGCTTACGTGTTTATCTAAAAAATAACCATTAATTCTTAGTGATATTAGGTTAAAAAATATCTTGTATTGTAATTGATAAAATTATCATATTAAAATAAATTTTTATTTATTAATATTTAATAAAGCTATGTTTGGTTCTCATAGGCAAAATGTAAAAGATAAAAATAGAGAGGAAGGTAAAAGGAAAATAAAAATAAAGTTAAAAGGAAATAACAAACAAAAGTAATATTTTATTTATTTTTATCATCTTTTTTTTAAAGGAGAATAAATTTATTGATTCAAACAAACAATACATTAGATATAAATATTAAATCAAATTGGCTAAAAACTCTAGAGAATGATGCAACATCTAGGTTAATAGCACAATGAATTGACTCAAAACCTACACATTTAATAATTTTATGATGACTAAAATACATATGACTCAGTTCTACAGCATATTGAAGACCATAATTTGATTTGATGTCTATGCTTGATCGAATATGCTGTCATGTTCGGATCACCCATGCACAAGAAAGCACTGTAACAAGATGATGAAAACCAATCCGTCGTACTAAGACGACACAAACCACACACCACACAAGAAGACAGCAAAAACACGTCGCACAAGACAAAGACAAAAACATGAAAAAAAAACAAATAGAAAATCCAGATTTTTGTGAAAGAACCACTTTATTGAAAAATAAAATTGTAGAAAGAGATGTAAATGAGTGATTTCAAGCCAAGAATGATAAAAAAATCACTCTTCTTTGCTTAAAGAAAATGGGCTAAAAAGAACAAGATGAGAGAAAGAAGACATAGTTAGGGTTTTTTGATTCCCCAATCATTTTTTTCATTCATAATCATACTAATAAACAATCACTACTGATTATTATTAGTATGATTATGTAAAAAAAAAATATGTAGTTTGTAACGCCCAAAAAATACCCTAGTATTTTTATAATATTTTTATTATGTGTTTAGGGTATAAAATTGAGCCATTGGGATTTCGAGGGTATTGTTAAATGATCATATGTTAAATGTTAAATGATAAATGATTGATTATGATTCAATGAATGAACTCGGAATTTACCCAAATGTTAAGGGCAAAATAGGAAAAATTATCAAATGAGGACCTAAGAAGTCATTTATGATAAAGAAAATATGTCTAAGTGTGAATACTAAGAATTGAACTGCAAATAGAGAAAGTATATGGGTTATATGGAAAATTGGGAGAACTTAACTCAAAAATGGGTTTTAGAGTCAAACATGGCCTTATGATGTTAAATGACTTAAGACCACATTTGGTCTATTGAATGGCCATTTGTGCAAAAACGTATTTGGAGATTGAGAGAGAGAAAAGCTAGGGTTTTGAGTGAAGATCAAGAGATTGGTGTGGAACTTGCTCTTTGGTGGAAAATCTTACAAGAAAGTTCAAGGAGGAAGCTAGGGCAAGAAGTTTCAAGAGATTCGAAGTATGAACACAAACCCTAGAACTCTTTTCTTGTGTTTGGATTTGGGGAAAAACCCTAAGCTTATGTAAAGGTGATTTTGATTGGTTGTAGATCAGTTTTGCGGTTGTGTTGGGTTGAGTTTTGAAGTGTATTTTTGGTTGGTATTGGTTTAGATTGGTTTTGAGGAATGTTTGTAAAAAGGAAAATGTTGTGTTTTCAAAGGAGTTGCTATCAAAAATTTGTCAAAACCCCTGTTCTTATTTTGGCTATATGTTAAGTTATCTTCATCCAAATGAAGTGATTCCAATGAACCATAAGAGCTAGAGTTACAAATCTATGGAAGGTACCAGGAGCAAATTGTAGCTCTAAGTCTCCCGAATATGGGCTTAAAGGTGAGTTTCAAATAGCTCACGGGTATGCTCTGTTTTGGGTGTAGTTGTGGTGTTTTGGCTATAAGTTGAGTTTCACTCATCCAAATTGAGTGATTCAAAATTCTGGGTAAACTATACTTCTAGGGGAATAATTTAGTTTAAGGAAGTGCAATTAAATTGTAATCCTAAAGTGCCCAGAAATCTGTCAAAGGGAGTGAAGACTGTGCAGCATATTCTGTTTTGCAAATTGGAGTAGTCTAGATGTAAATCTATGCTTGAGTTTTGGTGATCCAAATTGGATGATTTCAGTTGGAGGAAAAGAGCAGAACCATAGCTTCAAATGAGTAGAAGGAACCAAATGCAATATATGGAGTTAAGACCCCTATGAAATTGAAGTAATGTGACAGTGCTCAGTGAGCTAGGCATACTGACCAGTTTGGCATTAAAATGCCGTAACTTGAGTTTGGGTAATCCAAATGAGATGATTCCAATTCATACTAAAAATATACTCATAGAGCTAAAATTTTCTTGAAGGAAGCATGAGCAAATTATGGCTTATAGGTCCCTAGAAAATTTTGCAAGTGAAGGGGTATCGGGTAGACATAAATCCTGACCAAAAACTCCTAGAATAACCTACTAATATGTGATTGTCATTGTATTTGAATAGGGGCTGACGAGGAGGAAAGCCCACATTGAAGTCGAGATTCCGAAGATTGGAATCAAAGTGACGATTTTGGTTTGTTCTATCTTCTCCTATTCTCGTTTCAAGATTTGAACTATTTGTTCTAAATGCATAAGAAAAGTATATTGAATTGTTTTAATTGATTTGAAGAAATTGATTGCGAAATGTTTGCAAATGAAAATTTCATGAGTATTGAAAATGAACCGTTTATACAAATGTACATATTGTTCTCTATGTTGCTATAAAAGATTTGAATGCCCTTAATTGAATGTTAACCGTTTAGTTCGTATGAAGGATAGATTGGTATACTAATAGGGGTGAGAATAAGCGATTACAACGAGCAGATGTATTGATGTGTCACTCCGATCAGCAGCCTAGCGGGACCGTATCGGTAGTGTTCACTAATTGATTTTTTTTTAATAACCAGTCAACAGCCCAGTGGGACCATACTGTGTTATAAAACCTTTTTTATACCGGCCTGTAGTCCAGCGGGACCGTGTCGGTGATTCCGATATCCTGTATATTGAAAACATGGGTTAACTTTGTTAAGGGAAGAACCGAATTGAATTGATTTGAGATTGTGACAAATTGGAATTGAAAAGCATGATTGTGAATTGAAATGAAAAGAGTATTGTGAAATGCATGATTTGATTATCAATTACTTATTGAATATGGAAATGTATATTTGGATTTGATCAATGAACCATAAATGATTGTATATGAAATAAGTATATGTATTGTATTGACATTGATCATCCAAAAAGATCTGAAAGTTTGTTTAGTAAACCTGCATGATTTGATTTAGGCGAAGCAGAGAATGAAGTATATAGGAAACACTAAGCATGAAAATGCTTAGTGTGTAGTTTATCTATGCGTAGTCGGAGTTGAGTAAGACGAAAGCAAGATTGAGACGTCGGAGTCATAAAGAATTCTGAGAAGTATGTTCCGACATATGCATTCACCCCATATCTCTTTTTTGAACATTGATATTTTGTAAAAACAATTTCAACTGTGAATAGCTATTTTGTAAATCATTTGAACATTCTTGATATGCCTTTATAGTAATTGTACTTTTGCATGAATGAAATGAAATGGGCTTACCCCTTTAAAAACGCTTCCGCATATTTGAAAAAGATTTTATGTCAACTGAAGTATAACGCTATGGCGTGTTTTTGATAAGGTGATTGAGTGACATTAGAGCAACCCGAACTCGGTTCGGACCCGCCAAACGGGCCGGGCCAGGAAAGGGGAGCTACATAGTTAGTTTTAGGATTGTTTGATTAAAAGACTTTAGAAAATCTAATTTCGAAATTCTGGCCTCCATCAATTTTAGAATAAAAATTCCATACTTGCATGAAACATATCATGTTCTTCAATTTGTGAAAGCTACAATAGGCTAATACTCTTTTTTTCTCTTCTTCGACATCTATAGATTTAAAATTTGTAGACTCAAATTGAGCAATATGCCTAGACTCTAGTAAGTCAATTACTAATTTCTACATTTACATTTGAGATTTCTTGGTTTCCTAGAAATTAAAGTAGCATCATATTATCTCCAGTTTGCTGAATTGGGGAGGGAAGCAACAATTTTTATCTGTAAAACTCAGGAAAAAATTCAATTTTTCTAAAAAAGGGTAAAACGGTAATTTCGATTGAAAACCAGAAATTTCTAGATCTCGGATGACAAAACGGACTTCACCGTTAAATTCGTCTTGCGAAATCTAGTTATCCCATCAAATTTCATCAGATTCCGAGACAGTCGGAATTTCATGTTTTTCGAGACATCGGGTGTCGGGTGACACATGGCATGACATGTGGTGCACTTGTGTGAATGGCTCATATTAAGCCAAGTGTCAAGTTGAGGAAATAATGGGAAAGATAAAACAAGTAAATAAAATAAATAAAAAATAAGGAAAGAAAAAAATAAAAATAAAATAAAAAAAGAAAAGGAAATAAGAAAAACAAAAATAGGGAAATGGAGAGCAGACAGAGTGAGCGGAGAGAGAGAGAGAGAGAGAGAAAGGAGAAAAGTAGACAGAGAAACTTCTCCATAAGATCTACAGAAATCGGGTCATGGGTTTTCGTTGGAGCAAGAGGTAAAGTTGGTCCACGAAACGAGGGCTACGCGTGGGTACCAAAATGTAGGGGTTTCGTCAAACTCCAAGAGGTATGAAATTTTCCTACTTGGGTTATTTCTAGCCTAAAGGCCATTTAATGGCTTGGGGTTTTTCTTATAAGCCGTGAGAGGCCGTAAATTTCAGTCCAAATTTTGGGACTGAGTGTAAGGCCCCAAGATTTTGGGCTGTTTCGGATGTCAGGAGTTGGGCCCTCTGAATATTTGGACAGTCAGGACAAGATTTTTAGGGCTATTTAGGCGATCCGGACATGTGAGATTTGGTTTTAATCCCGAGACTGATGTCTTCGGGTTTTGTTGAGTTTTTCGGTATCACTGTAATTTCTTGATGAATGGAACAAAAAATGGTTCATGGTCGTGAAGGGACCGAGAGGTGCCCTGTTTATGTGGGTTCGAGATTTTGGTCATTTGGTGTGTTATTGTTAAAAATAAATAAATTGTTGTGTGTAAAAATCATGTTAATATGTGTTTGAGTGATGTATTAACATTGAAACTGTAATGAATGGAAATTATATGTAAAAAAATATAATTAACATAGCATGAAATGGCATGATTGCATTTCATATGCACAGTCACATCGCGTCGAGTCGGGTGTGGGTGCATGATACTGTTATTCGCCATTCTTGGTGAATTTGTAGTGAGCTCGGAAATGGGACCATGTCCAAAATCAAGACTCACGGTGGTATAAAACAATAATAAATATAAATCACGTGTGTTTGGGCGTAGCAAGATTAGGTAGATCCCCCCAGGGTAAAAGACCCAAATTTATATACGATTATACATGATCCACTTGGAGTAATTGAAAGCCCGTAAAGTGTCGAAAGGCGTATCGATCTGAAGGTGTGACCTCGAAAAAGAGCATTAGCCCGTGAATAAACACCACAGGATTTGATAAATTCAAGTGTATTGGAGAGTTGTCTAATAGTTCAGGAGTCATTGGGTATCTGTGACCCCGGTTTCACACTTGGCATTACAGGTGTGAGGGAGTTAATTCGAGACTCGGGTTGTGTCTCCTCATACATGACAGTAATATTTCATATAGAATTGCATTATTTATATGGAGATGTGATTGGACGTTTCATAGTTTGTCATTGCATGTGCATTTAGGTGGGAGTAGCCCTTGTAAGAGAATGTTTCACAAGGCATTGTCAATCTGCTGTTGTGGGACCCCCTTGGGGCGGTGTCACGAAGCAGTGCTACGCGAGACGTGATTATGAAGAAGGCTGATGTGTGGCCTTGAACCTTTGAGTAACATTTTTGTAAAAATATTTTGTATAAAAGAATTGTAACTAAATTCTTTTGGGACTATTGTCTAAAGAATTCCTAAATAAGGCATATTTTGTATGTAATTATGGTAAGAAGGTCGTGATCGAACTCTTACGAATTGTAATTAAGCGCTTTATCTTCATAATTTACATTTAAATGTGAATGAATGAGTCCCAGTAAAAGGATGTATATATTGGGGATATGGACAGATAGACCCTGTGGGGTCAATACTACTTATGTTGAGACCCTGGATGGGTTATGATTATTCTGTTATATAGGTTGTGTGTTGGGTAGAGCTCCTCGAACAAAGGAAACTGCTCGATTTTTTTGTGAAAATACGGAACCCTATAAATGGGATACAACAGTGTGGTATCGGGTCACCTGAAATCCACAGGAATTCCGTGGGTTGACGGGTTGTCAACAGGACCCTTGGATTTGGGGTGTCACACTATCTTTCAACATCCTAACCATTTTTTTGTTGGCTTCAACGTTTTAGGTTTGGAGTTAATATTAGATTAATTTATTAATTATGGACTAAGCATAATCATATTATAATTTTAATTGTATAATTGTGCATGTTAATTATGGGTTATTTATGAGATTGTTTAATATTAATTGACTATGAGCTCATGGTTTGATCTTCTCCCTTACTTTGATAAGCCCATTGGACTAAAACTGAATTGTTCCTTTGTGCTCTCTCTATATATAAATAGAGCTCTAGAATTTTACAAGGGTTTGATAGAACACACTTTGGAAAGAATGAAAGATTCATCTTCAATACTAGCCTTTTTTTTACTTCGTCCCTTATAGATTTGGGAGAATAATGGTAGCCACCGATTCTGGATCCATGTCAGACATATTATCTATCAAGTATGAATTTATATGTTTTATTGTTTCAATAAAGTTATTATTTTATAATATATTTATTGAATCATTTAATTATTGATTTTTTTTTTTTTGGGATTAATAAACACTCTTAGTTTTGTTGAAATTTTTTTCGGAAACGATTTAACAATTCGGATCCTAATAGAACAATTAAATCAACCAATTTAACTATCATAGCATAATTTACAGAAAATGAAAAGAAAAACTTACTTAGAAGAATCCATCCACTGATAATTGAATATCCCAAGAAGTAATAATATATATGTTTTCTATACCGAGATCAACACACTTAAAATCGCCCCTTTGATGATAAGGACTTGATTGATTCTTGACTTTCTGAATCAAACCCCCTTAGAAACTGTGTGTTTTTCTATGCCTTCATATATATATATATATATATATATATATATATATATATATATATATATATATATAGAGGCAGGAATACTAATATTAAATATTATTTATTAAGACATTTACTCATATAACGATTTACTAATATTAAATGTCTTTATTAAGACATTTACTCGAATAACGATTGCAATGTCTTTATTAAGACATTTCTCATACAACAAAACACACTAAAATGTATTTAGAATCGACCTGGAGGGATTTTAGATGGTGTCTCTTAAATTTACACTAATCATCACCGTGTATGCGACGATAACAATTATCAATAAAGAATTATATGAATCAATTAGAAATTAAAATTTCTAACACATTCTCCACTTGATTCTATATCTGACTAGTATACAACATATTAACATAACTTGAGCTCACTTAAAATGTTATATATAAATTCATGACTCCATTAAGAACTAAGCGAAACCTCATGTGGTCCACAGGCACAATAAACGTCTATTCCTTCCATGTATCACAAGTCAATTCAATTCAAGATCTGTTTGATAAGGTAGACACTTGCCCTTATCCACAGTATGTTAAATAGACCTAATATCTATAATCTGTAAATATGCATAAATAGATTCATAGATAAGCAAATCAAACAAACATCGATATCCTGAGTATCAAATAAACATAGCGTGCTAAGCATAAATTCTTTATGTACATTAATCATCCGATATCTGAGGACTTAGCGACTTCTCCCATTTTACTATTAGCGTTGATAAATGTTTAAGGAGCTAGTCCTTTGATGCGATTAGCAATCATATCATAGGTGCCAAGTAATACTATTTGAACTCTTGTTTTACTATCTTCTTTGTGAGATAGATACTTTTAAATCCATATGGCAAGCTTGCTTGGTGTATCTATCAATCTTAGAAAGAATCTGTTTATCGCATTATCACAATAAATCCTCATTTGTTTATGATGGTACCAATGATACTTAAACCATTAATGAGGTGCATTACAACGATTAAACTGTAGCTTCAAAGCATGCTATAAATTAAGCCTCATAGTGGAAGTAGCAATGGTATACCACTCTTCCATGAGATAGCTCCATCGGCTAGAAGGAACAAATAGCCAAATGTGGACTTTAGGGTATCCGTCCAGCAATTAAAGTCAGAGGTAGCTTGACAACCTCAAGGTTTGCTAGTTCTTCTATATGTGAGCATGTGATCCTTAGTGCCTTGCAAGTACCATAAAGCTTTCTTTACTGACTCTCCAATGAAATAATCAGGTTGATTGATGCTGACCCAACATACCGACCACAAAACATGATACGCCTGGTACGTAATACGGGCATACATCAGACTCAGCTAAAAGCATAAGGAATATTATCCATTTATTTAGCCAGATAAATTTTGGACGTGGATGATGAAATTGTCTCCTTTACGGATGGGGCTGGACTAAGTGAACATGATTCCATCTTAAATCTTTCTAGAACTTTTGTTAATATAAGCCTTTTGAGATAATCCCAAAATTGTATGATCACATCCAGAAATATTTCTATTCGATCACATGGAAGCCTACTTCCATATCCTTCATTTCAAAGATTCTGAAAGGTAATTCTTAACATCATGCAATAACCCACTATCACTAGCGGCAGAAGAATATCATCTACATACAACACAAGGATTATGGAACTTGGCACCTGACCTTCATGTAGATGCCTTTGAGTCGGCGGTCATTTCCTACGATCCATGTGTCACGGTATCATTAAACTTCAAATACCATTGTCGAAGCTTGTTTTAATCCATAGGTGTTTCTTCAACCTACATACCCAGTTTCTTTTACTTGTGGTCTCAAAACCTTGAGGTTGATCATATATGCCTCTTCTTGATCTCCCGTGAGAAGGCGGTTTAACATCCATTTGGTGAAGCTCAGTCAAATGACCACGAAAGCCATTACAATCCTTAAAGAGTCCTTTCTAGAAACCGGAGAAAATCTCTTTGTAGTCAATGCCATCCTTTTGAGTAGAGGCACTGGCAATAAGTCTGGCTTTGTACCTCTGACTATTGCCCATAAGTCTGTTGGTCTTAAGACCACTACGGCCGACTCTTTTGAATCCTTATTAATTCCGTCATTTCCCAAACATTATTGTCATCCATAGTTTCAACTGCCTTCATGGCCATTAACCGCCTCGAGAATTTTCACCGCTCTTGGCAGTGAAAGAGACCGGGTCATTATCAATGCTGAAGTCACTTTCATGCTCAAATTATAAACTATATAGTCATTCGAAACCAGCGATCTTTTCTCTGTTGAACTCCTTGATCTTATTTCTTCTTGAAATTACTTGCTCATTAGCAGGCATTTTCCTGCTCTTCTTGAACAATGGCATCCATAGTGGGCTTGGAGCATCCATTTGATGTCGTTCCATATTCATGCCCAGTGGGCGTACTCTGATAGGAGCTTCAATTTTGGGATGGATCATTTGATGGGTTTTTGGTCATCCCGGTAATTTCTCTTATCTCCACATCACGTGTTCCCCACACTCCCACTAACAACGCCATTTCAATGGCTTGAGCATTCAGGACTCTACAATTCGTACTTTATGGTTAGGGCCAAATAGAATCTATACCGCTAGTACTTTGGGATATCGATGAAATAACACTAATGGTCACGGAATCCAACTTCTTTCATGTGGGTTATATATCCTCGCCGACTGACGGCCCACACGTGAAGATGTCTTAAACTGAAGCCTGGGTGTCCACCGAGTTCATAAGGTGTCTTAGGAACTGCTTTACTAAGTACCCTATTTAATATGTATGCGGCTGTCCTTAATGCATACATCCTGATGAAGCAGTCTGAACTATCATTTACCATACTCCTTACCATTTCCATCAATGTACGATTACGCCTTTCGGCTATGCCATTTTGGTGTGGCGACCCGGGCATTGTATACTGCGCACAAATGCCCTTGGACTCAAGGAGTTTCTTAAATGGGCCTGGAATTTGTCGACTTAGATGTCTTTCCGCAATATTCACCACCTCTGTCGAGACATATTACCTTAACCTTTCTATTTAAGCGTCTCCTTCTGCGAAATGAATGTCTTAGGACATCAACCGATTGAGTTCTTTCATGCAGCAAATAAAGGTAACAATACCTAGGTAATCCTGATGAAGGTGATGAAATACCTCTCACCGCCCAGATGGAGTACATCTAAGGACCACGAATATCGTATGTATTAAATCGAGTAATCCACTACTCCTTGTGTGAAGCTTGTTTTGATACATGTTTGGTTGCTTACCCTTAATGCAATCCACACAAGTATTATTCAATCGGTAAAATCAATTGAGGCAAAACTTAGCACCCAATTAGTCTCAAAATCCTTTATTTGGATATGACCGGAGCCTTTTATGCCCTGATCATGAAAGACTCATTAAGTGCACTCCTTTTCATACCAACATCATATTTAACATCAACATTAAACAGGGAATTAACAAAAGTAGAATTCAGATTGAAACAATATAAAGTATCCGACAACGAACCAGTACCATAAAGGTTTGTTCCATGATACAATGAAAAACAACCATGTCGATCCACAAATCCAAAATCACAAACATTGATATAGAAAGCAGTAGATTTCTAGACGATCGGGAACATATAAACACTTCTCTAGATCGAAGCGATGGCAGTATCTAACCTGATTCTATATGTCCCTACGCCTTGATTCCTAGCTTTCATCTGTTTCCCATAAATAAGCTTTCACTTTCCCGCATTTGGTGGAAAGTTTAGGTAACCACATAACATTAGAAACATGAGTGGATTTGCACCGGTGTCAAACCACAGTATTAGAAGAAACCTCGTCGATTTGATTCAAAGCATACGGAAACAAAATGTATACCTCTTTTCAAACCATGCCTTCCCCTCTTTTATGTCCAGCCTTCTTACTTGAGGTTTGTTGCAAAGAAACATTTGAATCTTTTCAACTCTCCTTGCCCTTTGCATTTTGCACAGCAAATGCATTTGCTTTCCCTTGTTCTTCCATTTCTTACTTGGGCTTTGCGCCACTAGAACTATTTGATTTACCACCAATAGGCAAGTTGGCAGGGGAAGTTTGACCTTAAGGTCTTCCCTTTGCCTTGCCTCCTCTTGCATGAGCATGGCCTTAGTATCCGAAAGAGACCATTTTTCCTTAAGTTGGTTGTAAGTTCTCCGAAATTGCTTGAAATCATCACCCTTACATGATTTAAACAAAAACTCAACAACACTTCGCTCACCAAAGATCCATATCCAAACTCTTAAGCCAGGTTGGCAAATTATTCACCATGTAGGTAATATGTTCCTCCATTAGTGAGCTATGGTGTACTCTCTATTAGATAAATCATTAATAGGCGGCAGCAATAGACTTATCACAATGCACGTCATAGTACACTTCTTGAACCAGCCCGCAAATTCCCTCACATTTTCAGTCTTGGGCTGGGAAGGCTTAACATTAGGCGTTATGCTAAGCTTAAGAAAGCTCATCATAAGCCTATTTGACCTCTCCCAATTCTCCCACATTTTCTTGTTTGCCTCCAAACTAGTATCAATCGGTTTAGTGGGTTCATCCATAACTAGAGCTGAATCGAGTCCCAAAAGGCCAGCATTTAGCTTGACATATTCGATCCAGTCATCATAGTTTTGTCCATTAAACTTGATACCATTGGCAGTCACATTAGAGATCGCTACAAACATTTACAACTCACATATTAATTACTTTGAATTTAAACCACAATTCAAACTATAATATATACCAAACATTGCATTAGCCACCTTTAGGCTAAATCTAAACACAACCAACAATCATAAATATGCATCATTCATATAACATATATAAGGTCAATCACAAAATTTAATTTAACATATAAGTTATCTTTGGATGTACTATATAATAATTAAATAAGGTTCATAACCTCTTCAATTGTTATTAACATGAGTAAGATCTACCTTTGGGTAATCGTATAACTACATGTAAATAACTATAAATATTTATTATTCTTAAATGTCATTTATGATGCTATATCAAATAAACATTTTATAAAGTATTATTTTAAATCATTTAATGAAATGGTGACCACTTTATTCTTACTCACTAAAATATTAAAGATTTCGTCTTATAAACTTAAATTAATAAGTTTAAGTGTATACAATTCACGAAATTTACATAAATCATATATGCACAGCATATCATTCTTTCTACGGACAGCATGCATTCTGGGTTGCTCATATTGATGACGCATGGGCGACTTGAATTCGATTTCATCACAATTTGAATGGAAGCAATTGGTCAAGTAAAACCAAAGCAAAAACATTTAAATATAAAACTATTCAAAATCACAATTACGAGAACAATTGAATTCCTACGATGAATATTGAACTATCCAATTCAAATATTCAACTAAAGCCCAAGTTAATTATGCCATAAGCAGTTAATTTAAACGTAATTAACACAATTAGCTTTAATTGAGAAAATACAGAGAAATTCTCATAAGCCTAAATTGGTAGTGAATTTCGTAAACTTGGCTACGATACCAAAATTGTTGAAAATTTTGAAAGCGATTTAACAATTCGGATCTAATAGAACAATTAAATCAACCAATTTAACAATCATAACATATTCTGAGAAAATGAAAAAGAAAAACTTACTTGAAGAATCCATCACGATAATTGATATCCCAAGTAATAATATATAACTGCATTTCCTATGCCAGATCAAGTAACACTTAAAATCGCCGCTTTGATGATATAAGAACGGTGCCAGAGTGTAGCTTTCTGAATCAAACCTTAGCTGTGTATTTCTATGCCTTCATATATATATATATATATATATAGAGCGAGGAGATACTAATATTAAATATTATTTATTAAAACATTTACTCATATAACAATTACTAATATTAAATGTCTTTTATTAAGACATTTACTCAAATAACAGTTACTAATATTAAATATCTTTTATTAAGACATTTACTCATACAACAAAACACACTAAAATACTTAGAATTTTTAACGAATACGCACGGAGGGATTTACACCGTTAATTGTCTCTTAGATACTACACTAATCATCACCGTGTATCTGACGATAACAATGGTATTAATACTGAAATTATAGATCAATTAAAAATTAAAATTTATAACAGTTTTTTAAAATAATTTAACAGTGGTATCGGGGAACTATTTTAATTGATATTGAAACATCAATTTATTTTCTATATTTTCTAGGTTTGTTCGCGTTTATTCCCATGCTCAATTATCTTTAGGATTTTTTTTAATTAAAAAAAAAATCTTTTCGCTACTGATTTTGATCAAAAGTAGAAAAACAATTCCTTGATTTTCTTTTGGCTTGATCTCTTTGGTAGCAGTTTAGTAAGACCGGTTTTTTTATTTTATTTTTTTATTTTTTTATGAAATCAAAACCATTGGAATACAATTTTACTCATGGCCGAATGATTGTTTGTATATTTATAATATTAAAATATAATTTTAATCATGACCTAAGGATTATTTGTCAAAGTTATAGTATAATATTATAATATAGTCTGTATATATTTTTGTACCGATTAGTTGCTGTTCTTTACTTAACTTTTAAATTAAATATATAAATAAAAAAAGAAAAGGTTGTCTGTTTTTTTAATGATGGAAATTTTGTTTTTTGATTAACGTGAATGCTATTCACGATAATAAAGTACACGATCATCAGATTTCAATCATGTTTTATTTTTTATTTTTTATTTGACTGACAGTAACAGCGACTGCCAAATTGATGAGTTTTGAAAATCTTCTTTTTATTATTTGTTTATTACATCGGAAAACCAAACAATGACAGATTTATTTTTAATAATTTATTCCTTTTCTCCATTAATTGTTGGGACATAAAATAGTCATTTTATTTGTTTTTGGACAATTCTCAAATAAGCAAACAAGTGAAATTACACTGATTTTTTATTAATTTCTTTTTTTGTGGGTTATTTTACCCCATTAAACATCAAATTTGATCTTAACATAAAATTGAATTTTACCTAATTTTGTAATATTTTTACTTTTCTTTTTTCACAAAATTGCTTTAGCAATTTATTTTTGTGCTATTTGTGATTATTTATGGCATCATATTGTGAGTAAGATTATTATTGATATTATTGCATTTGGATAAAAATTGAGAAATATTGAATATTTATGAACTTGTCTCTCGTGAGTCTGAACATGTTGGATATTCTTGAAATTGATGCTACAACTGTTATTTCTCTCATCATGTGCATCAATTTTGCTAAGATCCATACGGATAGTAAAGTTGTCCTATCGATAACTTTATTATTTGGTAGGATGCTTAGTTTGGTGAAGATATTTCATTAAGTGTCATGAACTGCGTAATTTTATTACCCTATCGATGAGAAATTGACGCATTTGGTTGTGTGTGATGATTGCTCTTACGTTTATGGTCTTTTGTATTTATAGACTCTAGCATTTTGTGACCACTTTTTGTGGGTCATTTGGTAAGTTGAAGAATTGAGCAATTTGCATGTCTTTGTTTTACATGTATTTTTTACATTTGTTTATTCTTCAGCTTTGAGTTTTCCTTAATTCTACGCCGTCCACAAGACTAGTGGATTACATTGGACAGGACAATGGTTTATGATGGATGAATGTTTGTTTTGAATCTAATATCATTGATGTGTCATCTAATACTTGGTGGTTAGATAGTGGTGCTACCATTCACGCTTGCAATTCTATGCAAACGGTGATAACCAGAAGAAGTCTAACTACTTTGGAGTAGTATGTGTACATGGGAGATGGTATAAAAGTCTAAGTTAATTTTTTGGGAGTTTTTAGATTACAACCTGGTACAAAGTACCAGATTGTAGGATGTGGCATACAGCACCCCTGTTCGGAGGGTGATATCGATCTTGATGGGGTTTGAATAATAGCGCGCGAGGCCCAGGCGCGATCCCAAGCGTCGAGGATTAAAGCGGGCACGGTACTGAAGTAGGCCCTTAA
Source organism: Tetrastigma voinierianum (assembly GCA_016808115.1). Lineage (NCBI taxonomy): Eukaryota > Viridiplantae > Streptophyta > Magnoliopsida > Vitales > Vitaceae > Tetrastigma > Tetrastigma voinierianum. The sequence goes on along the minus strand of JAEQBH010002393.1, from coordinate 227,685 downwards.
TGGTATTCCCCAAATGCAGGCCCAAGGGCTGACTCACCTTTAAAAGTCTAGTAGCCCAGAGGAATGTCAGTGTTAGAAGAAAACACCAATCTCCACGGTAAGGAAAGTAGGATATTTCTAATTGGCCTTACGTAATTATCATGATAATCGGTTACGATAAGAAGAAAATCTCCACCAATGGGAGGAATATCGTATCATCCTCGACAAGAAAAGATACTGTGCATTAATCATCACCCAACTAGGAAAGTTATCATGATCATCCATTATAAATACCAGGCCACCCCATCGGTGAGGTACACAGAAAACTTCATTCCCTAAGCAGTTGATCTTCTCTTCCCAGGAAGGCGACAGGCATCGAAGGGCAGCGGGCGACCCAGCTAGATCCTTTTGTTTTCTTGTTTTGCGGGAGGGAATGACATGCGAGAATTAGCGGACCGGCCTAGTAATTCCAGCACGCTCCAGCCCAGTTCCGGTTGAAAAAGCATCATCAATTTGGCGCCGTCACGTAGGGCGGCCAGTTCAACTATAAATAAAGTTGACCTCTCGGCGTGATGGTATCAACTCGAGAAACACGCGAGTAGGAGCCCACGCCAGCCACTCAAGGATGCAAGACTAGCCGATCGGCGTGGACCTTGACCTCGGAGGGCATGTTAAAAACTATTCTTGGTCGACACGGACCGAGGTAAGGCACTCTGCATCACCAACTAACACTTCTTGAAAGAATTGGAGCAACTCACGGTGAAATAAACGCCCCAAGGGGAGACCTACGACGGGCCCCGAAAAGGCGAAACCGGATTACGAGAAGAGCAATGCCTCGACCCTCGTCAGCGGATAAGAAGGAGAAACTAGCCACACCCGGGGAAGCATGATCCTTACCCGACCCCGAAGGCGTGGGCCCGTCCTTTATCGACGAGGAGGCGGAGGAGAGGTCATGGGAAGCGAGGTTGGGGACATCTAGCGAATCATCAACATGAAGGCGGAGTAAATGGCCAGACTCCGGTCTCCATGGGCCATACAGTACAAACAAGCCAGAATCCCCATTCACATTGAGGTCTTGCCTTCCCTCTTCGTGAAAGTTTAGAATCGTAGATCGAACGTTGTGGGAATAAAAGACCCCATATACCACCTCAATACATACAAAAATCAAATGGAACTACATGGATATCAGGACCTCGTACGATGTAGAGTCTTCGTTATCCTGCTGAAGGGTCCGGCTGCGGCTGGTTTATATGAGCTCTGCCGTCTTCCATCTCTTAAGTTCCAAGAGCTTTCCTATAGCATTTGTCTCTCACTTTATCGAACGGGACGTATAGGAATGCAGGTTATCACCTTCTAACCATAAAACGAGGCTCTCGGGAAAACTTTGGAGTCATATGTTCCAAGGTTTAGCGCGGAGTCACTAAGGTAGATATTCTTGGCGAAAGTTCGCCATTCACAGCTCATTGCAAGAATTTGAGGGTGCGGTCGAAGACTGTGTTCTCCCATCTCGAGAACCTCGAGGCAAGCATGGTAGAGGTCCTCACCAAAATAAGTATATCAAAGCGGTGAAGCCCTCTGGCTCCCGAGCAAAGCTCTTACACTTTCAGGAAAGAGTAGGGGCGACAAAAGAGAGCAAGAAGCCTTAAGAGACGACGGACATGGACGAAGGACGGAGAAAACGAGGAGAGCGGTCCACGATAAGGCGAGGGAATGTCGAGGGGATTGTGGGGACCACCTCGGCTGGCTGCGTGATATTCACCTCGGTAATACACCCCTCGACTGGCCTCGGTGTAGCGAGTCTTCACAGCGAGTCTGACATGAAGAAAGGTTTTGAGGTGGCCATCGGATGAAGTCGGACCAGCTAAAGAGGCGATACCAAATGCGTAGGTTCCATAGAGGTCATGGACATCAGACGGATAGCGCATCGGCTAAGAAAGGAGATTGAATACGGAATCGGCGTGGGCATCTCGGCCGGGTTACGTGGCCTCAGGAAGAGCGGGGAGCAGGCCCGGCCACCACCGCCTCGTCGACTGACCCGGTTGCCCGGCGCTCGGTCGCCTTTAGGAGAAATCCATGTAATCCCAGGAGGGTTTGCGGGAAGTGGAGAGTCGGCTGGCCGGGAAGGCCCTTGCGCAACGCGATAGATCGGGTGACCTTAGGTACAAAGCGATATCGAGCTTCCTCGGTTTGGATACTGCCATAACCTTTCCAGTTTGAAATGGAAGAACGCGACATCCCCATGACGACCCACTTGTGATAAAAACCATAGTAGCCAATAAAACGATCCACAGGGTCCTTGTCGACAACGGAAGCTCAGCCGACATCATCTTAACATCAGTTTTCGATAAAATGGGCATTGGAAGGGAGAAGTAGGCTGATCAGCACGCTGCGTGGCTTCTCAGTGTTCCGTTGATCCTGATAGTGATGTCCATTTAGATTACATGCCAGTACAACAATAGTGAGATTTCTCATAGTAGAAGCCCCATTGTACCACAACATGTTGGGTAGGCCCTACCGATGCCATAATTCGTTTCCTCATTATCTCATGGTCATCAAATTTTATTTGCCAAATGGGTATGAATGGTCGAAACGATGTATAGCTAGGGAATGTTATTTAGCATCGTAAACAAACCTGATCGACAACATCTACATGGTGAGCTCGACATGCGAGACGAGGTAACCATCCGACCTGCGCCTTTAGAAGAGTTGGGGCTGTGCGGGCAGCGACCCGGCCCGGAACACCTGGAATACACATAGGGTCTAAACTGAGCGGAAGGCATCAGCCCTCTCATTCGTTTTCTGGGCGAGCGTGGAGGTGGTCGCTGGAAACGGGAAGACATGGGGCGGGGTCGGCAGAGCGGTGATTACCACGGGCTGAGCGTCAATCCCTCCTTTAAAGGCCGGTCGACAAAGAGAAGGACTTTTGCCCCAAAAAGACAGAAGGCAATTAATGAAGAGGTCGGTAAACTCCTCCAAGCAAAGGCAATCGAGAGAAGTAAGAATTGCCACTGAATGGTTGGCTAACGTTGTTCGTCAAAAACAAGCGGCAGAAGTGGCGGCTTTGCATTGATTTCACGAGACATCCAGCGGGCACACTTGAAAGGATAGCTTCCCGCACCTCGGTTGATCTCATAGTAAGGCGCCCGCGGTAGGTCATGAACTCCTCGGCTTCATGGACGCCTTCTGCAGCGCTACAACGGTCCCGATATGGACTCAATGACGAAGACCTCATTTGTCGCGGTCAAGGAACCTCTTTGATGTCAGTAATGCCACTTGGTTGTTGAAGAATCACGAGGCCACTACCCGAAAATTTGGTGAGCAAGATGTTCAGAAACAAATTGGAACATCATGGAGGCGTATATATAGAGCGACATCTTTGGTAAAATCGGTGGCAAGGCTCCACATAACCCATTTAGGCCCAGGGCGTTCTAGTTCTGGCTTCTGTAGGAAGTTAAACCGGCCAATGCGGCACACTGGAGTCTCCGTCGGGAAGTTCTTGGGTTTTATAGTCAACAACCGAGGAATAGAGGCAAACCCAGATAAGATAAAGGCCGTGCTTGATATGTTGCGTCCGTCAAACATTAAATACATTCAACGCCTGACAGGGAGAATTGCTGCGCTGAGTCACTTCGTATCTAGGGCCGGCTGACGAATGTCGTACTTTATACCGATACGGCAAAGGCCTTCTAGTGGGATGCACATTGTCGGGAGCGTTCCGCGGCTTTTCAGAAACCTACAGGCTCTCCCAATTCTAGTAGCCCTTCAGGAGAATTCATCACTCTACTACAGTCGTTTGAGACTTTGCCCGCTAGTGTCGTCTGGTAGAGAGCGAAGAGGCAGTGTAACGACAGTCTACTATTGCGGTAGAGCTACGAGGGAGACGGATGAGAGGTACCCAAAGATGGAAAATCTAATCCTGTCATTGGTAACTACATCGGAGACACTCAGACCTTACTTCAAGCTGTCTGCATCGAAGTCTCAGCCAGAATGTCGGTGAAGCGAAATCACTGCATCATGAAACCTCACAGGAGGCTGATAAAGTGGGCTATAGATTTAAGTGAATTGACATCAGTCTGTAGGCGAGTTGTAAAGGGCACTCATCTTGTGATTTCATCATGAATTCATCGACCACAGTCTCACAGGCTACCCAGCGGCACTGACCTCCCATGCGGAGATTATCCATCAGCCAGGGCCATGCATGAGCGGTGTAGGGCTGATCCTGACCTCTCCAGACGGAATAGATACGAAATACGCCATCAGATTCGGCTTCCAAGCCTCCAATAACGAGGGCGAATATGAGGCTATCATAGTTGGACTTAATCTCGCCCACTTCATGGAAGCAGATCAGTTGGAGGTAAGCATCGACTCATTTGGTGGTAAAGCGGTCAGAAGACTCTACGGGACGGTGAGAGAAGATGATCTTATATCTCAAAAGGTGGGAGGATTGCCCAAGTTCCTACGAGTTTAGGTCGAGCATGTGCCCGAGAAGAGAATTCAGGCGTGCCTTGAGCGAAAGCGGCGGCGACCTCCGCGAAGACTTGGAAGCGAGGCGTACGTGCTCACGCTTCGGGACCCTCATTAAGCATCGATGACGGAGTCTCCCTGTGATGTCCAAGCCCAGGAGTTGGATGGACCCATACGGGATTACTTGGTGGATGGTACATTTGCGGCGACCCCAGAAAGGGGCGTCGAGCAGAAGCAGGTCGACGAGATTCACTTTATTCGTGAGGGACCAGCATAAACGAGGCTTCTCAGCCCATTCTTAAGTGCGTAAAGGGAAGGAAGATACCAACTACATACTCAAGAAGGAAGTACACGAGGGCATATCACGGCAACCGCGCCGGGCTCGGACTAGTAGGAAAACATTGAGATAGGGGTACTACTGGCCCACAATGCTCAAAACCTTGGCCCAGGCCCGGTTAGAAAATGAAAAGCCTTGTTAGGAGCATGCAGATCTCTCATATCCCATATGGTAGTCGATCCACGAAGCCCTGTCCTTTCAACAATGGGGAGCATGGACGTAGGACCCTACCCGTTGGAAGGGGCGTCTCGCAGAATTATCATTGTGGCCATGGACTATTTTACCAAATGGGTCGAAACCGAACCCTTAGTAACAATCACAAAACAGAAGGTACGCAACTTCGTTTAGCGTTCTGTAATATGCAGGTTCGGGGTCTCAAGGTACCTCGTGTCTGATAATGGGAAACAATTCGACAATCCTAAGTTCAGGGATTTTTGTGCTGAGCTCGGAATCAAGAACTACAACACGTCCCCAGCTCATCCGTAGTCCAATGGGCAAGTAGAGGTCACTATAAGGACTCTAAAGGCAGCACTGAAAACCAAACTAGAAGACCTAAAAGGAAAATGGGTAGAGTACCTCCCAGAGGTATTATGGGCCTCTGGGAACTACAGTAAGTCGGCCTTTCCCGGGAAACCCTGGGTCGCTCACGGCCTTTGGCAAGACCGATAGATCGGTTGAGTTAGACTAAAATCACCAAGGATTAAACTGAAACATCGAACACAACGAGGAGGGTCCTTCGCCTAAACACGGATCTCTAGAAGAAAAAAGCGTGAGCGAGTCTGGCGTATGGAGGGTATCACAAGAAGACAGCGAGATATCATGACCAAAGGGTCAAGCCCAAGAGTTATAAGTCAGGCGACCTAGTTCTAAAAAAACTTCTGCCAGCGAGGAAGGACCCCGCACACGGGAAGCTGGGACCTAATTGGGAAGGGCCCTACATCGTATCTCGCATAATCTAACCTGGTAACTATGAACTCTAAACGGAAGAAGGAAAAACCCTGCCCCACTCATGGAACGCTGAACACCTCAAACGGTTCAACCAATAAGACCTCGGAATGTAGCCTGTTATATAGATCCACCATCTTGATTTTGAATAATACTCTATGTCCATTTTTAAGCTGTTTAATGTTATGATAGGCCAAACAATAAGTTATAATGATAAAGCCAGGAGCTCGGCTCGAAGGGGTATGGGTGGAATAAGCGCGTGATTCACAAAGATTGTTCTTTATTTCAAAGAAGCTACAGTTAAATACAAAATTTCATTACATGGAGGTTACAGCCACCTCAAGGGATTACAAAATTTTTCTTTGCATTTCAAAATTGACTAGCGAAAACAGATTCTTCACACACACCAACACCACATCAAAATGAAAAACCAAAGAAAGGGGAAAAAGAAAGAGAGGAAGAGAGTAAGAAAGAAGAAGGAGGAGAGAGAGAAAGGGAGAGAGAAAGAGAAGAAGAAAGAGAAAGAAAGAAAGAAGAGAAAGAACGAGCGGTACTTAAAAGTTTTTTGAAGCACAGCCCCTCTGGAGTCGTTCTAACCTGGAGTTCCATCATTGGGCATAGCTAGGGAACAACACAACTCCTATAAGGGAGGAACTAGGGAAAAACACAACTCCTACAAGTGGTAGACAATTGACACAAAACGTCGGCCCACGATCAGCAGATAGACCCCATGTAGTGATGGTAAACCACGGCGGCTTCATCATGCGCGGACTCAGGCTACTGAAGGGCGAAGGTTGGAAGCATAGCACCACCACATAAGGATCGCTATTTATAACGAAGCTAGGACGATTGGTAAGTATCGCAATTCGTCTCAATTCTCCATAAATCTGCATTAAATCCATGCGCGATTTTCCAAGGGAAGGAAGACGAAAGGGTCTTAGCACCCAGGACCCTAGTATGCGTTCGCGGGCTTAACCTTTCGGGGAGGGGTCTTAGCGCCCGAGGCCACGGTAGCTCGGTTTAGAGCTTAGCGGCTCGGGAGGGTCTTAGCGCCCGGGAGCCCGATAACTTCGGTTGGAAACGCGGCTCGGGGAGGTCTTAGCGCCTAGGGCCCGGTGGCTGGAGTTCGCGGGCAACAAATCAGGAGGGTCTTAGTGCCAAGGAGCCCAGTAGCTTAGTTCGAGGAGCTTAACAGATCAAGAGGGTCTTAGCGCCCAGGAGACCCGGTAGCTCGGTTCAGCGGGCTTAACGGCTCGGGGGGTCTTGGCGCCGGGGCCCAGATAGCTCGGTTGCAAAGCAACGACTTAGGATGATCTTAGCGCCCAGGAGCCAAGTAGCTCAGTTTGTAGATCTTAATAGCTCAAGAGGGTCTTAGTGCCCACGAGCCCGATGGCTCGTTGCGGGCTTAATAGCTCGGGGAAGGTCTTAGCGCCCGGAGCCCGGTGGCTCGGTTGCGGAGCTTAGCGGCTTAGGAGGTTTTGGCGCCGAGGCTGGTAGCTCGGTTCATGTGACAACGGCTCGGGAAGGGACCGGTCTTAGCGCCCGGGGAGCCCAGTAACTCGAGTTCGAGGCTTAACACCTCGGGAGAGATGTAGCCGGGGCCCGAGCTCGGTTGTAGAGCTTAACGACTCGGGGAGAGTCTTAGCGCCGGGAGCCCGGTGGCTCGGTTCACGAACCGCCGCGGATCGGGGAGGTGCTTAGGCGCGGGGCCTAGTAGCTCCGGTTTGTAGAGCTTGCGCGACCGGGAGGGTCTTAAGCGCCTAGGGCCGGTAAGCTTGGATTCGAGGAGCTTAACAGCAGGAGAGTCTTGGCGCTCGGGAGACCAATAGCTCGGTTCGCGGGCTTAACGGTGAGGAGGTCTTGCGCCCGGGAGCCCGATGCTTCGGTTTGTAGAGCTTAATAGCTCAGGAGGGTCTTAGCGCCCAGGAGCCCAGTAGCTCAGTTCGTGGAGCTTAACAGCTCAGGAGGGTCTTAGCGCCCAGGAGCCTAGTAGCTCAGTTCAAGGAGCTTAATAGCTCAGGAGGGTCTTAGTGCCCAGGAGCCCAGTAGCTCAGTTTGTAGAGCTTAACAGTTCAGATGGTCTTAGTGTCTAAGATCCCAGTAGCTCAGTTCGCGGAACTTGACAGCTCAGGAGGGTCTTAGCGCCTAGGAGCCTAGTAGCTCAATTTGCAAAGCAGGCTCAGGAGGGTCTGTCGCGCCCCGGGAGCCCGGTGGCTCGGTTTTCGGAAGCAACGGCTCCCGGGAGGATCTTAGCCCGGGGGCCCCCCGATGGCGCTCGGTTCTGAGCTTAAACGGCTCGGGAGGGTCTTGGCGCCCGGGGCCCGGTACCTCGGTTCTGAGCAACGGTTCGAGGGGCCAAGGCCGCGAGCCATGAGCTCGGGGCCCTGGAGTACCCAGCCAGGTTGCAGAGCATAATTGCTCAGGAAGGCTTTAGCGCCCAGGAGCCAGGTAGTTCAGATCGTAGAAGCATAACTGCTTAAGGAAGACGTCGTGGCTTGGGAACCAAGCAGCTCAAATCGACGAAACAGGAAAATGAGTGAAGAAATTAATCGATGAATCTTGGTATATCAACAAGAGTCAAAGATCGGGAAGCAATACAAAAACCCGGGCTCCGGCGCGGGATACGACAAGGTTAAAAAGAAAAAAAAAAAAAGAAAAGAAAGCTGGGACGTCGGGCCACAGGCTTGTGGAAGTAAGAGGAGTCAAGGCGGAGCCCGGCAGGCAAAGAGCGAGAAGAGCTAGCCCTCGGAGGAACCCGAGGATCGCCAGGCACGGGAGCATGATCAGGGGCCCCTGAAAACACCTCGGAGCCCTCATCAACCTTAGCCTCGGAAGTAGATCCTTTAACCTCCTCATCAGAAAGCTGGATGTTGAACTCTAGGTTTGGGAAAGCTCGGGAAGCCCGACGTTGAAAGGCAAGCCACCCGAAAGCCCATTGAGTGTAGGCCTCGTCTTTAAGCTTCGCTATCACCTCGCTCCTCCGACTAGCCAAAGCCTCACGCACCGTGAGTCCATCCAAACTGCTTGAGGCTCCTCCATTAAGCGTTCACGAGTTGCCTTCTAGAGCCTCTCTTGGCGGGCCCGCTCCAAGGCAGCTATCTTGGCCCACAGGGCACCCTTGACTGCCTGCAACTCTTCTCTAGCCAATCGCAACTCATCTTCAGCGACCTTCGCGTCCTTCCGAGCCTCATTTTCTTTATCCTCGGCCCGCGCCCTCGCCACCGAAGCATGCTTCAGGTCAGACCTGTACTTCACGAGTTCCTCAGTCAAGTCCCTTATCTGGGCTTGAAGACCAGCCCTCTCGGAGGTCAAGGAAGCAACCTTTGTGACGCCCCAAAACCCGGGGGTCCGTTGACTACCCGTCAACCCACGGAATACTCGTTAATGTTGGGTAACGGGCATTTTCACGAATCGGGCGGAGTATCAGCTTTGTCTGAGGAGCTCTGCAAATACAAAGGCCCCTGCACATAAAACCTGTCCCAAACAGTCCAATATAACAGTCTATGATTAAAACGGCCACTTGGGCTCATAAGCCAATACTCATAACAATGTATATATATCCAACTATCTAACCATAGTTCAAGAGTTCAAATTTTACTCTTCTACAATATATATTAAAATTAAAACAATTCTAATACATGTAATACATCATAACTCAAAGCCACAATCCGGTTTTCTTCTAAACCTTTGTCTCTAGGACGAGCCGTCCCCTCGCACGCTCTCTGTACCTGTAAAATAATATCCCTCGACAAGGTGAGCTAATGCTCAGTAGTGGAATCACCCTAAGTGGGCTACTCTCCACCTAAGTGCAGTGCAATGCTCCAAAATAAACACACATTCAAGTAAATACATGATCTACTTGAATGTCTAGCCTGACTCTCTCATGCCGAGTCCTCTACGACTCCCTCACACTCGCCTAAGCCTTGTATGAGAATTATTATGTTTATTTGTTTGTGGACAACCCTTCGATATGTATATATCAATTGGGCCGTCTCCGACGATTGATATTATTTATGGACTACCCTCCGATGTATATCAATTGGGTTGTCTCCGACGATTGATATTTTTTTGTATGGACTACCCTCCGATCATTTTTATTTTTAGTTTTAGACAACCCTCCGAAACCATTTCTCTGGGCGCTCATCTCATGCACAAGCTCTGTAGTCACAGGGTGTCCCAGTGCATATGGAATGCATGATGCCAATTCCATTACAGTCTATAACACATGCAAATATATAAACATGCATATATTCATATAAAAATTAAATCACACAATCATGTTATGTAATTTCTCATTTCATCACATCAAAATTAGTTCGCATGGGCTAATGATCAAACACGAGCAATTCTACTTGAATTACTTGACCAAACATATTAATTCACAAAAATTATTTTTAGAACACTGTTTCGGGAATAGTGAAACCCACGGTTACTATTCCCGAAAAATCACAAATCATCGATTCACTTAGTGAACCCGGGTTTCACGGCCATTTTCGACCTCATTCCAATCAATACACGCATCAACACACAAATGCACAATTAATCCACCCAAATCAGCCGTGGACAGTCACGGGCTGCTCCATTATGGTTTCAAAAATTATATCAAATCGGTCCCAAGTTTTGAGACCGATCAAACGGCCATTCAAGGCCTCAAGCTAACCGAAATATTGAAAAACACTTAAATAAAGTGTAAAACCCAAGTAGGGAGAAACCCCTACTTCACGGAGTTTGTCGAAAACTCCTAAAACCGGTGTCCACGCGTAGCCCGCTCAGCGTAGAACAACTTTCCTTCTCGTTCCGACGAATTCCAACGATCGGATCTCCCGAAATTCTAGAGAGAAGGAGGTCATTCTCTCTCTAAAGTTGAAAACTCCAGCCACTGCCTCACGTCTGCTGCTCTCTGGTCGTTTCCCACGTTTTCTCACCTTTTTAATTTGAGAAGAAGAGTACTAGTCATTTTTTTTGTCTTATTATCCAACTTAACAATTTCAAAAATGACCATTTTGTCGTTTCTGTGGCTCGACCACGATCTTCGAGAAAAGCGTGTCAACTCATTGTCTCGAATTCGACGAAATTTGACGTGCTAGCTAGATTTCATGAGACGATTCCAATGGTGAAATCCGTTTCATCATCCGAGATCTAGAAAATAAATTTTTGATTTTTAATCGAAATAACAATTTTGTAACCGAAATTACGATTTTGCCCTTTTTCCGGAAATTGGAATTTCTCGGGTCTTACATTCTCCCCTCCTTAAAAGGAATTTCGTCCGAAATTCGGAGACCAATCACATCGCTCCTGCATATGCAACGTGCACTCTACCATGCATGTAAATGATCGTTTTAAATCTTAAGCGACTAAATCATTTTCCTTCATCCATAAACAAGAGGATAGGTGGCTCGCATCGTGTCCTCGCGGCTCCCCGCGTTGACTCCTCCACTCCATAGTGCATGTAGCACTCGCTAGCCTCACGGTCTTGCGTATAAAACGATCCATGGCTATCCAAAATACATCTTTGGTCCCTCCTCAAAGGTCCATCGGTGTCAACCTCGATCGTCCCGATCCACTACATGACTGGATCGGGTATACTTCCGAGCATGGAGGCGTGAAATACCTCGTGGACACGTCATCTTGGGTGTGCCTTGACCGATGCGCGCTACGGTGCCTATCTTCTGGTATCTCGAAAGGTCGATATACCTCGGCGATAACTCGCTTGTAGAACACAATCCCTCCTCTTAGGCATCACCTTGAAGACAGTCCACAACCTCGAACTCTAAGGGTTGACGTCGTACATCTGCATAGCTCTTCTGTCGGCTCTAAGCCGTGAGAAGACGTTGTCGTATCAAGCTCACCTTCTCGGAGGTGTCTCTAATCAGATCAGGACCTGTGATGGAGCTCTTTTCCATCTCGGTCCAATCATAACGGTAATCTACATGGCCTCCCATACAATGCCTCATATGGTGCCATTTGTATACTCGCCTGATAACTATTGTTGTAGGCGAATTCCACTAAGGGCAATTGTTCTCTTACCCTTATGACCGGGACGTATGCTCATGGCGTGTCCTCTAACACATATATAATCCACACAACGTGTAACCTACAATCTTGCTTTGTGTGTGTAAACACCGACCTTCCCAAGGTCCACGATCGCGACAATCAATGGACCCGTCGGCTAGTCCATGTCATATGACATTACATATACCAAGTCCTTCTTGAAGCTCTGACCACACCCGATGCAATTGCCAAAGAAATTATCAAATCTCAGAGTCATCGACTCCTGTCACTCAACTCTAAGTCTACGTGATAGCCTGACCGTGTGTTTTCATCTCGATTAACTTAACTCTTCGGCTTACACTTCGAGCCTCTTTATTCACCGCGAAGTCGGGATATCTCCGGTCTCTTACACCTAACTCGGGTTCTCACCTTAGAGTTCCTGACCCTATTTACTTTGCCCAGCACTCTAATTACTCTTCATTTCTTGGATGAACTATGAGTCTTCATTGGACGTGATCCTAAGACAAATAGCCAGCGCTCGCGAGAGTGGTGAATGGCCGTCTAGTGCATCCACACGGAAGCTTAGTGATATTCTGTACCTGAGCCTTAATAATGCCATCTTTGTGACACCTATCACAGGGTCCACCATGAGCAAAATCTCGAAGATCTCTCACTCATAATCGACCTATCGGGTCGGCTCACGCCACTAAATCTGAGAAGGTATATACTGGCTTCTCACAAGACCTTAACCTCTAAGCCCCGAATCAAGGTCGTGTAGATATGACAACTTGGATAAAGTCCAGTGCGACAACTCAATGGCTATCAACTCTGCCATGTCAAACATGACATCAACAACCAATATGTCTACCCATGCACAAAGGTCTGCGCCAGTACCACCGGCCACGATCTGTCACCCTTTCACGACCCACATACGGCCCCTACGGCCTATTTATTATTCTTGGGAGTGCAGTATAACTTGCAAGCGGCCCCAGTTCCTCGACGTATTAGGGTGTGGAGGAATGAAACGATATACTCTCTGTTCTCAAGCTAACAGTTCTTATTTGTCTAAAAACTACAGGGATCCACATCTGCAGAGACGATCACATCTCACATGCCCGATCACATTTAGTCCACGAAACCTGGTGTGACAAAAGTCTTACGCCTCTTCCTCGGCCAGGAAGAAGGCTGATCTCCCTTTGCTACCAACACGCATCTCGAGTGCTTGAGCATCCTCGATCTCTCTGCATATGGTCGGGGCGTCTGACCATGGGTCGTTATCCAGTGGCGAAGTCTTCACGATCACGCCCAGAATGGACAACCGGCCCATTCCGTCTCTGTAACCTTATTAATCCCAAAAACTACGTATCGAAGATTGACCAGGTCTCTCAAATCTATCAAGTGTAACCTTCTGCAGAGTCAATGACGGTCGATGCGACACCACGCGTCCCAAAATCTCACCTCGGTAAGCAGAGCTGCTTTTCCCCGAGACTTAGCATGTTGATGGTCCTTAACAAATGTAAAACAATCCTCGAGTGATACTCATATACACTGTTGAGAGTAGTCGAGAGATGTCATCCGCGAAGACTATGACCAGTGATCTAGATAAGGTTAGAACACCCCATGCATGAATCCATGAATACGCTGCACATTCGTCAATCAAGGGCATCAGTAAACTCAAGGGTATAACGCGTCCTAGCGTATCTTAGGTATATCTGTATCTATCTCGGTGATGGTAACAGTGAAGGTCTGTCTTGGAATCAGACTCAAACTCCTCTTCTTGATCAAACAAATCGTCGATCCTCGGTAATGAGTGCCGATTCTTGAGTCAGAAGTAATACGTTCAGTATGCGTAATCAATACACGGTCGAAGGGTCTTGTCCTTCTTCTTTGCAAAGCGAAGCGGGAGCGCCCCATGGTGAAGTGCCGATCTTATGAACCCCTTATCGATAGCTCACGTAGTGGACTCTCTACGGTCTCGCAGGCTCATGGTGCCATCCTATCGGAGTTATAGAGATGGTGAAGTACCGAGGAGTGTAACTCGATGCAGTCACACCCTCTGTGAGTAGTCGGGTAGCTAAATGCGGAAACATCCACATACTATACTGAAGTAGATCTAAGTCAGTGTTCTGCCGTCCTCAGGGTAGACTGCTAGCCAACCCGCTAAGCATCCACGACACACGGACTCGTATCTTTATGCGGGGCAAAATGTCATGTTTGTCCCTGAAATACCACCAGAGTACGATCATAATGTGGGTAACCCTCCCCTACTCTCTGTCGATAATGACCTTATAAGTTTTGTTGGCCAATCATCCCAGGATGACATCAGAACTAGACATTTCATGATCCTCGGGTCCACTATGATGAGTCACAGGATCTCAAACTCGCAACCTCGACATATCATCCACCATTCTCGCCCTAATCACACAGGGAGAACTCACCATACAAAGGCTTCTCAAAGGTCTCTCAGAGGGTCCTTGCTTTACTTTCCACCATTATTTGGCCTCACTCTCTAGCTGGAACACAGCTAGTCTAATCCTGGTAGTGTCAGAGGTAATTTCCATAACCTCTAACACCTTCTCGTTCTGTATGAGCTAATGGTCTGCCATCATCGGGTCCTCCTCCCACAATGAATGTGGGAGGGGATGATGCGCTAAACTAGGAAGTTACGCTGGGACCTCTCGACTACACCTTTCATGGCACAATGCGATGGCGTGCCGCGACTCCTCGACCTCAACAAGGCACCAGCAATAAATCTTGGGGTGGTGCTTGACCGATTACCATGATCTCTGTTGATCTGCCAGTCTCGACAACCATCACGGCACGTTCAATGGCAAGTTAAATCTCAAATCTGGGTATCTTACAAGGCATAAACCATTGAGACACTATTCATACACATAAATGATTGTATTACATTTGTCATACATTTCTGGGAAGTAATGCGAGGCAATCAATCTACATTTAAAATATTGTTTTCCATGAAATTTTATTTCGAAAATTTCATTTTTTAGAAAATAATATTTTAGAAAATTTTTGTCTAATTTTATTTGATTTGTTATTTTTATTTAATTTAATAAAAAAAATTTTAAGAAAACTTTTGTGATGAGCAGTGTTCATGAACAGTTCGAACAATGTCCAAATTATTTCCGAGAATAATCTTGATCGGCAAGATCAAAAGCAGTGCAGTGCACCAGAATTACCTGACCACGACAACGGCACGCCGGTATGGCGCTGTGCCACGTGCCCGCGCCCGATGCGCCCGGCGCCGCGCGCACCAGTTTGTATTGCGATACCAGCGCCTCTTCTGACCTATTTTCATTCTGCAATACATAACCTTGCACACCTCTTCTCTTTGGCCCTGTCCACCACCTCTCTTATCGAGGCCACTATATCATCACAATACAATGCCTTCTTGCCAATCTGATTAAATGATAGCCGAATCATTCTGCTTAATTATTATTATTATTATTTTTTTTAAGTTTCTTTTTTTTTCATTTCCGACTCTTTGGAAAATTAAAAAAAATATCTACCTATTTTTTCATTTCCATAATACTTATTAAATAAATTGCCAAAAATTTATTTTACTCCATTTTCTTCAATTTTACCACTTGTAAAACCTAGAAATTTATTTTTCTTCATCATAACCAAATAAATTTATAAAATTTATTTACTCTTTAATTATTTTTCAGGTTTTACACTGTAAAAAAAAATTTCTCCACCTTATTTAATTTTTTTTTTCTCATTTCTCAATAAACCAAATAAATTGTTTAAAATTTATTTTGTTTATATACATTTTTTTTTTTCATTAAATTCTGGAAAATGGTCCAGAATTTCCTCAAACTACCTCATATATCTTACTAACCTAGTGTTCAACCTCAAGTATAAATTTAGTTCATTATCCGATAAATAAAATAAAATTTCTAAAAATTTATTTCTTTTAATGATTAATTCTTAAGACTTTACTCATGAAATACAAAGTTTTCCTATGTGTTAATCATAAACACACAACATTCACAACTCATAACACTGGTATACATACCATTCATCAAACATTCACACAACATTTCATCCAAATCACCTGAAAACACACCAAACACGTGCATGCGTGTCCTAGTTTTATCACGTGATTTCTAGGTAATCTCATACCTAAACTACGACATTCGAACCACACCTAGTGGTGATGTTCTTATAAAGACTATGGCCTAAGCCCAAGAGCCCCTCAAGCCCTAGGCCAGCGAGTATACCTAGGCTCGATCCTGGGTTGTGGCCCCCAAGCCCGAGGTCCGTTGACTACCCGTCAACCCGCGGAATACTCGTGAATGTCGGGTAACCCGACATTTTTCACAAAAATCGGGCAGAGTCTCCTTTGTACGGGGAGCTCTACCCAAATACAAAACCTGCATAAAACCTGTCCCAAACAGTCCAATATAACAGTCTATGATTAAAACGGCCACTTGGGCTCATAAACCAATACTCATAACAATGTATATATATCCACTATCCAACCATAGTTCAAGAGTTTAAAATTTACTCTTGCCTGTATATATTAAAATTAAAAAATTCTAATACATGTAATACATCGCAGCAAGCCTGTCGGCTTTCATCTAAACCTCTGTCTCTAGGACGAGCCGTCCCCTCGCACGCTCCTGTACTTGTAAGAAATAATATCCACCATCGACGGGAGTGAGCTAATGCTCGATGTGGAATCACCCTAAGTGAACTACTCTCCACTAAGTGCGGTGCAGTATCCCAAGAGCAAACACACATTAAAACCGTCATGATCCTACTTGAATGTCCTAGCGGGTTCATCTCATACCAGTCCTCACGACTCCTCACACTCGCCTAAGCCTTGTATGAGAATTATTATGTTTATTTGTTTGTGGACAACCCTCCGATGTGTATATATCAATTGGTAGTCTCAGGCGATTGATGTGTTATGGACTACCCTCCGATGTATATCAATTGGGTCGTCTCCGACGATTGATATTTTTTTGTATGGACTACCCTCCGATCATTTTTCATTTTTTAGTTTTAGACAACCCTCCGAAACCATTTTCTCTAGACTCGTCTCATGCACTCACTCTTCTAGTCCTAGGGTGTCCCAGTGCATATGGAATGCATGATGCCAATTCCATTCTGATCCTATATACATGCAAATATATAAACATGCATATATTCATATAAGAATTAAATCCACACAATCATGTTATGTAATTTCTCATTTCATCACATCAAAATTAGCTCACGTGGGCTAATGATCAAACAAAACGAATTCCTATTGATTACTCGGCCAAACATATTAATTCACAGTATTTTTAGAACCTTTGTTTGAGAATAGTGAAACCCTCGGTTACTATTCCCGAGAAAATAAATCATCGGTTCACTTAGTGAACTAGGGTTTTCATGACCATTTAGGCCTCATTCCAATCAATACATTAAAAGCCAACACCACAAATGCAATTAATCCCACCCAAATCAGCCTGGGCAGTCACGAGGTACACTCCGTCTATGGCTTCAAAAATTATATCACTTCGGTCCCAAGTTTTGGGACCGATCAAACGGCCATTCAAAGTCTCAAGCTAACCGAAACATTGAAAAACACTTAAATAAAGTGTAAAACCCAAGTAGGGAGAAACCCCTACTTCACGGAGTTTGTTGAAAACTCCTAAAACCGGTGTCCACGCGTAGCCCGCTCCGCGTAGAACAGCTTTCCTTCTCGTCCCGACGAATTCTAACGATCGGATCTCCCGAAATTCTAGAGATAAGGAGGTCCTTCTCTCTCTAAAGTTGAAAACTCATTGCCTCCGTCTAGCTGCTCTCACGAATTACGTTTCCACGTTTTCTCACCTTTTAATTTGAGAAGAGAAGAGTACTAGTCATTTTTGTCTTTTTATCAACAACAATTTCAAAAATGATCATTTGTCCTTCTTTCCCGAGTTTGACATTCAACATATCTCGGCGTCCATTTTCATCATTTCTCTACTCATACCCTCATAGCTGGAGTCACGTGTTATATGTGACTTTCGTTGCATCGAAAATCGTTTTACGGCACTCGAATCGCGATGCCTCGAAAAACGTGTCAACTCCGACTGTCTCGAAATTCGACGAAATTTGACGTGCTAGCTAGATTTCGCGAGACGATTCCAACGGTGAAATCTGTTTCATCATTCGAGATCTAGAGAATAAATTTTGGATTTTGCAAAAACAACAATTTATGGCAAAGTGATTTTGCCCTTTTTATGAAAATTGGAATTTCTCGGGTCTTACAACCTTAGCCTTGTAAGACTTCGCCGCTCTGGCGGATCCCTCGGTAAGGCTAGCCCTCCTTGCCAAGCCATTCGCATAAGTAGCCACCTGCCAAAAAAAATAATAATAATAAAAAAAATAAAAAAATAAAAAAAGCAAAAAGTCAGCTAATAGAACTGAAACAATAAAAGAAAAGATTCAGCGAAGCACTTGGGGCATCTGGGCGGTTCCACTGAAACTGGCGAGCTCCTCAATGGGCGGGGCATCACCTTTCACGAGGTCGGGTGGGCGCAGGATGGAGAAAATAGCCCCAACAACGAGCTTGGCATGAGAAAGTAGAGAGTCCTCGTCCTATGACCTCAAGCGTCCGATTCCCGTCACTCATCGGCATTACGGGAGGGGGTGCGCGGCACCACAACGGCGATGGGACTCCGGACGAAATAGGAAGAACCTCCAGCGGGGCTCAAGCGCCCTCACAGAAGAGTCTCCCGGCCCGACGGACGGCGAGAAAGAACCACGCACTGAGATCTTACCCGAGCAAGGGGGCAACCTTCTGGCTAGCTCGGAGGTTTCCATTTCACGCTCCTCTTCTTCTTTGCCAGCACCTCCAAGTGGGATCGAAGCTCTCCCCGTGTAGGCTTCACGATAAGGGGCTCCAAAACAGAAGGTGAGGAAGACCTGGAGACAGGAGGGCTCATGACGGAGAGGGGAGAAGATCTCAGGAAAGAGAGGAAGTCGGACCGGGCGGCACCGGGCGGTCCAAGAATGTCAGGCCTAATAGGCTCTAAATGTAGGCAGCCCGGGGCACACTTCACCAGCTTCCGCTTCACCTCCTCGTCCTCAGGACTGAGATCCTGCCGAGCACCTGAAGGCCATGCGACCAAAGCAATGTCAGAAATATCCTATGACCTTTGAAAACCAGGACAAACTAGAGCGAAGGAGAGCTCCATGCAGTTCACTGAGGGTAGTTCAGGACCGGCGGGGAGCATGAAGTGTGTCCCTCTAGATAAAGGGATTGTACTCCTATTGTGAATGCTTGACAAAGAAATAACATTCCTTCCAGTACTTGTGCGAAGATGGAAGGTTCGAAATAATCAACTTAGCGCTGGAGCGCTTGGAGATATAAAGAAAGCCTTCAGCGGCCTCTTTTACACTGAAGAAGTCCAGGGCAATCTGGGAGCACGACTCTTGTCCCTAAAAGCGACTAACGGCCCACGGGCACCCCGAAGTTGGGGAAGGCGAGAGGGCGGGACATTGAAGCGCTGCGGGAGCCCTTTTTATAAAGGATGCAAAGGGAAGCGGAGGCCATTCGAGCGCCACCTCGAAAATACGCCCATCTTGGGCATGGGCGATGTAAGGTGGTCACCACGTCGGGGCACATAACGGATCCCAGTGAGGGCCGCAAGATCTCTCTCATCTTATAAGGTTTGACCGCAGGGAGCCCGCGACCTCAACATTACGTATGGTAGCCCTCAAATGACCAGTCGCTAGGATGCGAATTTCATTAATTTTCCCTTGCCCTTATCAAGGGAAAGGAGCTCCCACAGACCAGCAGGTGAACCACCACAGCCAAATTGTCGGACTCCGCTAGTAAAGCCACCGAACTAGACGCCTCGCTGGGATCCTCCTTATGCACAAAGCGAGAGGGCGGCCCGGGATATTACAGTCTGGCCAGAGACTAAGTAAAAAAAGGGAAATTGAAGAAAATACGAGAACTGACCGAGCACGCTCTAGAGCCTCATAAGACTTTGAAACCAAAAGACGAGGGAAAGAAAACGAAAATCCTGAGATCAAGATGACCGGACGTCGTGGATGTGAATGCAAAAATCGATCCAGTGATGTCGATAAAAATGAAAAGTGATCAAACGAAAAACCGGGGGACAGTTCGACCCGGTGGGAGATGTTCAGGGTAAGATCTGTGAATAAATGCGAAATCGGTGATATCGTTCATCGCGGTGTTAGAGGAGACAAGCCATGTCAGACCCTTCACGGTATGCGTGGGTATCACACGTCCCGAAGCGATATAGCCATTGCCTATGCTTGCTTTAGTCAAAGGCTGGGGGGAAACTAATGGGGTTTGAAATAATAGGCGCGTAGGCCAAGGCCTTGAGCTGACGCGTTAGGATTAAAAAGGAATGAGTACTAGTGATAGGCCCTTAATGGTATTTTGAATGCGGGCCCAAAATAAGGGCCCTGGCTTCTTACTAAAGATCTAGTAGCCCAGGAATCCGTGTTAGAGAAAGCACCCAATCTCCACGATCGGAAAGTAGGATATTTCTAGTGCCCACGTCAATTATCTCTTGATAATCGGTTTGCGATAAAGGAAATAAAATCTTCCACCCGATGGGAGGAATATCATTATCATCCTCAATAAGGAAGATACTGTGCATTGTCGTAATAACTAGGAAAGTTATCATGATCTGTCATTATAAATACCAGTACCATCGATTGAAGATGCATAACTATATGCCGCAAAAACTTCATTCCCTAGCGGTTGATCTTCTCTTTGCAGGAAAGAACTAGGCATTGGAGAGGCAGGCGTTGCCGATCTTTTTGTTTCTTGTTTTTTGTAGGAGCCCAACATGCGAATCGGACCCGACCCGGCAATTCCGGCATACTCCGGCCAGAGTTCAGTTGAAAAAGCATCATCAAGTACATATTTTGGATAGACTTGGATATAGTTTTCTTGTAGAAACTGGAACAGTTAAATTGTATCGAGATTCACTATTGATTGGCACTGGAGTACTTTGTGGGAGTCTTTAAAGATTAAAGTTTTCTGTTTTGCCTTATGTTTCTTCTACCCTTTTTATTAATACTGTTGGTAGCAAGAAAGGTTTGAGATTGAATGAAAAGCCTTCTACTCTTTGGCATAAGCGTTTGGGTCATATTTCTAGATAAATAATGGAGAGGTTAAGTAAGGATGAGATTCTTCCAGATCTTGATTTCTCATTTTTTGACACCTTGTAAGTCTATTCCTAAGACTCCATATAAGCTATGGTCACAAAAAAAGCCTAGTTTTCGTCACTTCCATGTTTGAAATTTGTGGGTGGAGGTGAGACCGTACAACCACCCAATCCCAAGAGCTTGGTCAAGAAACCATGAGGTGGATGCTTTGTTGGATTTATTATGTGGGATCAAGAGGTTCTAATTTTATTGCCGGATTGCGGACCATAGGTGATTGAGTCGGATTGGGCTATCTATTTTGAGGATGATCTTGTACAGTGGGCGAGAGATTGTGTTGAAGGCACCCGAGTTTTTATTCACGTGTCACATTTCTTCCACTTCGATCTTTAGCCCTGTTGTTGACTAGTATCCAATAGTCACCACTGATGATGAACCAATTGAGGATGTAGATCCAATAGCCTCAAATGTAGACCTAGTAACCCTAGATGTAGTCATGGGTATACCCTTGAGGAGGTCAAAGAGGCACCTACAAGAGCATGAGTATGATGTGGGTGATGTATCATATCCGACCACCTACAAAGAAGCCATTGTTAGTCTTCAATCCAAATTCTAGATCGATGCAATGAAAGATGAGATGACTTCCAAGTCACAGAATAAAGTGTGGAGCTTTGTAGATTTGTCAAATGGCTGTAGACCTATTAGGTGCAAATGGGTGTTCAAGACCAAGTGCGATGCCAAGGGACAAGTAGAAAGATATAAAGTAAGATTAGTGGCTAAGGGTTATATTCAATGAGAAGGTATTGATTTTAAGGTCTCCCGTGTCCACTAAAGACTCTCCACGCATTACTATGACTATAGTGGTTCATTTTGATTTAGAGTTGCATCAGATGGATGTGAGGACAACTTTCTTGAATAGAGACTTAGTTGAGGATGTTTACATGTCTCAACATATTTGTTTTGAGGAAGTTGGTAAGGAACACATGGTTCGTAAACTCCAGAAATCCATTTATGGTTTAAAGGATGCTTTTAGGCAATGGTATCTTAAGTTTGATGAAGTTGTCACCGTCAATGGTTTTAAGGAAAACATCATCGATCAATGCATATATATATGAAGGTCAGTATGAGCAAATACATATTCTTGGTTTTATATGTTGATGATATTTTGCTTACAGCCAATGATACTAACCTATTGGTTATGACAAAGCAGTTATTGTTTAGCCATTTTGATATGAAGGATCTTGGGGAAGCATCTTATGTCTTGGGCATATAGATGCCCACTGATCAGACCTAGTGACGTCACGAGATTATCTGATAGACGCCCTGTGAACGCGTGCGAAAGGTTCAACATACAATCATGTTCTTCTGGTAAGGCACCAATTGTAAAGGGTAATAGATTTTCCAAAGGCCAATGTCCTCATAATGATATTGAGAGATATCAGATGAAAGCAGTCCCTTATTCTTCAGTTGTGGGTAGCTTGATATATGCTCAAGTATGCACACGCGCTGATATTGCTTTTGTTGTTGGCATGTTGGGTAGGTACTTGAGTGATCTTGGTCAAAGCCACTGGAAAACGGCTTATAAAGTTTTGAGGTATCTTCAGATTACCAAGAATCTTATGTTGACATATCGGCGTACCGACACTCTTAGGGTGGTTAGTTTTAGTGATTCCAATTATGCAGGCTGCGTGGATGATAAAAAGTCCACTTCTGGTTATATCTTTATGATGGTTGAAGGAGCTGTTTCGTGGAAATGTGTCAAGCAAGTATTAATTCTCTATGGCTTCTACTACAAAGGCAAGAGTATGTGGGCGTGTTATGAGCAGTTTGTCATGCAATATGGTTGCACTCATTTTCACTTGGAGGTTTCCACTCCATTTCTAGATCATTGAAATTGTTAGTGATAATTCCTCAGCTGTATCTTTCTCTAGGAACACTAGGAGCACTTCTCACTTTAAGCACATTGATGTGAAGTTCTTTTTTGTGAAAGAGAAAGTTGTAGAGTCCCTCATTTTAGTTGAGCACACGCCTATGACTAGCATGTGACACCTAAATTCAGTCCTGCTGATTAACCCACAACCCGCGAATTACCGCTGGATTTCTGGGTGATCCGATACCACAATATCGTGTCCTACTATCTGATCCATATTTTCACAAAAATCAAGTAGAGTCTCCTTTGTTCGGGGAGCTCTACCTAACATAAAACCTGTATAACAGTATAATCATAACCCATCCAGGGTCTCAACAGAAGTAGTATTGACAACATAAGGTCCATCTATCCATATCCCAATATATATCCCTTTACTGGGACTCATTCCTTCACATTTAATTCTAAAATATGAGAATAAAACACTAATTACAACCTGTAGCATCCGATCACGCCTCTAACATAATTACATACCCGATCATTTAGACAATAGTCCCAAAAGAATTTAGTTGCAATTATTTTATATAAAAATACTTTTACACAGAAATATCAGCCACACACGCCTCATAATCAAGGCCTCGCTTCAACACCGTCTCCCTCAGATATCCCCATACCTGTTGGGGTCCTACGATCAGGTGAGTAAATGCCTAGTAGAAAATTTCCTACGGCTACTCCCCCGCCTTAAATTCACATGCAATGACATACATACATCCAACCACATTCCATTCAGAAAATGCAATCCTATATAGAATATTTCATGTCATACATGAGATGAGACTCCTCATGCCCATAACCCGAGTCTTGATCAACTCCCTCACACATGCAAATGCCATGGAAACCATCATTAGGTGTTTCACCTAATGTGATTTAACCCATTGGACAACCCTCCAATATTCATTTGAATTTTATCAAATCACGTGTGTTTATTATTATTATTATTATTGTTTTACACAACCGTGAGTCTCAATTTTGGACGTTATCCCATTTCTGAGCTCACCACACATTCACCAAGAATGGTGAATAACCAACACCATGCACACACACCCGACTTGACGCGATGTTACCGTGCATATGAAATGCATTTATACAGCTCTATTATGTCATGCCACATGCACAATATTTATAATCTTTGATAATTATATTTCCTATATATAATTTACATTCATCACAATTTCCATGTTAATACATCACGTAAGCACATATTAACACGATTTTTTACACACAACATCATGTTATTTATTTATTTTCAAGCAATAACACACAAAATGGCCCAAATCTCGGACCCACATAAATAGGGTACCTCTCGGTCCCTTCACAGCTATGAGCCATTTTTTTTTCATTTATCAACAAATTACTGTGATACCGAAAAACTCAACAAAACCCGAAGCCATTAGTCCCAGGATTAAAACCAAATCTCAACATAGTCCGGGACTACTCGGAACTAATCCTAAAATTGCCAATATTTAGTCCCAAAAATCTTGTGACTAAAACACACTGCCAGTTTCAAGTTTCAGCCCCGAAGAACGCCCATTCCATTAAATGGCCTTTAGGCTAAAAATAATCAAAGTAGGAAAATTACTTACCTCATGGAGTTTGACGAAACTCCAAGATTTTGGTATCCACTCGTAGCTCGCGATGCGTGGATCGACTTTGCCTTTTTTCTCCTAAGAAAACCTACGGTCCGATTTCCATAAATATTAGAGAGTAGCTAGAGTTTCTCATTCTACTTTCTCTCTCTTTCTCGCGTTTTCTCCTCCCTCCACTGCTCGCTCTTTGTTTTGGCCTAAATGGCCATTTTTTACTCTTTTCTTCCTTTTTTAATTTTTTTATTTTTATATTTTTCCTTTCTTTCTCATTTTCTTTCATTTTTTTTTCTCATTTGGTTCTTATCCAACCGAACTCCTATGTTGCTCCACTCCCATTCCTTTTAAATTTTCATTTGTTTTCTTTTTCTTTATTATTCCATTTGACTTTCTTTCCTTTATTTCTCCATTTGACATATGGCTCAATATGAGCCACTTATCCAAGTGCTATGTGTCACTTGCTACACCACATGGGCCATCATGCTATGCCCATCTCCCAAGGTGCCAAGTGGCATCCACATGGCCGCTGCGTCGCCCGACACCCCGTATCTCAAAAATATGAAATTAACTGCTCCTTAATCCGACTAAATTCGATAGATAATTATTATATTTCATGTAGAGATGAATTCACCTGAAGTCCGCTTCATCATCCGAGATCTAGAAAATTTTCTAGCTTTCAAACCTAAATTACCGTTTTACTTCATTTTTTTAAAAATTGAATTTTTCCTAGGTTTCACAAGCATGTTGGTAGACCCACTAACCAAAGGCTTACCTATTTGTGTGTTTCAAGAACACGTCACCCTCATGGGATTGTTAGGAGCCGAGAATCTTTGTTTTAGTGGGAGTTTTTCCTTTTCATGTATTTTGTAAGAAAAGCTCATGTTTTTCGTTTTTACATGCCCTTTTGACGTTTGTCATTATCTTATGATTTTGTGTCATTTTGACCAGATGAATGACATAATGATGTTTTCTCTTTCTATTGAATAAATACTCTTGTCATTGAAATGTCTCAAATCCAAGAGCGCTAATTATGTGCGATTTATGCATCCTCCTGTACTAATTGCATATGATGTGTTGCGGCTGTAAGTCTCTTATTGAAGCATTTTGAAGCAGGATTTTGATTAGTAGCGCCCGATTATGTAATGATTTATGCACTATCTTGGTGCGTTAATTATATATGATCATTGCTATGTAAATCTATTGAAAAACATTCGAAGGCATTATGCCATCAAAGTGGCGTGTATCGTTAGATTACCATAATTATGGACTACGCATAATCATATTACAATTTTAATTGTATAATTGTGTATGTTAATTATGGGTCATTTATGGGATGGTTTAATATTAACTGGCTATAGGCCTATGGTTTTATCTTTTCCCTTGCTTTGGTAAGCCTATTGGACTAAAGCCCAATTGTTCCCTTGTGCTCTATATATATATAAGTAAATAAAGCCCTAGAATTTTACAATGGTTTGGTAGAACACACTTTGGGGAGAAGGAAAGATTCATCTTCAACCCTAGCCTTTCTTTAATTTTGTCTTTTACAGATTTGGGAGACTAATGGCAGCCAACAATTCGGATCCATACTAGGCATGTTTTCTACCAGTACAAATTGATATGCTTCATTGTTTCAATAAAATTATTTTGTAATGTATTTATTGAGTCATTTGATTATTAATTGTTTTTGGGATCAATAAATACTCTTGGCTTTTACAAAATAATTTAGCGGTTAATTCACATTTTCTTTTAACTTGTTTTACTTCATCTACATATTATCATAGCTATTGTTGATTGTTATTATTATATTAGAATTTTTAATATTGTCTAGCACAATGAATACATTTATGTACTTATCATTATTTTATTTTTCTCTTAACATATAATCAAATAATATTTTATTTTATTTTTTCTTGGATAGTTTTTTTCCCTTTGAACCCATAAAATTAGAAAAAAATTACTTATAGTATAAAAAGATATAACGTTTATTTGTTTATAAATTATGGCATGAATCACCTCAAGTTGAAAAATCCTCCATGTTCCTCCACATGGTCCACATTAATTTTTTTGACATCCAAGTCCACATTAATTTAAAAAAAAAGAAAGAAAATAGTTTATTGATTCAAACTATCAACACAAATACGAATTTGTCATAAACCATAGAGGTTGAAACAACGCCTAGGTTGATAGTATAATAAAATAACATTCAGGTTAATAGTATAATAAATTGACTTGAAGTCTACAAATTTGATAATATTATAGTGACTATGACTCCAATTGACTAGTATTTAATACCTAGTATTTTAACAATCTAATTTTTATAATAAAAACATCTCATCTCCTATCCCTTTCCATAATTAAAAATACATTAGAAGTAAAAATATAAGGATCAAATATTAGTTAATCATATAAATTTATACATTTTTCAATTTTTTTTCTTTATTTTTTCTTATACATTTGTTTCTATTTTTTCAACTTTTAAATATGCACGGTATAGGGAGGGGAGGGGTCCCGTTTCTAGTCCCGGTGGTGACAATGTAGAACATTGTAACTAAGTGTTTAGTTATCAAAAATAAAAATAAAAGATTTATATAAAGGCTATTTTAGGGAAGCACAAAGAAAATAAAGAAAAAATTGAAATAAAACTAAAAAAATGGTTCACAACCTAAATTATTTTTAGGTATTACTTAAACTCATTTTACTTATTTTTCTCATTCATATACAATGTTAAATAATTTTGCAATACATAAAATATTAATTATTTTTAATTTTACTTTGAATGTATTAATCAAATATAAGAAAATTATTTACCTTAACGTTTTTTTTAATACTCTTTGAGACCAATCAGATACTTTTTTAGACATTTATGAACTTTTTATTACAAAATTGGAACCTGGTCCTTTAATTTTATGTGTTAAGAGGAAGAAAAAAGAGGAAAAAATAAAATGAAATTTTATAGGATTATATGTCAAGAGGAATTGAAACAACAGAAAAAACAAATTCTTTAATTAACTAACCAAGTGGGGTGTAATCAAATCTGCAAGATTACTGAAGTATAAAGTGAACCGATTCCTCGTAGAAACCGAGGAATCTTCAACGCCGCCGGAAGCCAACTGATCCTGACAACTCACTGCGCCGTCACCCGCAACCTTGGAATCGTAGTTGGCAGTCAAAATGTCACGCCCCGGATTCTGGGCAATCTTAAATCCGACGCGTGATCCTAGTCCAAACTGATAATTGAACTGAGTACTATATTTTTTCTTTACTTCACCCATTTACAAAATCACCACTATACTAATCATTATACCAATCAAGTTGTTTACTGTAATACCCATAAAAAAAAAAAGGGAAATAAGAGGGCCTATTTTACAATTTCTCAAAGTTGAAAGGGGTTCTTAACTAATATAAAAAATTTTTGCTAAAAGAGGGTTTTTCCTACACAATCCTAACCTTCTTCATCTTTTTTTTGTTCTCTCAAAGGAAAGGAAAGATGAGCTAGAGTTTCAAAGAGAGTGGCTTCAAGCTTTAAGAAACATCAATCCCAAGTAAGTATTCTTTTTCCCTCTTGATTCTTAGTAGTTAGACTTTTCAAATGTTTAGATTTGCAAGCCTAGGGTTTTCTAAAACTTGAAAAATATGAAACCCTAGAAGTGATTAGAATGTATATAGTTAAGGAATTGATAGTTACAAGTTACAAAGAACTACTTGTTCATAAAAAAATTGGGAATTTCAACAAAAAAAATCATGTTTTATGGCAAAAACCCTAATTTTAGGGCTTTCATAGAGTTGGAAATTGGGTGATGTTGAAGCTCTTTTGGAAAATGACCTAATTTATTTGAAATTCTCAAGTTAAGGAGCCTTTGAGATTTTAGATTTAAATATTTTGGTTCCTAGAAAAAAAATGAGGAAATTAATTTTTGTCTAATAGGATGTTATTCATATTATTAAGGTGATTTGAGACTCCTTGAGACTTCTTGGTTTTTTGCTAGTACCTTGGAATGCGGGTGGGAAGATTAATATGTTTTCCTACTAAAAACAAAATATTTTTCTAGTATATGTGAATATGAGTTTTGGAATTTTCTAGTTATTTAAATCACGTGCATGGATCAAATACGTGTTTTATATAAAGAATGAATTTGAGAATGTTTTCAATAAAGATTGAAAATGGAGATATACTTTTGTATTTTTGTGAAATTGGAAACATGAAGAAATATCTTATTTTGGTTTATATGGCCCTTGTCAATGGGTATAAACTTAACAAATACATTACAGTCAAACTGGAACAAAACTTGATAAATCTGACTAACGGTCAATGGTATAAACTTGACCGTCGGCTCCCATGTCAATGGGTATTAACTTGACAAATATGGCCCTTGTCAATGGGTATAAACTTGACAAGTATGGCCTCGGCCAATGGGTATAAACTTGACAAATACGGCCCATGTCAATGGGTTATAGTAGTTAACAAAATATCCCTTATCAACGAGTTAGAATAATTAATATTTTATTTGAAACAAATTCTTACGCTAATCCTTGAGTACCATGTTTTTAAAAATTGGTGGATTGACTATGACTATGACACATTTTGAAATGAAAATATAGTGGCATTGGATTTTAAATATTATCTCTTATTTGCTTTAACATATTCAAGGTTTTATAGTTTTAAGAAATGGAGAAAAATATTATATCTTAGATTTTAAAGATGTAAAATACTTGATCCATGAAAGCATATTAAGATTGCTAAATGAATAACTAGTTATCTTCTTTTATCATTTTCAGGTACATGAACATTGGGAGATACAAATTAATTATTTTAGGCCCTTCAGGATAGGGTGAGACTTTTTTGATTTATTAACTGGTGAAAGATATGGATTATTGTTGGACTACTTTGTTACTTTGGGATTGAATGTTGCAAACTATTTAGAGGGTATGTTGCTAGAATGTTATGTTTGGGATTATTAACTTTTGAAGAATTTATCTTTGTTGAGATGTTAAGCTTAATATTATGTTTGTTATACTTTAAAGGATAATTTATATAGACACAGAAACCTTTGTTTTTACGAAGTTAGTTCAAACACATAAGTATATTCAGACAAACGGGATTCCAAAGTAGGAATTTGGGGTGTCTTATAGGGTGGGGTTTTGTCTTTATATGTGAATTGGAAATAACATAACATTGAGTTGGGGTGTTAAGAGCTGATCATCGAGCACAGGATAAGATCTACATGATTGTTAAAAATAGAGTAGTTGAGTTAGGTGAGTGATGAGAATTATTTGTTATTATATATATATATATATATATATATATATATATATATATATATATATACTCCTTATATATATATATATATATATATATATATATATATATATCTATTCATTAGTTCCAGTGAGAACTACTTTTAACCTATTGTTTTTATTTTTTTATTTTTATCTAATATGTTTTGAGATGAAAGGTAACTATATGCCTCCAAGGCGCACAATTTCTTCTCGCGGTAGTGAGGCATTAAGGGATAATTCACCTTTTAGAACTGGAAACCGGGAATATCTCTTTACAGGTCCTTGACCTTAATGTGGAGGCACCTCCTCGATAGTTGAAGGAATAAGCTCCAGATGCTAATGTTCGGGAGAGGTGATGCAGGTCTAAACATGTCTGCGAGAAATTCAAAGTTTGAAGATTTGTTGAAGCACATCTTTGAGGTTTATGGGGTCAAACCTGAGGCGATAATCTGACAGTAAGGGTACCTTGACCAGTTTAAAGTTGAATCCTCCTACTTTTAAGGAAGGTCTGAATCTGATATTGGCAGGAAATCATGGACTCTTGATCTTGAAAAGTACTTTGATATTACAAGGCCAATGAAGAACCACAAAAAAGATTTGTTTTGCTACTTTTATGCTTGGTGGCGAGGTGGAACATCGGTGGAGAATGGAGAAGAGGATTTTGGGGAATAGGAGCGAAATGGTATGGGGATAAGTTAGAAGTTTCGAAAAGATGCTTCCCAGTGTCTGTAAAGGAATCAAGTTCATATAGTTAAGACAAGCAATATGATAATTACGGGCATGGGGGTCGTTCTCAATTGTCTCGTTTGCCTTTGACCTTATATCGTGAGACGGAAAACCTTCCATTTTCAGGTTTGGTCCATTTTTTGAGAGGATGTGCTCGCTTCTTCTGGACACGACCTATTTAAAAGTAGTAGAGTGCCCTCTTAGCTTAAGGAGTGCGAGAGGCTCCACTTGATACAGGAGCAACACAAGAGGTAGATGTGATTATCCTCAAGGTGTTCTGAAAAGGCCAGAAGTACTTCACGAGATAAGGCTCTCGGACCAACTCACGAGTAGGGAGAAGACTACGATCAACTCCATGTAGTAAGTGACAAGCAACATGAGTGAGTGCGTATCTTTCACCAAAGAGATTGGTGCATGCTTTAATTGTGGTGAACGTGGTCATTTGTTCGAGGAAATTACCGACGAGTTTCGGCTTATAGAAAACCAAATGATGGAAAGCTTGACCGAAGGCCAGGGAGAGTGTTTTCAAGATATGAATGCTGTGACCTTCTGCAGAGGTTGTCTGCATGTATTATTCAGTTTTCAATTTCTCGACCAATTCAGCGAAACGTGAAGTCCGGGAGCTACCCATTCTTTGTTTTTACTTCTCTTATTTGGTAGACATCTTTGCTAGCTTACTACAAATTTTGATATGCTTGTGCCTGCATGATTGGGAAATCCTTTTTAGTACCAAAGTTGTTAAGAATAAATGTCTGTGTTTGGGGGTAGAAGGCGCATATGGACTCGATATTGTTGCAATTTCATGATTTTGATATCATATTGGGAATGGATTGGCTAGCAACTCACCATGCCCAAGTTGTTTGTTTTGCTAAGAGGGTAACCTTTCATATTCCGGGACAACCTGAATTTTGTTTTGAAGGGAGCTCTAGCGATACTCCTGTTCAATTGATTTCATTTATGAAGGCTCAATCCTTACTTAAGAAAGGTTACCAAGGATTTTTGGCTTATGTTGTGAGAAATGATAAGGATTTGAAGTTGGATGATATTCCAAAAGTAAGAGATTATCCACAGATGTGTTCCACAGGAATTACAATTTACCATAAAGGAGTTGAATTTCTGTGAGTTAGTCTTTGAAGACGACTCATATCTCAAAATCACCTTCTTAGAATGGCTCGCTAGAACTCGAATTTAAAGCACGAGTTAATAAGAAATGTGATAGAGGTTTTATTAGACCTAGTGCCATCACTGCCAGGAGCGGTGCTTTTGTTAAGAAAAATGATGGGACTTTGAGTTTTTGTATTGATTTTAGGGAGTTGAATAAGGTGATAGTTAAGAAAAAATATCCATTGCCTAAGATTGATGACCTGTTTGATCAGTTACAAGGGTCTTGTGTTTTCTCTAAGATAGATCTTAGATCTGGGTATTATCAGTTTAGGGTGAAAGGTGAAGACATATTAAGAAGCTTTACGTGCAGATATGGGCATTCTGAGTTTTAGTGATGCCATTTGGTTTGAAACTTCATTTATTTGCTTTTATTGGTTGTGAATAGGGTTTTTAAACCTTATATGGATCAACTTGTGGTGGTCTTTGTTGATGACCAAATCAAAGATACTAAATTTTGACACTCTTACAAAGACTAGACGATCCCCGAAACAATGGCATTCAACTTGTTGATAACCAAGCCTTATAAATTGTTTTTCTCTTGTTATATAATATTATGTAATTAAAATTGGTTTGGTCTAAATCCTTTGCAAGTGCACAAATCATACAAGTAATAAAGTGGATTTATAGTCGATTTCATTCTATAAGGATTGATGAAAATCTAAGATCAAGTACCTACGCTACTTTCAAGATCATCACTATTTGAACCTATAACTGGAAGTTTTAGCTATCTAAAATAAATTGAATGAAATAATTTTTTGTCTAGTGTCCTTTAATGACTAGAAAATCTATTAAATGAATCAGAGATTTCACTTAGTAAAAATAACATTGGGAATGAACCGAGTATTATGATTATCAATTTATAGTTCCTAAATACAATCTTTGTTTTTGGACATGAATCACAGTTTGTCGAGAGCGAGGATATGATATAGCTTTGGAATACCTCATGACACTACAAATTTCATTATTTAGCATACCATATTCCTAAACCAGGTCAATGGGTCTAAATAGCTACTTTTAAAATTCAATCCTCTTTAAGATTTGGTTGTTTTTCCTAAACCAGTAGTACTTCATAGTCATCTCTTAGGATGAAGGCGCCCCCATAAAAACAGAAATTAACAGCATTCATCGATGAAATTGGTACCTTGGTCTGCAATTCAGTAGAATAGTATCTCCTTGATTAGAATTTGTGCTAACATGATATCAAGATTATTCTGCTAAATCGAGATGAAACCTCTCAACATTAAACTGATAGATCAGTATATGGTCCTTATGCCTTGAACACCTTACATTTGTCACCCAAAGGGAACATGAAGTCAGAGGATTCAGAACATACGGAGTGACATAGAATTCATTAGTTCATAGGATATCAATACAATATACCTCGAATTAATGCTTTTTGCTCTCGGGCCATCCATCTCTGTGTCACTTAGAGGGATCTTGGAAATCAGAGCACATATACAACTTTTTTCTGGGTATAAAACACTGATATTCAGAACAGCTCATTACAAGAGCAATACCAATTAGATTAATCCAGTTTTCATACCCACAACATCATTAAATACTACAAACAATGATCAAAACACCGAATCCCTTCGGAGGAATTCACCTTCCATGGCCCGGATGCATAAATGACAATGACTAGTTGATCAAACAAATTCATTGAAATTGTAATCAATTGAATAAAATGGATTCTAGAAAATTTTCATGAATCCACTTAAAATTCAAGTATAAATGAAACTTGATATACAATGATCTCGGTTCCATTTATTTCGATCGACTACTATAATCTTAAAAAGAAGGAAAAATAAATCTAGAAAAGAAAATAAAAAGAAAATATATACAAAAGAGACTTCAGCTCCTCCAAAAGCTCAAAAATTGGTTGAAAGATGTTGAAAAGCTACGCACTCCACCCTAGGAGCTCCTATTTATAGGCTCCAATCATTGGGCCCTGAAAACGAGGCTAAAAACAAAGACTTCAAAAAGCTTAAAATTTCTGCCCTAGTTGCGCTAATGTCGTGGATGATGTCATGACATTGCTGTTGTGATGTCGCGACCTGCGGAGTTCTTCATGTATTTTGGTTAGTGACTACGAATATCGATGTCGCGACGTGATGCATAGGACTTCTGAGCAATGGGAATTGATCTTAATTATGGAAAAATGGGATTCGAGAGGTTTTGAAACAGAGATACAAATATATTTCTATTTTGAGTCTTGTTACTATTTTGATTTGGAGTTGTTTTATTATAGAAAGATTTGTTCTCCAAATTCAAGTAGTAATTGCTTTATTTAATTTAGAAAGTTTGTTTTCCTAGTCAAAGTTGGAGTTTCTATTTCTTTTTAGGAGTTTCTTTATTTAAATTAGAAAGTCTTTTTTTTCCAAGTCAAAGTTGCAATTTCTTTATTTGATTTAGAAAGCATGGGGCTATATATACCCCTCATAATGTAGTCTTTTGACAATTCAATTCAAGTTTAATAATATTTTCAAATTTCTCTTTTAAGAGTTATCTCTTGTTCTCTTATCTCTTGGGTGGATTCCTTTTAGTGACGAGTTTGTTGCTTCTTATCCCTTGGGGGATTCCTTGGGTGGCAAAGTATATATCTTGTTCTCTAATCTCTTGGGTGGATTCCCTTGAGTGGCGAGTTTGTGGCTTCTTATCTCTTGGTGGATTCCTTGAGTTGTGAAGTAAGTACCTATCCTTCTATACATCTACTCATCTCATCATCTTCTCTTACTTTTAGTCAATTCTCAACCACAACCTAAGCTTTCCAAATCTAGGTTCCATACTTTCAAAACCTTTCCATATACTTTGTTTCTACCCTAAACGAAATATCATCATAGCATAAAGAAACCAAAATCAGACATAGCCTAACTGCCTTAGAAAAACTTTGGCGCAAACTAGCAAAACAAGGTTGTTTTGCATCAAATCAAACTCGAACCTTTCCAAATTTAAAATCCTTTATTCTAAACCTTTATTCCATCATATATAAACCCCATATAAGCCCTATAACGTTTTAGACCAGACCTATCCCTTACCATCAAAAGTTCTGCCCTTAACCCCAAGCGTTGAATTAAGTGTAAACGCAATAATGCATTTTAGGCCCCCTGCACTTTCACACTTTTTGTCATTTACCCCATGCACTTTGAAATGTTAAAACTAACCCTTTACACTATCCAAAACATGAAAATTAAGTCTTTTTCTAAAGGTTGTGATAATTACCATTATCTATCATTTCAACGTTGTTATTTACCCTTTCAACTCAACCCTTACACTTTCCCTTTTGTCCACATTTACCCCATACACTTTGAAATGTTAAAATTAATTTATTATAATTTTTGACAACAAACATTTGTTATAATGTAGTAAAATTTGTCTCCATTGGACTTAGACATACAGGATCCTCCACACTACTCATTGGATATCATCTTTTAAACATTAAGTGTTTTACCAATTGAATTAGGCATGTGAATGACCTCTTGTACTAATAAAAACATGAAAATTGACTTCTTGAATGTGTATTCTTAAATTTAGAATTCAGAAAAAAAAATTAATTTTTTAAATTATTTTTGTTAGATAGAATAATTATTTTCATTTAAATATTAATTTACTCATTAGAAAATTTTTGTATACATAATATCTAAATTTAACATTTATAATGTAGATGATTTTTCTAGTATTTTAAAAAATTAAGAAATAAATTATTTATCATAGTAATTTTATTTTATTTTTATAAATTTATTAAGAATGTTATACAAATATAAAATAAATATCGAATAAATTAAATTATAGTTTTTTTTTTAAATGGGGTAGATAGTTTTTATTTAAAGATTAATTTTCTCAAAATTTGGATAAAAAATATTTTTGTGAGTAATATATTAATTTAATATGTATAATTAAATAACTTTTCTATGATATATATATATATATATATATATATATATATATATATATATATTAAAATTACGTATATTCATTTATGTATTGTTTTATAAAAAAAATAAAATTTATTTAAATTTTGAGAAAATTAATTTTTAAATAAAAATAATTATCCTATCAAACCAAAAAAAAATCTTTTAATTTTTATATAATTTTTAAATAATAATTAAAAATATGGAATGAGTCAATTTTCCATAATGGAAGAAGTTAATTTTGACATTTCAAAGTGGTGGGCGAAAATATGAACAAAAGTGAAAGTGTAGGGGATTAAGTTGGAAAGGTAGATAATGGTGGAAGGTTAGTTACCACAACCGTTAGAAAAAAGCTTACACATGTAGAAAGTTAGTTTGAACATTTTAAACTCTATGGGGTAAATGCCAAAAAATGTGAAAGTGGACGGGGTTGAGAATACATTATTCCAAAAAAAAAAAAAAAAAAAAACTTGTTAGAGATTTAATTTATGGTTTAGTTAATGGAAAGCAAAACCAGAATACATATTATTACTGAGAAACATATATTTATACAACTCTGGGACACGTGAACTGGTTCTCTCCATGTATATATATAGGGGATTGATCTTCTCGAATATTCTTATGACCATACTCTCTGTTGTAATATTTTGAGGGCATGGCAGCTAAACGTGTAAAAGATTGGAACACAGAATGTCTCTCAGACAGATCCAAAACAAAGGGGCTTAAGTATAGATAATGGTAGTCTGAGTATATCACAGAGGAACCTAACGAACATCAATCTTCTAATCAATAATTAAATCATGTGGATGTAATGAACATCCAAATCGCATACTTGAATTGGTACAGGCATGATAAAGCTGATTTAAAACAATGCTGACACTCAAATCATCCTAAATGGGAGGATGAGTTGAAGAAATAGCTTGGAAGCAAATTCTTATTCTCCTACATTAATAGAAGCTGAGGCCCTGTATTCAGATTCCGTTGCTTCTTGGAACTCCAAGTACTAAGATTTGAACCAGAAAAATACACGTGATCCTACTCACATATTGAATTTCTACCTCACCAAGGTTAGTGGCCCAGTCAGCGTGAGAAAAGAACCATGAGATTAAAGAAAGGAGCAGCAGTGAAAGGTAGGACCATGGGAGAAGATTGCCCTTAATGTAACACAGCAAACACTTTGGCTTTCAATGAGCCAAGGTATGAGCTTGAAGAAACTGGCTAAGTTTATTTACAGAAAATGAGATGTCAGGACGTGTGTATGTTAAATATTATTGAAAGAGCTCCTCCTATAGCACTCAGGAACAAAGTAGGATGTGTAAAGGATTCACTGTCACCAGAAAAAATCTTGTTTCCAGTTCACATAGGAGTGGGACACTGCTTTGCATCAAGTATGTTTATTTTATGGAGAAGGTTTGACGCATACTTTGATTGACAAAGATGTAGACCAAAATGAATCACGATACACCTCAAAACCCAGAAAATAGCTAACTGAACCAAGGGCTTTAAAGGCAAAAGTTGATTTTAATTTTTGAATGAGTTGTTTGGACTTCAGAGATGAATCACCTGTAATTAGAATGTCGTCGACATAAACAAGAAAAAGGAGACTGCCATTACTGGTAAAATAAATTAGGGAGGAATCAACAACTGAATTTGTCAACCCCCAAGTTAGTAGAGCTCTACGGAGTTTCTC
This sequence comes from Tetrastigma voinierianum, assembly GCA_016808115.1. Classification (NCBI taxonomy): domain Eukaryota; kingdom Viridiplantae; phylum Streptophyta; class Magnoliopsida; order Vitales; family Vitaceae; genus Tetrastigma; species Tetrastigma voinierianum. The sequence continues at coordinate 190,550 of JAEQBH010002393.1, read as the reverse complement.
ATACCAAGCTCTAGGTGCCTATTTGAGGCCATAGAGAGCCTTCTTTAGAAGACATATGAGATGGATGAAGGGCATCAACATACCCTTTGGGTTGATGCATATACACAGCTTCATGAATTTCCCCATTGAGAAACAAATGATTTATCTCAAGTTGTTGGATGTCCTAGCCTTTAGATACTGCTAAAGTGAAAATAATTCGGATTGTGGAAGCCTTTATAACAGGAGTAAACGTTTCAAAAAAAATCCACACCATGAGTCTACTGAAACCCCTTGGCAACAAGCCTGGCTTTATGCTTGGCAAGGGTGCCATCAGCCTTCAGATTGGTGAGAAAAAACCATTTGCATTGCACCACATTAAACTGAGAAGAAGGAGAAACCAATTCCCATGTTTGATTCCTTGAAAGAACCTCAAATTCTGCCTCAATGGCAAGTTTCCAACAATGGGCAGCAGTATTACTATTAGGCTCTCATGAAATAGGGCAAAAACACTAAAGAATATAGGAATAGAAACACTAAGATAAGACATAGGTTTAAAAATTCCATATTCAGATCGTGTTTGCATTTGATGGATGGATGTAGACAGGGGAGGACAAGGCAAAGGAACATAAGAAGGTTGTGATGTGGTAGAGGAAGGAGAGGACAGAGGAGATAGGGATGTAGAAGGGGATGAGAGGAGAGGAAAGAAGGAGCAGAGACAGGACAGAGATGAGAGAATGTCAGAGCTAATGAGTGGAGGAAAGAAGAGGAAGGATCTAAGATGGTAGAGAGGAAGAAGAAAGCGCAAGAGGAATAATGGAGGATGATGAGAAATGAAAAGGAGGAGCAAACTGATGTTGTTGCAGAACAGAAGGGGAATTAGAGCAGGAAGAGGAAAATATATATGAATTGGGAAAGGAAACTTCATCAAAAATAACTGTGCTGGCAATATAAATTCTACCAAAGGAGTGAAGGCATCAAAATCCTTTGTGGGAGGGGTTGTAACCCAGAAATATGCATTTGGAGGATTTAAACTGGAATTTGTGATGGTTGTAAGGTCTTTAAAATGGATAACAGGCACATCCAAACACATGAAAGGAGGAGTAATCAAGAGGTTTATCAAACAACAATTAAAATGGGGAAACATTCTGTAGGACCGGAGGCAGCCTATTGGGATATAGAAGTAGTAGTAAAAGCATCCCACCAAGAACACAGATTCATGGAGGCTTAGCAAGAAGTAAAGTCAATTTTAACAATGGAGCATTAGCACATTCAGCTTGCCATTTGTTGGTGAGTATAAGGGCAAGGGTGTCAAAATTCAATGCCAAGAGCATGAAGATGAGAAAGAAGTTTGCGAATTTCCCCTCCCCAATCTGTCTGGGAGCATTTAATCATGGTGTTGAATTAGCTTTCAACATAACGAATAGTGGATGAAACTTCAGAATTTCAGAAATTGATTGAAGTATCAAACAGAAACTACGTATAATCATCACAAAAGATAAGGGTAGAACCTTGTGCATCAATGGAAGTATATGGGAAGGTCTAAACCATCATAATTAATAATAAACTGAAATAGTTTTGTAGTCTTAGAGAGGAGTGGAAGGATGGGTAGCCTTCGATGCGTTTTTACCCAAACTAGCCAGCTACACAGAAAAGAGAGAAATATATTGCGGTAGTGAACATTTAACTGTTTGATAATGCAACTGAATGAGGGTGGTCAAGTCTATTGTGCCACAATGAAAGCAAATTATGAGATTTATTACAGGAGGAGCAGAAATTGGAAGTTGAGGCTAAATCTGCAGATGATGCCAAAAATGAAGATGAAAAATCCATAGAGGGCATCAGAGAGGTAGTTGAAGATGCCAAATGAGTGTTGTAGTCGTGAGACTTAGGAACCAAAATTGGTGCAGGAGATGAGTGTGAGTAGAAAGGAGTAGGATCCAACTAGTATAGTCCATTATATAGACGTATATTGAGAAGAAAGGTTTTGTCCTTGACAAAGCAACATGAGGAATTAATTAAACTCAACAAAAACATCGTTGTCCAGGGTAAATTTTGAAATATATACTGATAAGATTTAATTTAATGGAAGGAATCAAAAAAAGATTTTTGAAGCTTGAGAGAAAGAGAAGTGGGAAAGAGGGCATGCTAGTGTGAGAGATAGCAAGGTAAGGGAAAACCATTACCTACTGAAAGACGAGCAGATCTTGTATATTCAGTTTTGGAGTCCAAGGAGGTGTCATCTGCTCTAACACCACTGTCATGCAACCAGGCCTTATTGTACGTTTATTATAGTGGCAGAGGCCAAATAAGCTTGAGAGGAGGAAGATTCCTTCCGAACTTTATGAAAAATCCGATACCCGATTCGAATGGAGAAAGGTAAGGAGGAATATTTTAGACCCAATTATAATCGGGTTTGGAGAATTTCAGATTTGGGGATAAGGACAGGTCTGTATGTATCCTAGCCGTCCCCGACCACCCGAATATCGGATTAAATATATAATATATAAATATAATAAATATTTATTTATATTAAAAATCCCTGAAATTAAAAACATGCTGGATTCTAACATTTTCTTTTGAAGCTTTTTTTTCTTTAACTGATTGAAGCTTCTTTTTCTTTAACTGATCACAATAATTCTTATCACTATTATATGGAAAATTATTTTTTATATTCATGATTTTCTAAAATAGTTCATTTCAAAAATAGGAATAGCAGATGGATACATGAATAAGGATGGGGATGAAGATAGAAATAATAAATGGAGATGGGAATGGGGAATCTAAATCCAACCAAAATTCGACCCATTGTCATCCCTACTTTGGCACCATTGAATTACTCAAGGCACTTAACTCCTTGAGATTGAAGCAGATACGAAGTTCTTGAGAAACAAATTCTTTTGCAGTGAGATGAACAATGTACATTCAAACTGAAGACCGAGTCCTCCAAGGATGTACAAAGGCAAATCTCATCGTCAGAAAATGGATGATCAGCAGCTAATAAGCATGTGCAATTCGTTCATTTCAGAATAACTCCCTCATTTGTCATTGAATTCTTTTTTGTCGATTGAAGAAGAAAGGGAAGTTGTAACAATCTAGCTTTGGAATTCGTGGAAAACAACTGCTCCAAAACTTTCCACACTTCAGTAGTAGAAGAATCACAGGTGACAACATGGCCTAGCATCGATTCTGAGAGGGAAGAGAAAATCCAGCTCATAAGGAATTGATTTAGGCGAATCCAGATATTGAACTCTGGATTAGGAATTCGACGAAGGGGATCATTTGGATCAAAAATCAATTTAGGAGGTTTCGGTTGAGATCCAAGCAGTAACGTATGGAGATCATGAATTTTCCTTTCAATTGAATGAAGTCCGAGTCTATGGAATGAAAATAATTATTTAATAAATTTATTCCAAATATTTTTGGAGAGAGATCCATTGGGGCCACCACCTATAAGTGCCCTCCCCTCCTTGCTTTCACACCTCTCTTTGAGATCTCTCAGCTTTTTCTCCCTCTCTCAAGTGCTACAAGCACCCTTTCTTTCTCAAGTGCTTCAAGCACATTCTCTCTCAAGTGCTTCAAGCACACACTTCTCTCTTTTTCAAGTGCTTCTATACTAAGTACAAATTTTGGAGGAATATTTTGGTATTCGAGTTGTATTGCATCTTACTAGAATTTTCGATGTGAATCTGGTTGTTAAATCTGGAGGCAGAGTGTCGGTTCCCTGCACTCAGTTCAGAAACCACATGAAGTGAATCTCTACTAGATGTAAATAATTATGCGCATAGCCATCTAGACAGATAAGTTCATCTAGCCTCTATTCTTTGTTTATTTGTTTTGGGCTAAATCAAATTCTCTAATCTCATACTCTTTTAAAGACCTTCTACAAGTGGTATCAGAGCCCAAGACAGTAGATGATAACTTGTTAGTACATGTCTAGGAAAGACTTGTCAACAAAGCGATGAGATCTTTAAGGCAAGTGGAGTATAGCAGACCATTATGACCCTCCACTTACTTAGGGACTTTCCTGGTGTACTTAACACATCTCTTACTACTGTCCTAGTGTCTATTCACCCAAAAGACCAAGTTGAACCAACAATTTTAAAGTAGATTTAATTCCTTGAATCGATGGAGACCTCCCTAGTTCAAACTCGTCCTAACACTTCCAAGATTTACCCTTTTAATGGGACATTCTTTAAGAGATGGCAAGAAAGGATTTATTCTACCATTGGTGTTGTGAATCTAGGGCATGTCTTGATAGACCCAAAACCGAAGAGTGATTATGAAGATTTGTTTAAATGGGAAAATGGTAACAAACAAGTTAAGCATGCCATTCCTTAGCACTCTCACAAGTGAACTCTTTGATATCTACTGTCAATATAAATTAGCAAAAGATATTTGGGATGCAATGACAAGAAATACATAATAGAAGATGCTGGAACACAAAAATGTCATTGAAAATTTTAGAAAGTTTCAAATGATTGAGGATAGAGATGTATCATCTCAAATCCATGTCTACCACATGTTAATCAATGACTAGTCATTGAAGATATAAAATTACTTGAACCTTTCCAAATTCTTGGAAAGACTACAAAAATAGCATGAAACACAAAAAGAAACAAATATTCTTAGAAGATGTTATAATACATATTAGGATTGAAGAACAAAATAAAACTAGGGACAAAGCTAGAAGAGCTGAGGAGCTATCCTCCAAGGCAAATGTGGTAGAAGAGAGACAAAGGCCCAAATTCAATAGGCCTAAGAGACAAAACCCTAGGTCTATGACCAACTCATCAAACAAGGGCTAAAATAGTGTTGACAAAGTATGATGATTTTATTGGGAAGGGTTATTGTAACCAAGGTCTCTTAATTATGTTGAATGTTTCAGAAATATTTAATAATAAATAATTTCCTCTTTTGCTTACATAGTTGTTTCTTATGATGTTTAGCATGGTAGATTAAGACATGTGATTTTTTCTTATAAATGGTTGAATTAAGTTTAATTTCCAAATTGTCCTTAGAAAACCATGGAAAATGTGAAGCATGTGTAGAATCTAAAACCACAAAGAAATCTTACAACGGGTAGAAAGAGAGTAAGAACTATTAAGTTTGATTCATAGTGACTTAGAAGACGTAAAAAAAATTATCACTAGAGGTTGTAAAAGGTTCTTTATCACCTTCATAGATGACTACCTGAAGATATCTGAGGTGTATCTTACAAGGGCAAAGATGAAGCAATGGATGCTTTAAATGTGTATAAGAAATGATGAAAGATAACTAAGTATGAGAAAATCAAGAGGACTTAGATTGGGGTGGAGAATATAGGTCTCAACCCTTGAATGCCTTTTGTGAGGAACTTGGAATTATACATGAAACTACTCCTCCTTATTCCCTTGAATCTAATGGAGTAGTTGAAAGAAAAAATAGAACCTAAAAGGACACGATGAATGATGTGTCAGTGAGTTCAGGAGCTCCCCTGAACTTGTAGGGGGAAGCTATCCTCTCCACCTATCATATTCAAAATAGAATATGACGAATATTTCAAATAATCATTTTATCTCTATGTTTTACTTAGATTTTTAGTATTTTTTATGTTAAATAAGTGGCTTAATGCTCTAAATATTCATCTTTATGATTAGAAAATGAGCGGAAAATGAAAGAAAATCAGCAAATTACACATGCAGCAGCAGCCACGGTGTTTTAATGTTTTCAACTGCAAGATGATCCCAAATGGATAAAATATTTATGAATGGATGGTGACACTATACAACACTCCAAGAGACCTTATTCACTAAATTTGGACTTCAAACGATCAAATTCCGACTCTTGGAAGTTGAAGGAAGAAGAGAAGAGAGCTAAAAAGTGACAAGTTGGAGAATTTTGTAAATTCAGTCCATATAATCATTTCTAAAGTGTTCTTTCTAGCCACATATGAATTCTACATGAGAAACTCCAACGATTTTTAGATTATTACAATTGGAGTTGGAACAAGAAAGTTATGTTCATGCATTGTGAAACACCTTGATATGACTTATACAAAAGGCCATATTGAAGGAGATATGGGTTGATGAGGACTTTTCTTCTGCTTGGCGTCAGAAAACCCAAACAACCAAAAAACGCCAATTTTTGACCTAATTTGAGGAGTCTTATAAATGGAGAGTAGAGAACGAAGCCTGAGGAGGTCGGTTTTGGCTAGAGGAGACGAGATCAAGAGTCCCGATTGGGACGTTTGCTCTTTGAGAGGGAGAAAACCCTCCTTAGGGTTCTTGATTAGTGCCCAAAAAGTGCTATTTTGAACCCTATATTAGATAGGTTTTGAGTGCTTTTTGCGCGCTAATCATGTCATTTATGCCAATTGAAGTGTTCAAGTCTTCCTTAGTTTCGCTTATCTTTGTTTAGAGGTTATTTTGGTTTATTTTGCAGGGGTTTTGGTGTACTGGGAGTTCGTGCTCCGAGACATATGATGAATCCCTTGAGGTGGAGCAATTGTCAACCTCAATCATACCAAAAAATCGAGAGAATGAGGCAAAGTGAAGAAAAATCAATGCGACGAGGAAGCGGGAGGCAATGCGTTGAAGATCGCTAATTAAGAATTTCGTTAAGGTGAAAATTCATTGGGATCTTAATTGATATCTTGAAAATGCTGTAATCTTAAGCGAAATTGACAATTTTAAGCTAGGCCCAAAATTTTAAGCTAAGCACTATTCTACTTGAGAATTTCGCGTTTCGCTACTCCACGAGAATTTATTAATTGTGAAGTTGCAATAATGAGTACAGCTTCAGCGAAATTTCATAATTTAAGCAACTCTCTTGGTGAGTTTAGCCTGGAATTTTACCGCTACCTAGCGAAATTTGTATGCCTTAACAAAATTCACTTTGCTGTATCACACTTTTTGTAATTAATTACAGCTGAAACTTCATTTTGGTGTGTACTCCTTGTCCCTAAATTTAGCCAAATTATTTAGGCTTTATGGTATTTTCATACATTTGGTGGCCTATATAAACCCCCTCCATTTTTGTAACCCTAAGCAACAAATTGAAAGCAAATTGCAGCAGGATTTTATTTTTGTAAATATCTTTTTTTTTTTTTTTTTTTCGTAGCTTTAGTTAGGGTTTGGTGTTTCTCTCTTCTCTCCTCTCCTTATTTTCTTGGCTGCGAAACACCCTCTTGAGGACAATGACTGAGATGCCCAGCTAAGCCTCTTTCTTTGAAGGAAGGAAGCTAGCTTGGTGGTGGGGCATATGCAGGTTGTCCTCTTGTGTTAAAAGTTACAGGTACTGTGTTTATGACCCCTATCTTCTCAAACTAGGGTTGAATATCATTTAATGTCATTAATTTGGCCAATACTTACCATGCTTTAGGATGCGGGTCAACATACTTGTTGCTAGATGCATGGTTTTTGAGATGGTCTTTCTGACCCTTTGAAGTGATGTTGAATGTTAGGGTTTCAAACCACAAGGGAGCTATAGATGCATGTTTCCTGTGTTGACTCAAAATAAGTGTTTCTAGAGTTAGTTTGCTAGTTAAACATAGTCAGGTTGTAACCGGATATAGTTGCTTGTCATAAGCGAGGATAAACAAGGACTTGTTTCTTAGTTACCAAGTTAATGACCTAAATCTTCAAAGTTAACTTTTCACACATCACTTTCAGTTTTACAATTTCGACGATTAAAACTACTTCCTTGTTTTGAAACAAGAAATCGAAAAGTCGAATAGAAAGCCTTACCTTTTACACTTATACAGATGACCTAGGATGAAAACCCCTCCCGTGTTAAATACCCCAGACCACTGTCTCTTGGTATTACAACTCTGACGTGGAGGAACAAATTATAAATTTTGTTGATTAGAATCACCCTCACGTGGCACGAATCAAATGGTGGATTAGGGGATGGTGCCCGAACTCTTTGTTTGATAAAGTTGAGTGTGTGATCAACATCACAAGTGAAGGTGACCTTTTTAACCCTTTTTGAATCCCGATTGCAGGAGCTACTTGATTCATCATACGTAATAGCGCCTTTGTTTTTGTTCTTTTACAATCAGGTTTTTATTTTAGGTAACAATAACCCTTTTGCAAGTTTGTTTGTGCTCTTTGTTGTCTGATTTTTAGTAACGGTGTTTATCGCAGCAGTGGGATAAAGACACATCGAGTGCTTCATAGAAATCGATTACCTGCTTTTGACCCCGGTCGTGAAGTCGGTGTACACCTGCTTGATACCATGGATCCACTACGAGGAGCAGCGAGAGTGATATGTACCCCCGATAGATCAATGGCCTTTATAGATCGATGAGGACCATACCCTCTGAAGTTGGTGCCCCTTCTTGCATCATACCTCCTGTGAAGATGTAGCGGTGGGGTAGTACCCCCCTACTCCACATACCATGGTATGGAAGGAAATGAAATCTATACCTCATATTAGGGATTTTGAGGGAGGTTTGCACAACCTTTAAGGAAGGAATGATGGACATGGATTTGTAGCTAAAAGCATTTCCATAACCACTGGGGTGGCCAAGATTTGGTTAAACTCCTTTGAGGCCTAGAACCATAAGAAGTGGTGAAATTTGTGATGATTCTGAAGAAATTCTTGATTGCTCCTTAAGACCAACAATTTGAAAAGACAAATTTATACACTTTCATTTCGAAGATGGTGAGAGAGGTTTGCAGTCTTCAGGAGAGATTTATGGAGACCATGGTGCATACCCACATCATGGGTTTGATACATGGATGCTGGTAAACCATTTTTATGGTGTCCTGTCTCTGCCATGAGGCGACTTTGGAAACCATGTGTGGAGGGGACTTTCTAAGTAAACATCCTGACGAAGCCATGGATTTTTTAAATTATGTGGCTGAAACTTCTAAGGGTTAGGATGAGCCAAACCCTAGGGAAATGGAAACAAATGAGGCCACCGGCCAACCATGAGGGCGGGATTTATACCTTTATGAGAGGAGGACATAGGAAGTAAGCTAGAATTTCAGCCTTAGCTAGGGAAAGTGGAGGAGCTTGAAGGAAAAAGGCTCCGTGAAGTCTACTTGACGGTGGTAGAAAATCTGCACAAACGATCCACTGCAACATTTCCAATCCTGTACATCCGAGTAGAGCAGTGTCCTATGGCCCCTTCAATGAAAGGATTTGATGTCGAGAATGTGCAACAACGGCCAGGACAAGCCACAACAATCAATGCTCCATATGGTAATGCCTATAATTCCAATTGGAGGATCACCTGACCTCTCATGGAGATGACCCCCTGCTTATGTACCCCGGGTGCCAAACCACCAGTTTGGTTCCCAATTTCAACCCCATGACCACCACCATCCTCATCTCACATGGAGCAAGCCATTTAAATTTGAGTAAGGTGGTGAGCAACTTTGTTGAGGAACAAAGGAATTAATGTCTGGCCAGCGCGAAAGGATTAATCTTGTAGAAAGTACCTTGAACAAGAATAGATGGGCTGAGAGAGCAATCTAAACCGAAAATTGACAACCTACGTTGATCACTGCGAGAGATCAACAAGTTCTTTGGAGAGTGAAAATAGGAAGGTTCCCTTCCCAAACGGTCTCAAACCCAAAGGAATCCATGAGGTAGGATCATCGACAATTAGGAATGGATGAGGTGAGGTGAAGGCTATAATCACCCTGAGGAGTGGAAAAGAGGTTGATCAACCCATGCCAAAGCCTGTTGAAGAATCCAGTGTGGAGAAGAATCATAAATATATTATTCTCCTAAAGGAGGATTCAATGAAATGTACTGCGATACCACCTCCATTTCCACAAGCACTTATTAAAGCAAGAAGAAGGCATCTCAACAAGGTGCATTTTAGAAGTCCTACAAGTGAAGGTTAACATACCTCTATTGACATAATCAAAATAAGTCCCTTCTATGCAAAATTTCAAAAGATCTTTCGTGACAATCAAGAAGTGATTGTGCATTGAGAAGAAGGCATTTCTCATCAACAAGTCGCTATAATCCAAAGCAAATACTCCACAAATACAAGGGATCTGTGATCTCCCACACTCACTAATATTAGTGGAATTCGCGTGAGACAAGTCATTGCTTGATTTAGGAGCCGTTGTGAACCTAATGCCGTATTCAAAAGATACTACAGCTAGGGTTTAGGTGAACTTCTTAAACCTACCAACATCACACTATCATCACGATAGATCGCTTAAAATCCCTAAGGATAGTTGAGGATGTCTGGTGAAAATAGACAAATTTACTACTCAAGATTTTGTAGTGCTTGACACTGAGCAATTGCAAGTGAACCCACCATGGTTCCTGAACTCCATTTTAGGGAAGACCATTTTCGCTGATGCAATAATGCAATAATAAATTGTTTAATGGAGCTCATGCAACTTTTACCTTTGGTAACATGACCTTGAGTTAAAACATCTTTCATTTGAACAACAAGCAAAGTTGCTAGAATATAAAATCAAATAATCGATGAAGTTGTTTCAAATGGTCGCATGAAGGGAAGCACAAAGGTCTAGGAATTGCAAGGAGTAATTAAATGCATGAGATGAAGAGATATTGGTCTTGCCATCAACACCTACCGCAGAAGCCACCGCTTCAATTCAAAAGCCACAAGAAGGACCACTCAACAATTGGACACCCAACACCATGCAGTCAACTCCAGCTACCGCAGGGTCGAGGAGATCATCTCTCCTCGACCCTCCTCGAGTAATTCAAATCGAGCCGGTCCTGGTTTTCAAAAACCGATTGCGTTTCAACAATTTTTCTTTTGTCTTAATTTAGTTAATTTTGATAATTTCGCTATTTTTTTCGAAAGTTTCCTAAATTAGCGCTTTTTCCCTTTAGTAATTTTGTTTATATACTTCTGAGAAGTTTTGAATTAATTTAATTATAGTTTTATATATAATAATTTTTTATTATAATACTTTATTTCATATAGTACTAATAATTAATCTAAAATTTTGAATCACAGTGGAGGCAAGTTGGCCAAATTCGCTACAATTAGCCAAATTGCAAAATGACTCTTCTACCGCCGGTCCCAGCTTATAAAAAGAGGGATGGCGATTCATTCACTTCAGATTTTCTCCTAGTCTCTTTCTCGAGCCACCAAGCAGCCGCACCGAGCCGCCCCGAGCGTACCGACACCACCAGCCTGCCCTCGCACGACCGAGCCACTGCAAGCCTCCGCTCTCGCCGTAGGCCCCGCGGATTCCTTTGCCTTGATGCTTCGCATCCTAGCCTCGTACCGATCGAGACCGACCGAGCCCAGACCGAGTCTCCATCAAGCCGTCAGACTACCACAAGACCACGACCGAGCCCCGGGTCACCACCGGCTGGCGGTTCTGTACTTCGGCCCCGCTCTACTCGCTTCACTGCTTGAGCTGGCGACAGGTTTGGTGATAGCGTTCGCATCTTATAAATGCATCTGCGACTTCGAGTCGTCATGAGATTACTGGCGTCGACCGCGTCAGGACCCTCGTGCTCCCGAGCCCAAATGCACAGGCCTCGCTCCACGGCTGGGTCTCATCGAGCCTTAACTGGGCTATCCCAGCCGGTGAGCCAGCGTGAGCCTGGCCTCATCTCAATTGCTTCGCAGTGACTCGCCACCTCCAAAGGAGCCCCGCTCAGTATTCAAAGGTTCCGCCATTTTCGTGAGTCTAGCTCCTTCCGTATTATTCGGGACTTCAGATATGGTTCGTGACGAGGGTCCCGCCTTCTACCGCGGTCGATTCAAGACACTCCGAGCGAGAGGCTCACTCTGGGGCCTCCGGTCCCGCTCCAAGACCATCACCGGGGTCCCCGAGGCAAGAAATGAGGAGCCTCAGGATTTGACACGCACACCTGACGGACCCCGGGGCCCCATCACCGTACCGAGGAGAGCCAGAGGGTCTCGATCTCTGCCGGCCCGCACACGGCCCCTGGCTAGTCATCTTCCCTCCCCTACGCAACCATCATCACAGTCATTGCAAGAGGCGATGATCATCGCTTCTCACATTACCAACCTCCGTGGATCGAGGTCAAGAAATCGTAGGGAACCCTATTCCGGTGGAATGTACGACTCCACCTGCAGAGATTCATCGAGAGTCGTACCATGATGTCCCAACACAGGGCTGATCCCAGTCTAGGAGTCCATGAGATCGGGACGAGGATTATTCACTCACCGCCATGACCCGAGGCGACTATTACCCACGAGTGGTGCCGGCACTCCACTACCTATGACATCTCGAGGGAGCGTACGGTCCGCGCGAGCCAGCGCTCTTCATTTTCATGATCGCCGTGGAGTACTCAGAGCGGCCGATATTTCAGCAGCCTTTTGGGCCTCGCGTGATACCGTTCGCCAATGCAGAGGTTATGAGACGGGGCTCACCCACCTCATCGAGAGATGGTTCGAGCACCGTCAGACACTACACTGACTCGCATTTTATGGGAGGCGCCCCGCCCCGATGCTAACGATCGACCATTTATTCAACGAAGTCCGTTCTCGCTACATGATTACGGTGACAATGCGAGGGGAGCCATCTCGTGAGGCTCTTTAATGGATCTCTGAGGGATATTGGTTCGCCCCTCCAGCCGGGTGATGACCTCCTTGATGCATTTCGAGGAAAAGTGTCCACTAAGGACTTGAAGCACGAAAGCAGAGAGCATTCCACTACTGATGTCGAGACTACTCTGCCAGGTTCTCGAGCATATGGGATTCCCAGAGGCGCCGAGGATTGAGATGAGAGTTAGATGCCCTGTTCCTCGTCACGGAGCGTGGATGACCATGTCCCAGGATCTTCCCGATCCCTCCCGACAAACAGGACCCGTGGAGGAGGCCGGTCAGTGGCCGAGACTTCCAGAGACGTATGTGCCCCGCCCGAGCTCCGAGACGTAGGAGTCCAAATTGCATGTCACCCATCTCCTCCTCCACACACCACATCCGGGCAGCCGCAGCTACAGATACACCCCACCCATCTTATTCGAAGACACCACTCACTCGAGTATGTTCACGCCAAATACAGAGATAAGAGTGGTGATGGATGCTATTTGCGGGCTTTGTGCCAGCCACACGCACTTCAGATCGCAGGCCGGCCCAAGGTCACCTACGCTCAGCCAGATCATGACGATCCGGGTCTTCCTCGTGTTCCTAACGTAGAGAGGAGCCCACCACGCATACACCCTATTTGGATGTATCAAGCCATGCCAGCCAGCTAGCCATAAGACCACCACCACCACAAAGAAATGTGGAGGTGGTTAGGTTTCTTTTATGATTTTTGTATAGTTACTGCCTTTATCAATAACTCCATCTACCATTTTGATTAGGATTTATGTATTAGCCATAGTAGGCAAAGGATATTTTTTTATGTTTAGCTTTATTCATGTATTAGCCATTTTGGCTATATCAAAAGCTGTCTTCGCCTATATATGTGTATTTTTGCATACCATGTTTGCATCACCACGTGTAAATGTTTTTATTATTTCAATCAACACCTGAATTGCATATAATCGACAATTGGAATCACCTGTGTTAGTAAAATAGAATCCCCGTTGGACACCTTTATGTTAAACAAATTCATGCTTGAAATGGGGCGGCCAATTGCGCTCCAAAGATGCTCAACTTGAACATTTCTCCCTTAAGCTAATTCACTACATCGCACACCCGATTGTTTCAATGTCGCCAAATTTGTTTGCCTCCTTTCGCTCAGATAGCCGGCCTTAGGTATGTTGGCAACTTAGGATAGGTTTTGTTACTCCACATTTGAAGACCAATGGGTCTTCCAAAAAGGAAAAGAAAAGAAAAGCAAAAAAGAAAAAGAGAAAAGAAAATGTCGTAGTTGTTTAAACCCGAGCACGTCCGTGGTATACGGCTTAAAGCTCGTCTCGATGCCCTAAGCCTTAATTTCCTGGCTCGGGGGAGTCATCGATTTATGTTCAAGACATAAGTGGATAGGGTATGAGCTTTGAATTACAGGGGGTGCTGATTTTCAAGCCTGGTCCCGAGTCCGGTGAAGCCCAGAGTTTCTACGGTCATGATCCTGGCTTATGTCTTAAACCTCCCACTGTCAGAGCTCACCTAGGACCCGCTATAATGACTCCTCGTGAAGCTCCGATTTTAAGCATTGCACCCTACATTGTAGTTGAATAAAGAAAGAAGAGAGTAACTAGGCCATATCTAGGTTGTTCAACAACTTATGCCATGTCCGCTAGGGTCAGAGGGGACAATTTTTTGCAAATTTATCGCTTAATCTGGTTATATAAAGAGCCATTAGACTTAAAATTCAAGTTGGTGAATCATGAACCAATATCAATTTCGAAATTATTCTTGTATGGTTTCGCTCTTTCATGTCGTGGGCTAAACTTGGTGTCAATTTTTCGCCTTAAGTGTATGTTTATATGTACATAAACTCCATAAACTTTTGAAAATCACTACATGCATCTCCTTTGCTTTCAGACAAGTAAGGGACTAGCAACGTTCGTTGGGGTGATTAAGGCTCAAAAAGGCTATTTCAACCCATTAGATAGGTTTTATGATTTTTGCGCTTAATCATGTCATTTATGCCAATTGAAGTGTCTAAGCCTTTAGTTTCATTTATGTCATGAGGTTATTTTTGGTTGTTTGGTGCTTGGTGTACTTCGGGAGTTCGACATCGAGACATATGATGAATCATGAAGATCGGAACCCAATTGTCAACCATCAACTGATACCAAAATCAAAGAGAGAATGAAGGCAAGGAAGAAAAATCAATGCGCAGAGGAGCAGAGGCAATGCGAAGAAGATCACACCTGTGGAATTTGCTAAGATTAAGTAAAATTTCCTTACTTCGATTAAGCAGGGGTCGCAAATTTTTAGTTGGTAAATTTCAATCTTACCGAAATTGACAATTTTCGCTAGGACCCAAAATTCTCGCACTATTCCTAATCTTAAATTTCACGCTGGCGATTTCACAAGACCATGAGTTAGCTAAATTTCGCTAGCTAGCGAATTGAAGCTGAAGCCTAGCTAAATTGGCTGCTTATCTTCGTGATTTCATATCTAGCTAAATTCAGAAGTACCAGCGAAATTCAGATGCCTTTAAATAAATTCATCGCTTGTCACACTTTCTTTTGTAATTAATGCAAACCGACTTCAATTTTTGTGTATTACTCCTTGTCCCTAAATTTAGCTAAATTGTTGTGCTTTTATGGTATTTTTCATACATCAGGCCTATATAAGCCCCTCCCATTTTGTAACCCTAAGCAACAAATCGAGAAAGCAACTTTTGGCAAGTTTTTATTTTGTAAATATCTTTCATAGCTTAGTTAGGTTTGGTGTTTCTCTTCTCTCTCCTCTTTCCCTTATTTTGCTGCCAAACACCCCTCTGAGGATGACAACTCAAGAGATGTCATGTTTCCTTTTCTTTTAGAGGAAGGAAGCCAGCTTGTAAGGGCATATGCAAAGTTGTCCTCTTGTGTTAAAAGTTACAGGTACTGTGTTTATGACCCCTATCTTCTCAAACTAGGGTTGAATATCATTTAATGTCATTAATTTGGCCACAATACTTAATATGCTTTAGATGCTGTATACTTATTGCTGATGCACTGTGGGTTTTTAGATGGTCTTTACGAGCCACCGAAATGATGTCAATGTTGTGGTTTCAACTAAAAGGGGCTATGTATGCATGTTTCGTGTTGACTAAATGGGAGGGTTTCTAGGGTTAGGTTTCATAGTTAAACATAGATCCGGTTGTGGCTTGGACTATAGGTTGCTTGGTTTCATAACGTTTTGAGGATAAACCCGAGACAAATTTTGTTCGTCCTGGGCTACCAAGTTAGTGACTCAAATCTTCAAAGCTAACTTTTCACACATCACTTTCGCTTACAATTTCTCAAAATAGCTAAACTACCCAATCGTTTGAAACAAAAATCCAAAAGTCCTAAATTAGAAAGCCTTTACCTTTACACTTATGCAAATCATTCCTAGGATGAAAAACCCATCCTGTGTTCGAATCTTTCTTAGATCACTATACCGCAAAGAGCTTTGACTGATTTTGCAAAGATAGGAGGAACTTAGGTATAAATTTTGCTGATTCCTGAACACCCTATCAGGGTACTTAATCATTCTCCTTGTTCTTGGCTTCTCAGACTAGAGAGGAGGATTAGTAGATGTTCCTCAAGATTTGGGAGAAGAACTGAGGATTCGGAGGAAGAAGACCAAGGACTCACATCATTTTCCACCATTAAAGTTCCTTCTTTCCTTTTTCTCATGTTTTATCTTAATTTTGGGATGCATCAAACCTCTATTATGTTTTAATTTCTTAATCTAGGGTTTTGGTTGTATATTGAACATGAATCTTATATCTATTTGTTAATTTTCTCTTTTTCATTGTTTCTCCGTACCTTGCCTATCTATCGATTCATGGCATGTTATTACATATTGATTTCTAGCTAATCTCAATATGGTGAGTGGTCTTCAGGAGATATGAGAAGGAGCAAGGAATTTATTAATAGAATCAACCCACTTAGCCCGGTAGTGTAGAAATTATCCGTAATTAGGAGGCGTGTGAGACTCTTGGGTCTTAAATCATCTCTAATGCTTGGGGTTGAGCTGAGAAGCAAGAAACCTACTATTAGTTGGTAGATTATTTAACCTCGAGATATGCTTTTAATTAAATTAGGCAAGAGTCGCCTTGGAGAGTTTTTTCAAGAGACAACAAGATAGAATTTTGGCTTAGATATAATAGGATTGCCCAATTGCACCAAATACCCTAGGATCTTATCATCTCTTGGTATCCCTTAGTCATAGTTCATTAGTTCTATTAAGCTTTCATTATTTTAGTTTAGTTTAGTTTAATTTCTATTTCAATCCATAAACATTGACCGTTTGGATATTAGATAAGTAGTCTAATTTTGGTGCTTAGCATCCCCCATTTCCCTGTGGATCGATATCCGTACTTAGGTACACTTTATTACTTGACAAGCGTATACTTTGTGAGAATAGGCGCTTATTTCTTATTTTACTGCATAATTTTATATACATATTACGTTTACGCTTATCAAAATACCCTATAAGAAGACCAATAAGACTCCTTATGAGTTATGAAAAAGATATACACATAACATTGGATACCTAAAAGTGTGGGGGTGCTTAGTAAAAATACTTCTTCTAGAACCAAAGAAAAGAAATTTCAGTCTCAAACCTTTCTTGATGCAAATTCTTGATTGATATGTAGAGAATAGTGCTGCCTATAGGTTTCTTGTCATCAAATCAGAAAATGGCCTAGTGGAAGTAAACTCTATAATTGAGACTAAGAATGCAGACTGACTTGAAATTTTTTTTCCTTGGAAACAAATGCTCAATAACAAGTTCAAAGAAATCTTAGAATTGAGTCTAGTGATCCTTTTGAACTGGAACTAAGAAGAAGTAAAAGAGAAGGAAAGAAACTAATCTTATTGACGACTTTTACACTTTCCTTGTTCACTACAAAAAAACCTGCATTTAGAGACGGGAGAATTCCAGACATATTAGAGACGGAATTTTTGGTCTTAAGAATGATGGTACATGATTCCTTCCATCTCTAATTCGTCTTTGATCAGAGATGGAAAGATTCCATCTGTAATCAGAGACGGATTTTCCGTCTCTAAATAGAGACTGATTTTCCATGATTATCCGTCTCTAATTCCCAAGGACCAATTTCATCTCTAATCAAAGACAAATTTTGTTCCGTCTCTAATCAAAGACCGAATAAGTCTATGTCTAATCATAGACCGAAATAATCCGTCTCTAATCGGACACGGAATTTCGATTCAAATTCTCTTGATCGTAGACGTCGATTTCGCCTTTGATCGTGATCAAAATACTCTGGTTTCATCAAAGACCTAATTTTCCTGGTTTTCGTATTGTGAGACTAAAAAGTTTTCATCTCTAAAGCTATCTCGGATCTGAGATAGAAAATTTTCGTCTCTATTTCTAATCATAGGTGGAAAAAACTGCCTCTCATTCCTCGCCTATATATACTAATATTTTTTACTGATATGTCTTGACTTTTCATACTGATCTTGTTGTCATTCAAAGCCAATTATATGCAATCATTAAAATATAGTTTAATAGTTAAATTAATAGTTATCATTAAATAAGTTGAAATACACAATACTAATTAATTATAAAATCAATAGTATTCTTAGTCAACAAATGGTAATATTAGTGTCGAATATAGCTACTGATCATTGTCACAAGTCGGTTACTAAGGGGTAACACAAAAAAAAACAACAAACTGTGGTTTTACTCGCTCCTCGCATCCGGGCTCGTGATCTCCCGGAATCTTTGGGTCATGCCTTTGTAATATTCTCGCGATTCCTCCTCTCCCCATTTTTGGTTTCGTCAGATTTTTTTCATTGCCCTCGTGAGATTTTTGGTACTGGTCCTACAAATCCTTAAACCGATCACGTAACAGCTTATTCTCTTCCTACGCATGCTGCAATTGATCCTTTAACTCATGGCTATGACCTATCGCGGTGAAGTGTCACTAAAAGAGGCAATGTTGGAGTATGTTGATATTTCAGAGCCAATACTGTATAGTCTCAATTTCTTCACTCCCCCGACATTTTTAACAAAAATTTCATTCTCATCAATCGGACGGTGTCTCGAATCCACCCCCTCCTCCTGTCAGGGACATCTTTCTCGCAAATGAAGGAAATCATCATGCACTCCAATAACACATCATATTAGGAATTTAAGTAAATTTAAGAATGAAAGAATTACCATTAATATAATAAAACATTAAAACCTAACCATGCGTTTGGCATGTGAAGAATGTGTGATAGATCCTTCGATATGAGTGGTAGGTTCATCGGCTTGCTGATTTAGCTTGTTTTTTCGTGCTCTTACTATTTACTCAGGCTTATTGAATCCATCATTCCATGCCCTTCCAAATATCATCAAAAACATAGGTCAGCTTCCATTTGGCATTCTTAATGGTCTAAATGAAACTCTCAGATTCCACTGAGCGTCGCTTTCTCCCAAAAAGAATCTTTACCATACCACTTATTTTTGATCCCACCGAAAAATTATTTCTATAAATTTGAAAAACAAATACAAGATAAACTCATTTTATATTTTAAAATTACAATATATTTGAAAGAAATATTGCCTTAAAATCAAAATACAAATCCTTAGTGTTATGAGGAATGTTCTTCCAAGATACTCGCCGTTGTGAAGTAGCCACCGGAAGTCTCGTGATCATCCTGTGAGCATTTTTCGAGGCAACAACCTATGATGAAAAATTACTTTCTTGTTAGTTTCAAGACAAAAGAGTTAATAATACTAAACAAATAAAGAAATCATTTTCTTGGTAACGATATTAATCGTGATTAGATTGGATAATTAAATGCTATTGACTTAAATTTCAACTGAAAATGACTTGAACATATATTTTTATCCGTAATCTTATATACAAGCAGGGACAAGGTTTGCGGTTTGAACCTTCTTATGTTGGTTAAGTGGACAGAGTACTTAATGGGATAGCTCCAAATTTCTAGCTAAGTTCAAGAAAAATGATGAGATGATGGGCTTGACTAGCAAGATCTAAAAAAAAACTAAAAGAAAAAAAAAAAGTGTAGACTATTTTTTGTTTGTCTAGAGAAATGGAGCTGGAGCGAAAGACAAGCTCTGCTTAAGCAAGATACGTGGGCTGCAACTATTACCTTTACTCCGTGTCTCATCCCAAAAGACTAAGGAAGGGGACCACAAGCCCAGCTCAATGTGACTCCTCTTGCTCACATTTACCAAGATCGCTTGCTCAAGATTATTTAAATCCTCACCCCACCAATTACCACCAACATGCACTTGAATAAGATAGTTAATTTTGCTAATCAAACTTTTAATTCACCGGTTTATAAGGTTAACTCCGAGCTAATCGTGTGATTTAAGTGTAAGTCGGGTCAATCTTGTTTTTTTAAACGCAATTTTATCAATAGCCAAAATAAATGTGGAAGCCACTTTATTAAGGGTTAATTGATATATGATGATATATATAGTATAGAGTATATATATATATATATATATATATATATATAGCCAATAAAAAAGAAAAATTAATATCACAATTATTAGTCTTTTTTACTTTTCTTTTTGATTACTTGAAAACTCGTGAGTATTCTAGTGTATTGTTACATGTCATCTGGTAATTAAATAAGATCAATTATGACTATCTTTCATTAAAGAACTTGAGTGGTAACTAAATTTTTAGATTGATGGATAGTAATGTTTATGGCATGTTAATACAATACTTGCTTCTATCATATGAAGAAAATTAAGCTGATGAAAGCCATTTCTCTTTCCCCTCAACAGTGACCATCTCAGGGTCGACCTGTGCACCATCGTTGTCGTCTCAACATTTATAGATTTAGCAACATATGCTGATGCAGCCAATTCTGGGTACTGATAGTGCCTAAAAGGTGGCCGACGGTGGGAGGATGGTCAGGCTAAAGGAAGTTTTGACTATATCATGGGAGCCATGTCTTAGGTCTCTAGGACATGATTTATCTCATCAACAGACTCTCTCCAAGCTCACAAGTACATACTCTTACCTCTAAGTCATTCTTCTTCCTTTTTGGCAATTTACCCATTCATACATATGATGGTTAGTAAACCAACCACCCAAGAGGTTCATCAACAAGCATAAAGTGTTAATCTACAAGCATGTCACCGATGTATCTTATATCGAAGTGGCAATTCGCACAAGAGAAAGGAAAGGTGTCAATATGGGGTGGATTATACAAGAGTTCATGTGCTGCATCGAACATCTTCCTTTATTTAGTTTAAGGATTCAGACATGCATCTTAAGAAATGTATTGATAACACTCACACTTCTGGATAGCCTCATTTTTATCAGGAAGGAAGAAAACCAAAAAGTTGGGCCAGCTAAGATACAAAAACGTAATAGAAATTTCCAAGCAATTGATACTGGATAGTTAGATTTCAATATTATCTTAACTTAGTGTACTTTCATACTTGGGTGGCCTTTCAAGGTTTTTTTTTTGGAAACAACTTTTCTTGGTATACCGTTCTTGTTCTCTGAATTTAATGTTTACTGTGTTCACTATGTTTTTCAAAATTAAAAAAAAAAAAAAAGTAGGAAACAAACATGGTAACTGTGTTTTTCCTGTTCTCATTGTTTTTCTAAACAAAAATAAATAAAAAAGGTTTTCAAAAACTGTAATCAAATAGGCTCCAGGTTTCTGAAATCAAGTTTTTTTTGAAAGAATATTTTGATCAAATCACCCAAAAAAATAAAAAACAATATTTCTCAAACTAAATCTTAAATCCATTTATTAACTAAAAACCCAGTCCGTCAACATAACAGCTTGGCCACAATCTATTTTAAGGGAAATACAAGTTGTCTAGACCATTAGACTAGGCCACAACCTGTCCCCTTTTGTAAATCAAAAACCTGCTAAAACCAGCTTATAGTTGCTTGGAGCAATGCTTCGTTTCTAAACTCAAAAAAAAAAAAAAAAAAAAAGCAAATATATATATTTGATAAGTAAGCCAGCAAGATGTATTTATAGAAAAATAGAGTAATAAATTTTTTCCCTAATTGTTGTTGGGACACGAATTTGGATGATTGATGATGTGTCTTGGTAGCAACCGGTCTAACAATAAATAAAAATGAACCTATTTCACAAAATACCATACATCATGTGGCTTAAATTTGTAGAAAATATAGGGAATCTAAATGAAATGGTTCTAAGTTTTAACAATAATAATGGCTAGATACCATTTGCATTTCACATTGGAAACACTGACGAGTGCTGTCCTAAAGGCAATTGATCATCAGAGGTGAAGCTGCTGGGAACACAAACTACTCCTTTTAATTTTGTATAGAAACACTTGATGCCCAAAGATAATAACCTTTCAATGCTGTCATAAATAAAAGACAATTTATGTATGCAAGCAAGTTCAATCAAGTCAATTTTCTTTCCTGTTTTTGTAAAACATGCCATTTCTGAATAAGTAAATCTCAACCGCTAAAGGTAACATATCTATCAAAAAACTGCTAAAGGTTGTTATAAAGAAGAAAGATAACACAACCCCTTAATAGCCTAAATGTAGCTACCTTCCACTACAAGGAAGTGAGCTTTTAGTCACAATCTCAAACCAAAAGTAAGACCGCGCAACCATGATATAGATGCTAAGAAATTGGCTCACAACTAGGCGTGGCTACAGGGGTATAACTAAAAGAGAACAATTTTAGTCTTAGCCTCTACAGTGTGGATGAGCCTATGGATGGAGGCATTTTTGGCCTTAACTAAAAGAGACGACTACGGATTGCGGTTATTTTTCGTCGCAACTAAAAGAGCCATATGGATGGGGCCTTTGCCACAACTAAAAGAGTGGTTTGGATGTATATTTTCAGCCAGAACCAAAAGAGTGGCTATGGATGCTAGGGCATTTTTTGGTCGTAACTAAAAGAGTGGCTGATTGTGTTTTGGTCGCAACTAAAAGGGTTGTTTCGATGGGGTTATTTTCTAGTCGCAAACTAAAAGAGCTACTGGTGGATGAGGATATTTTTGGTCAAGAACTAAAAGATAAAGGCAAACTAAAAGTGGCGGCTGGTGGATGGGGCAATTTTCGACACAACTGGTGCCACTTGCCATAATATGCAAGTTATTTTGTGGTTGCAAATCAAAATTATGACTATGGATGGAGACTTTTTTTGGCCGCGCAACTAAAAAGAGTTATCTACTGATGACATCGCTTCCTCGGGCCGCAAACTATAAGAGAGAGGATATTTGACTCCGATGAAAAACATATTGATTTATCGAGAACGCCTGCTATTTTAAATTAATTTAAGCCAGATTGACCCATGCTGACGAAGAAACAGTGAAATAGCATTGAAAACAAAGTATTCAATCAAAATATTCAGATTCACAAAATGTCCGAAAAACTACATCAACCAAAAATGAAAAGCATTGAAAACAAAATATTCAAGTCAGCAAAGCAGGTCATTGTTTTTAGCTCAAGAGCTACACCTAAGCTTTTCTGAGACTCCGTCATGATGCTGCATTCAAATAAACCAAATAGTTAACAAGAAGAGTGATCCTAATGCATCCACGGACCGAATGTTGCTGCGTGAGTGAAACCAAAAATCGCCCATCTTTTCTCTTCCGAATCAGAGCGATAATGTCAAACCAAAACTGGATTTAGAGTAAATAAAAAGTGCACCAACAGAAACAATTAAGCTCTGTACAGGTAAGAAAGAAAAAATAAACTAAATACTTGCAAACATACCCAAGATAATAAAACCAAGTAATTCCATCCAAAGAGTGACCTAGCGTAACACACAAAAGACAGCATAAACTAGGTCGGGTTGATAAAATAAAATACTCAACGACTATTTTTCTTCCATGAGATGAATTCAAACATTCCCTGAATGATAAAACCAAGCAACCCAGTCCAAAACAGAAACTAAAGCAAACACAAAAAGACAGCACACACTAGCGCAACAAGTAAAATCGTCCTATAACCGACTTATTTTATGAACACGGAAATCTGTTTGTAACTGCTGTCTAAAGGTTTATGTACCAAATATTATGTCCTAGCACTTCAGATTTGCACGCTTTTAGTTTGAACCATGTGAGATGTGATGTTTCTTTGAATATCTTGGTGCATGGAGTGCAGCGAGTAGGGTTTTTTTCAGTACTTGATGATGGATAACATGTATCTATTTAGTGTGGAAAGGCTTTGTTTAATGTAAAAGAAAACCCATATGCCGGCCACTATAGATTTATGTTATGGAAATAAAAGGAAAACCCAAAATATTATATTCTGAACTCTTGTTTAACCACTGTTACCATCTGGAAGTAAGTACTGAAATCAGTCCTTAAAATATTTAATGTAACTGATTTGGCCATACTGACTGGTCTTACCTTCCTAGTTTTACCACCCATCCCCACAGCCAACAACCAACACTTCTTGCTAATATCTGATATGGTAATACGTCAGCTCTTTTGAGCTCAGAAGATATTAAGATAGCACAGATTTTATTTAGATAGCAGCAGATCCTTCCATAACTGTGAAGTATGCTCCACCTGGGCTCTTACCCCATCAGTTCTTCCTCTTGGTGAGACTTTGAAGGCCATGCATAACATCAACAAAGTGCTAGGAGGACCTCATATACATTTTCCAGTCATAAAACTGCTACTTCACTCACATTAGTGCCCGTGTGTCAAGGGAGATTGCCTCCAAAATCATGCCATCTCCAGTACTCTAGCTCCCAGAGATTGCTGCTGTGATGGACAGGTCCCTGTTTCATCTCCAACAGGTCCCTGTACAACTAAGCTCCTACAATACTAAAACTAATGGATGACAACCAACCTCAAGAAAGAAAAAAATTCATACGGAAGAGGGGCAATTGATACTAGATGCCATAATGAGAATCTAGGATGTATGAAAAATAATACCAGGTAGGCTATCCAATCAATGAGACCTTAGTTCACTGGGTTACCAAGAAGCTTTATCTCCAAACCTGCATAAGGAAAGATAGTTTTACTAAGAAAATTTTTTGGTGGTATAATACAACAAAAACAAAGTGTATCTATATTTCTATGCATACTCAACTCCCTTTTCACAAATATTGGCCTTATTGGTCATAGTGTCTTTGCTGAAATTGAAGCATTTGTTGCATCATATTCTGCATTTGTTGCATGTGTTGTTGCATTATCTCCATTTGTTGTTGTTCTTGTTGTTGTTGCAGTTGTCCTTGTTGTTGTTGAATTTGTTGTTGCATTTGCTCCTCACGTTCTTGTGTTTCCTTTAGCTTTGATGCAAGGGCTGCATTTGTCTCTTTTTTTGTTACACCAAATACGGATGTAAGAGTTGCACCAAATCCCAAACTACGTACACGATCATGCCTCTCCGGGCCCAATACTTGCGTGTATATGTCGTTTACTGACAATGGAGTGGAAGACGAAGACTTCCATTTGTGATTGTGCTTGAGCAACCATAATCTCTCAAATTGGGCCTAAAATGATGTTAAGAAGATTCGCTCTAGATTAATATATAAATGCATATAAGATTTTTTATTAAAAACGTAAGTTTAGTACTTACTATAACTTCTACGGATGCATCATCAATAGGTGTTCCATCCCTCGGTGTGTGTGTGAGCTTGAACATTTCTATTATGTTAGGCTTTATGTCATCCCCCCTAACTCGTGTCTTTCATGTTAAGAAAAAATAAATAATTTTTGTTTAAATCATTGTACCATAAATAAACTTACTACAAGTAACAAATTATTAAAATGATTAACTAACTTGTCTAAACGCGAACTGAGCAAAGCTCTAGACCCGGATGTATGATGAATCTTCTTTCTTAGCTCTATTTTCCTTGCTTCTTGCAAGCTGTATTTTTTCACTCATAACTTTAGTAGATGCTTAGTTTGGTTGGTCTTGGCCTGGTAAAACCTTTCTGAATGTGGTTGCAGATCATCACTCAATTTAAGGAGCAAGGATTAAATACTGAGTGGTACTACAAGAATAGAGAAATGCGGGAAACATTAGAAAACCATTTATCTGCAAGCAGGCTAATAATATTGTGGATTGGTGATAATTGTCCATTTATTGATCCATCCATAGTCAAGGTCAAGAGTTGTGAGGCCTCTTCTCAGATAACTCCATTCCCAATAATAAACAGAAGAAAGCTTTCAGTTAACATGCAGCTAAGAATAGGATATAATCAACTTAAAGGCTAAAGCTTCCATCAATCACTCAAGTGGCAATGGAAGTGATATTGCATTCAATGGTACAAAAAACAACCTCTAGTCACTTTAAAACTATTTATTATAGGGTCGAAGGAGAAGATCTCTACCAGTTGCTTGGTAGACCTTAAATCCTGGTTGCTTCTTCATCTTCCTTTGTCCTCTTCCATCTCCCTTGTATTTTAATCTTTCTTCTTTTGTTTTTAAGATAGGCACAAAAAGTTAAATTATGGAAGCAAGGGTGGTTGAGGTTAAAGTCCCATGGGCATCAATTCAGCTGCAGGAGTAAAAAAATTGTGGGGTTTAAAAGGTATCCGTGCATATTTGTTCCAACCCACAAGAGTGATATAGAATTATAAAAATTTGAAGACAATAAAATATTCTACCTCTGCCACACTCGTCCCATGGGGTGTAGAAGGTCTGATTTTCTAACATCCCTTTCCACTTAATATAGAAGAGACCTTTTGGATATGAAACAGGGCATCCTTCGGAGGTTTGACATTTTCTTAATGATATGAAGGCTTCCAGTGATGAGAATTTTACAGTGAAACTTTTAGTTTCTTAAAATTTTCCCACATTTTCTCAATCATTAATCCTGCGGAAGCACTAGACAATTAAGCAAAACTGGAATTTTGACATTTCTAGGTCATTATTGTTCACCTTCTTCTCCAATCACTATATCAAATCCACTAAAACATCCGCCTAATACTACATAATCTGAAATCCTATTTCTAGTACATAATGCATTAAATTGAAACAAAATCACCAGATACAGATTGTTACATAATGCGTATAGGCTTGGCAGCACCATACAAAGCCTCAATTGCTCCTGTTGAGCCTCCACGAACCTATCAACAACAAAGAAAACACTTTCAATAAACTACCGTAACGGTATGTGCAATCTCTCATGCATATAAGCAAAGTTCTTCAGTCATTTCTAGTTTTTTCTAGGGTTTTCCGATGAAAAAAACAGACGAGTTAATGAGACCTGCCGGGTGACGGATCCATCGAGAATGAGCCGAATCCCATAGTGGGAAATCGAGGAAGGAGACTCTGACGATTTACTCTTGCCCTCAAGAGATTCCTGAAATTCAAGATTTAGAATAAAATTCAAAGAAAGAATATACGAGATAAAATTTGGGGAGAAATGTTATTACGGCGGGAAAGGGTGGACGTTAGTCGGGAAAGTTTGATCTCTATTGACATTGCCCACGCCTCATCCAAGCAAAGGTGAGTTCAAGTGGAAACAAGGTTATGCGACTATCTCTTTCTTGAACATTATATCAAAACAAAGTTTTGTTTTAAATAATCATTTTGGATGTTTTGCTTTCAAATAAATAAATAAATAAATAAATAATCATTTTGATGTTTCTACGTTAAAAATAAAAATATAATAACGATTGTTATATAAAATATAGTAATCCCATATCTAAAAACAAATTATTGTGTTACATTTTTGAAAAGGTATTTTTTAAAGCGATTTGGGTTGTGTTCTTCACAATTATTGTGTTATTCAAAAATTATTTGCTAAAATTTAAACTTTCAAGATTTACATTTAAACCCCTTTAACAAATCCCAAATCATTTTATAAAAGTATCACCAATTTGTGAAGTCAGTTATGCTCAAGTCTAGTCGCAGCTATAGTAACTTACGCTGTAACCTCAAGTCTATCAGAACTGCGAGTCATTTTAATATGACTACCTTACTCAGAACTATAAAGAAATACTTCTACTGCATCAATCATATATGCAACTATAAAGTCACTTTTAGTTGAAAATTAATCATATCCGTAACTATAATCACTTTTGGGTTGAGACTCAATCCTAAATGCAACTATGTAATCACTTTAAATGGAGACGCACCCCATCCCGCAACTATAGAGTCACTTTAGTTGAGACTCAATCCTAAATGCAACTATAGAGTCACTTTAGTCGGTACACAACCTATCCATTACCTTGAGTGAATCACTTGTAGTTGCAAATAACAACATTTAAACTAAAATACGCTTAATGGAAATTTTACTCTAACTAGTGAATGCCCTATAAGTCACTTTTCTTGTAGTGTTCCCACATCAGCAACATATATCAGGCAGCAAACCCTAATGAATCGATACTAGGAACTTGTTAATTCTAACATTTGCCCCTTCCCTTATTTATCTCAGGCACCAAAAATCATAACACTATTTACTAGGCGACACCAACACCACAATTCAAATGCATGTCTACACAAAACATACTCAATTGTGGCCAACTGGCAAAGTAGTTTAATACTATCCAGCTAAAACTATGATAAAAGGTACAACCAACATTACAAACTCAAAGGCTGCCATGTTTCATTGTTCAGTGAAAACCAAAAGCCACTTAAAATACATTCAGCACATCGTAAAATGAATCCAAAGACAAATTAATAATTAAATGAAGGTTTATACTTTAATTCTAACCAAATTTTCCAGTATTGCCAACTCATGTTCCTTTAGGGGAATCACATTTCTATTGTATTGGTTGAATCACAACGATATTACAATTACTAGTCACACCCATTCTCTCAAAAGGTAGTTTATAAGAAAGGGAATATAACTACACAAGATTTAACAATATGAAGAAAAGTTATCGCTCATTGCATCTCAAGCATAATCTTCATAAAATTTGGGGAATAAAAAATCTTTACATTCCTTCAAGAACTTTAAAAATATGCATCAGATGCGATAATATCTTTTCTAAATCATAAATCATGAAGACCTGCCAGCTTCAGATACTATATGAGTTATTGAATGAACAAAATCTCTTTTCTTTAGTAGCTTTTATAAGTCACAGCTATAAAATAGCAATTACTAAACGACAAGTGGCAAGCTAGAACTTCTTCATATAAACCAAAAACAAATCAACACCTACTTGAACTATGCATATAAAATGATTTTTATGTTCCATCTATACAAATTATAAGGACCGGTGACTGAGCATGATCCACTTTTTATAGAACTAATTTATTAAGTTTAAACCTATTTTTTATGTTCCTCCAAATTTTCTTTCCTTCATCTTTTCCACTTTATTTTCTTTCCTTAATACTTTCTGGGTTCCAAACGGACCCTTAAGCCTTGTTATTTGGGGCTAATTCTGACTATGCACAAAATGGTTAACAAATTGATTGTTAAACATGAAGCTAAATCTCGACAAAAAAAAAAAAAAAACACGACGAATAATTTAAACAAAAATATAGTAAAAGTATTAGATAAACATAGCAACAACAATGAATCTAGAATTCACTACAATTGAATCACAACATGGCTACTAGCATCAATTAAGTGAGAATGAAGAACCTCATTCCATAAAGTCTGAATATTCCTCGGTTTTTTGTTTCAAAACAAAGAAAAACTGCAAAAAAATTGTTTTCATTAGGCAGCTTACACTTCAAGCCATCATCCAGAACCATTGTAAAACCAAACGAGTGAATAAAGAAATCCATATGTGTGCATGATTCTCCAGCATCAAATTTGGAAACCGAAAACACTCTCCAATGGAAGCCCATAAATTGGGCGGAATCCATGTATAATACAGAGAAAATTGAACAAGAAAATTGTCTTACAGTTCACAAATGAGGGCAGATCCCTTATTTAATATACAGAGAAAACGCAAACTTCAAACAATTTTAATGGAAAAAAATTACAGGTGCCCATCCCTTTCACTAAATGCACCAGAATTTTGAAGCAGATTCTTCAAGACAACTTTAAAACCGTAGAATCATGAAACATCTCATAAAACTAAGTCAAAATATGCAGAATCCAAATTGAATTTCTCATTTCCAGAATCACCCCAATCAGAAAAAAATAAAAAATAAAAAATAAACCCCTAAAACCCAACTAATTTCCACTTGTCACAAACATCATTCAGAGAACTTGAAGAAAGGCCAATACCCACTTCACAAAATTCTCCCAAACTTCCACATAAGAAACATCAAATAAAACTAAGTCAAAATATGAAGAAACCAAATTGAATTTCTCATTTCCAGAATAACCCCAATCAGAAAAAAAAATGTAACACCGGTATATTAATATATGTTTTGTTATATTCAGGTAAGGATTATTGGGGAGCAAATGCAACTTATGCCCTATGATATTTTATATTGTGATTAAGATTAGCAATCTTAATGGTTGGTTTAATTAGAGATTGAATAAAGTGTGTTAGATTGCATTTTATGGCATGTGGGTCAATTATAAATTAGGTAAGTTTAGTGGTTTTGTTAGGATTTGTAATTGGCATGTCTTGAAGGACCACTTTGAAAAACTTGTTATGAGAGGAGTAAAGTGCAAAGTCATGCTTGTGAGCTATGTGGCATCATGAGGGCATGACACCATATATGCATAGGAGGCCTTGACACACAAGTGCATGAAGAGCTTGCCATGTGCCAAGTGTAAAACCAATTCTCTGGTTTTGGGATGCTAGACCAACTTCTTGCTAGGAAGTGGAAAATTCTGGAATTTTAGAAAGTGAGAGAGAGTTCTAGAGAGAAGCTAGAGAGAAGGAGGAGAAAAGGCTTGAAGGAAAGCTGGGTTTTTGGTGGAAAAAGTTCACTAAGGTATGTAAACATGATCTTTGAGGCCTTAGTTGTATTTCTATTGACTTGGTTATATTCTAGGGTTTTGTTGACTCTCATCCTAACCCTAGATTTGATGAAAGGTGAATTTGGTGGAACCCTAAATTGTAAAAGACCGGTTTTGTGAAGATGGCATGTGTGTGTGTGTGTCCAAGGGAGGTGCTGTCCAGCTTTCCCCATGACAGTGTTTTGGCCATAAGTTGGCCTAAAGAACTCCGAACTGGATGATTCCAGTTGGAGAAGAAGCCCAAGACCTAGCCCTTCGAATGTCAAGGAGCAACCAAGAACTAAACCCTACCATAAGACCCTTGAATTTGAGGTTGAAAGTCAGGTACAGATTCTGTCCCCTGTTCTGGAGCAGTTCCTGTTTTTGAGTCATAAGTTGAGTTATATTGATCCAAATGGAGTGATTCAAAATCCTTCTCAAAGTAGCCACATAGGGGAGTAACTTCATGAAGAGTATGGCCAAATTATACTATTTGAACCTATACCCCTGTCAAAGTAAGGGCAGGAAGAGAGGCAATGTGATTCTGTCCTTAGAAATAGCTCCCGGGAGGTCGTAGAAAACCATAACTTTGGATTTGAGGTCCGAATGACCTGATTTAAGAGGCTGTGGGAAAGCTAAGAGATAGGGAAGAAGACCACAGTGAACAAAAACATGTATGGCTGTAAAAATTATAGTTGAGAAAAAAAAGGAGGGTCTTGAGATAGGTCAAAAGGGGTACAAGTGTTATGTGTGCCGTTTGTGTTAATTCCTATTGCGGTGTTAAATGTTGATCTTAGTAAGTGTAAAAGAGGAGTGCACTCTGAGGATTAAGGTTTATGTTGGAGTGTATAAAGAATCAGGTGATTCGAAAGTGGTGAAATAATAGACCAATTGGGTAATTTTATGTAACCCTGATTGTTCAGGCTAAGAAATCTTGGCGAATTTGTTAATTGCGCATCCTTTCGAGTAGCTGTTTCGAATTTACTGGGGAGACTCGTGGGATTTTGAATCCAAGGAACGTAGGGATCTTATAACCTTCTCCCCGCTTTGTACTGGTGGTTTGATGTTGTGGGAATTCGCATCATTCCGTGTTTTGATCGTGTGATTTTCTAAAGGATATATAAATGTATATTTTTATATATATGGAAATCTTTGAATTAACTGGTACATGATGTTTTTAAATATCCATGTGGTTGAATGCATTGTGAAATTGTTTTAAAGCATGACATGGGTATGAGACTGTATGAGAGTCCGATTACGGGGCGGACACCGGACGATGACTAGTCCCTGGGTCAGTCCCGCAAAGGTCACATATACGGGATGTGGGCATATCCTCGGGTGGTAAGTCCCGCTAATTTGTTGTTGTCTTCGGATGATCGGCCAGTCCCCGGTGAGCCCAAAAGAGTCACCGACGAGGGGTTGAGATGGTGCTAGTATTGCATCTGGCGTGGTCATCATCAACCTATTATTCGTAAAATGCTCATGTTTTGAGATATTTTGAATTATGTATAAATTGAAATGTTTTTATGAGTACGGCTTCGCTAGCTGATTCACTATCGAAAGTTGTCGACCTCACCCCACATTATTTCCTCCACCTTAGATGCGGTGTACGAGACCAATACAAGGACATGAAAGTCACCCGGGCAGGTTTCAGGATGGGAAGTTTCAGATGCCAACCTTAGCTTCGCTGGTGGTCGAGCATTGCCATTTTGATGGATATTCAGTTATGTGGATATTCACATCGTATATTCGGGACAACTTGGTATCTTCGTGATCATTGTATATTTGGCTTGTAGCCACTAGTTTTGGAACTTTGTGTAAAATGTTATTTTGATCAAGTGTAAGTGTATAGTTTTCGGGGTACATCGAGGAATTAACTCGCACGATATGTGTGTATGTTTGGAGACCTCGAGTAGTGTTTTATTTACGCTTCAGTGGATTACCCATGAGTTTAGACTCGTTGTGAAAAAAAAAATCGTGTGGGTAAACAAATATAAATCACACTTGCAAATTCGGTGTGACAAAAAAACCCCTAAACTCCAACTAATTCTATGAATCGTTACTAACATCATCCAGAGGACCGGAAGAAAAACCAATACCCACTTCACAAAATTCTCTCAAATTTCCAAATAATAAATGAAGATTAATAAAGATAATGTGATTAACTACACTCATGATATCCCCAAATGGCGCCCCTCAATATCGTAAACCACAACCACCTCTTTTAATCTGGATAGAAACACAAGAAAACTTCTCCAGTTCAATACACCCACAAAATCTAAGCATAGAGAAATGATAATTGCAGGGTAAACAAACATTCACTGGCTTCAAGTTTCAGCATGAAAAGGAAAATCAACAACTTGAACAAACTCAGTCCGAGCCGTAATCCAAACATAGTCTATATGTATAGCAGAAAGCATTCCTAAACAACAAAGACTGTCAATCTAAAATAAATTTCAGTTTCAGCCATAATCCAAACTAGCAAAACCCTAGTTTTCAAAATTTCCAAGAAAATTATTCCCAGGTTATAATACACTCGATTGAGATCTTATATTGCAAGCAAAAGCCAAGAAGAATTACAATCACCCTATATGCCCATCCAAGTCCCAAATATTTGCCTAAAATTTTCACATTTGCCAAGAATTTCAATAGGGCATCTCAAAAACTCAAGAAACGAGATACCTAGAAGAAGAATTGCATGATATATGAAAGAAAACCAGTCAGTCAATCCCCACAAGGAACATGCTCCTAAAATTCCAACCATAAATCAACCCTCTCAACTCACCTTAACCTTTATATATTTTCATTTCAAAAATGCGTGAGAGAAAGGAGAAAACGCATGGTTGAGGACCAAAAAATCGGATGCTGCCTACGCCTACGACTCACAAAGGTGGATGGCCATGTCGGCGTCGAGTCTAACTTCGAAGAAAATCGCGAGGAATGTGAAAGTGAACTAGTGAAGGCGTGAAGTTGTGAACGCCGGTGAAAGGAGGAAACTCAGATTTGTCAATTAGGGTAATTTCCTTTTTTAAATTTACTATTTTACCCTTTAATTATAATTTTTTAAAAATAAATAAAACAAATAAAAATAGGCCAAATAAAAATGGGACAAAAGGCTAGCCTGAATTGAACCCAATTAGCCCGCAGACCTATACAAGTCGGGGCTAAATGTACCTGTCCTATTCTACCTTTATTTTTACGACCTAACCCTTTAAATTTTCTGCCAAATTTCATTCTAGCCCACGACCTTTCAACCCATATTCTCATCTCTAATAGAAACCACAACCCCAAGTTCTGGAAAATCATCTGAACATTTCAGTTGAAGGAACAAGAAGTTTCAATTTTTCGTTTGGAATCTTCTATTATGTGGTCAATCACACTCTAGTCAGCTTCGATGAACCCCGTTTTGAGTGAGGGCTTCTTTGGTTTGCTGAGCTTAAAAATTGCTCAAGAATCTGTCCAAACAATAGTGCTTGGTTTTGCGCCCTAGATATGAAGCAAAATGACAATAGGGAAGTAGGCATGCGAATGGAAAAAATTAAGGAAATCAGTGTGGACAAGTTTTTGATATGAAACCTTATAATGGAAGAGTTGGCACACGAATTGAAGGAGAAAAGGCAAGTCGAGATTTCAAGGCATCTGTGTGGTCAAATAAGTCAATTCGTTTAATATGAGTTAAGGTTAACGCACTAAAGATTGGTGGGTCGCAGGAAATAGAGGGTTATTTTTATGGGATTATAATATTGTTTTACAACTTACTGCTAATAATATCGCGCTTCCGTTCCTATGGTTCTCGATCTAGAATGAAAGCACGGATGGCTACCTAATTTCCTTCAACCATGTGATGTAATTGTTTCATATAACTTCTTTGTTTTATAAGAAGTTCATTTGTTAGAATTCTTTTCCGCAGAATGCAGTTGAAATATTATAAGATAGAAATGATTATCTTGGTCTAATGAATGGTGATATTGGAAAAAAATATATATATATTGTGCCTTCACAACAAAAGTTTTCGTTTTTGGTTAGAAAAAAAATCAATGGGATATCAAGGAGTAAATTATAAATTAGTCCCTCTGGTTTAGAAAAATGAATTAATTAGTTTTCTCTATTTTAGAAACTAATTATTTAGTCTCTTGACTAATGTTTATCATACTTAATTTAATATTATTTTATTGCAAAAATATCTTTTTATTCATTTATAATCTTTCTATTTTTTTACTTATTTATTTTCTTTTACTAGTTCTTCAAAAAAAAATTGAAAAATATCAAAATGGACTAAATTACAAGTATATTTAAAAATATAGGAACTAATTAATTAGTTTTTGAAATAGAAAGAATTTATTGATTTATTTTTCAAAACTTAAAGGCCTAATTTATAATTTACTCGATATTAAGTTTAGAATTCTATAATTTTAAGAGAAGATTCTACTTGAACCATTTTTAGCATTCATGAGGAAGGTGTGGCCATGTTATTTCACCACCCCTCTCTCTAACTTTTTTTTTTTTTTTTTTTGACAACAATAGAATGTTATCCTATTCAAGAGAATAAAAAGTCTTTATTTTTTATTTAACTATTTCAAAATACATTTGTTTTGTCAAAAATTAGTTACAATTCACTAATTAATCATTTAACTACCTCCATTGCTATTTCTAATTATGTCTAATATATGTCCCCTTTCTTGAAGGTTCTTTTTTCTCTATTTTATTTTTTTCTGAAAAAAGAAGAAGTTAAGTTCGTATTTGAGTAAATTAATTAGTCATTTCTATTTCAAAAACCAATTATTCAGTTCTTTTTATTCATTTTTTCCCAAACAATTTTTATGAAAAATATATATATATATATATATATATATATAAAGATTGATGGGCAAATTTGACATTTTTAAAATGAACAAAATTTAAATTAATCATAGCCAACAATAGTAGACAAAAACTTTAATTATTGGTTTGAATGAAGAAAGCTTAATTAAATGATTTTTTAAAACTGAAAGGGACTAATTTATAATTTATTAAGATATTTACAAGAGAGTTTTTTTTCCTTAAATATGACGTGGGAAAATTTTGACCCTCTTTTATTATTTATTGTTATCAGTATGTTGACTGGCTAACTAGTATATGTTGTGATTCTAGACTTTCTATTTAAAAAACAAATTATTTAGCTATTTGAGATGGAATTCACCAAACTGGCCCTGGATTAGGACCTAATTGGTCGGTTCGACTGTGGACGAATGATTTCCGTCTCAAATCAAAGAAGGAAATAGGTCGGTCTCTGATTTGAGACATAAATCATTTTGTCTCTAATTAATTTGTAATTTCAAGGTTTTTTATGTCTGCAATCCGTCTCTATTTAAAGATAGACAAGTGTCCATCTCTAATTTCCGTCTCTAATTCCGGTTTTTCTTGTAGTGAATTGATGACGACCCTAGATCCTATAATGAAGCTATGACTTCACTTGATGCACCTTTATGGAAGGAGACCATTGATAGTGAAATTGAATCAATAATGCAGAACCATACTTTGGGAGAAAATAGAGTTGCCTCTTAGCGCTAAAACTATAGTTTGTAAATGGATCTTTAAAAGGAAATTAAAATCATTTGGGTCTATTGAGAAATATAAGCCACGTTTAGTTGCTAAATGTTTTAAACAAAAGAAAGGTGTAGATTACTTTGATACTGCCCTCACAGGACAAGGATTTCCTCACTAAAAGTTAATTGCCTTAGCATCGGTTCATAACCTAATGATACCCCAGATTGATGTTAAGACCGCCTTTTTGAATGTGGAATTGGAAGAAGAAATTTATATTGATCAACCTGAAAGGTGTATGGTTCCAAGAGAGGAGCAAAAAAGTTTAGAGGCTAGTTAAATCTCTTTATGGGTTAAAACAAGCACCCAAGTAGTGACATAGCAAATTTGATCATGTTTTGATATCTAATGGATTATCCATTAATGATGTTGATAAATGCTTTTATAGAAAAGTTAAGAATAACTCATGCACTATCATTTGCTTATATGTTGATGATATGCTTATATAATGACTTAGCGCATGTTGTTAATGACCAAGAGTTTCCTAAGATCTAAGTTTGATATGAAAGATCTAATTGTATGTAGCATCTGGCGAATCAAAATATCTAGAACACTTAATAGGTTTAACCTTTCTCAAGAACACTATGTTGAGAAGATTTTAAGGAGGTTTGAACACTTTGATTGTAAACCAGTGTCAATGTAAGACCCGAGAAAATTCCAATTTTCTTAAAAAGGGCAAAATTGTAATTTTGGTAAAAATCCGAAATTTTTCTAGATCTCAGATTACGAAACGGACTTCTCCGCTGAGAAATCGCTCACGAAACAGCTGCCACGGCCTAATTTCGGGATTCCGAGGTGGTATGGATTTCACGTTTTTCGAGGCGTGAGGTGTCGGATGACACATGGCAAGGTTAGGGGATGTCACATGGAAACCCAAGAGAATGACACTTGGCATTGAAGGAGTGGCTCACAATTAGCCATATGTGGGAAATGAATTCCATGGCTCACATTGAGCCATGTAAGTGATGATGTCATAAAGAGGAATTATGAAATAAAAGAAAATGAATGGAAATGGGATAGCCACACATTTGGCTTGAGGAATGGGGGAGGAAATTTCCTCCCTTTGACCCATATGGTCAATAATGCTCCAAATAGGAGGAGAAATGCCAAGAGAAAAATGAGATGAGAAATAGGAAGAGGAGAAAAGAAAAACAAAAAGAAATGAGAAAGAGCAAAAGAGAAAAGCAAAAGGAAGGAATAAAAACAAAGGAAAAGAATTCGTAGGAGAAAGGGAGGGAAATGGAAAAAGAAGACCAAATGTGTAGGAGGAAAAAAATGGATGCAGTGAGGTTAGATTTTTTATTTTTCTAGAGAGAGAGAGAGCACCATCTCTCTAGGTTTACGGCCGATCGGACCATCGGATTTCTTCGGGCCAAGAAGTAAAGTGGTTCTACACATCGAGGACTACACGTGGGCATCGGTTTCGGGAGTTTTCAACAAACTCCGTGAGGTAGGGGTTTTATCCTACTTGTTTTACCCCTTGTTTAAGTGTTTTGTAAATGCTTGTGTTGGCTTAAGGTCGTGAGTTGATCGTCTCAAAATTGAACCTAAGTGTGGAAATTTTGGAACCCATTCATAAACATGACAATAAATTGTGTTGTGAGTAGTGAGACCCAAATGGTATGGAATTCGGTTCCACCAAGAGGAACCGACGTTTGGTGAGTGGGCTGCCCACTGATAGCCCACTGTTATGTTTTTGGGACTGTTAAAAAAACAGTCCCGGGTTTGTGTGAATAGTGACACGTGATTAGTGACACTTGAATAGTGACATGAATAGTGACATGAATAGTAATCACAGAATATTTTGTGAGAAAATGTGCTTGGTTGAGTGATTCAAATTGAATTGCTTCGTGGTATCAAGCACTAGCCCACACACGAGCTAATTTTTGTGTAATTGATTGAGGAAATTGTTTAAGAGAATGGCTTGAGTTAGCTGAATGTTGTTCAGGTTAATGCTTGAGGTGTTAATACATGATGTCACAATTATATGGAATATAATTTGCGGTGTGCAGCTATCGAGATGAAATTCAGGATTGGGCTTCAAATGAACTAATTTGGGTGATAGTTGAAGTTGTTGAATTACATGTAGTGTGATTGTAAAATTGAGAATATATGCATATTATGTATATTGGTATAAAATGATTGAAAAGGCATAATGCATTTTCATATGCACCGGGTAACCTAGAAATTAGGTGTGAGTGCATGACATGAATTTTCTGAAAAACGAACATGGTTGCGAAAGGAATTTCACAGGATGATTTTCCGGAGAATGGGGTTGGGAGGCGCGGTCCAATATTGGATCATTTCGGATGAGACCATCAATTTTGTTCAGGAAGTTCTCGACACATGCCGCTCTCGGAGAATGATCCCATATTTTTCTCGACATTCGGTAGTTATTTTAAGAACAACAAGTTTGTTTGCAGAAAGGTAATTTATTTTTCTCGCCACGCGGCAGCGGAGTGTGGGGGAGTCGGTGAGGACTCGGACCCATGGGGATGGGCATGTAGACATTCAAGTAGGATCACGTGTTGCCCAGGTGTGTGTTTAGTGGAGCATTGCATATGCACTTGGGTGGAAATGTATTTAGGGTGATTCACTCTTTGAGCAATAACTCACCACATCGAGGAACATTGCACACAGTCTGGCTGGATCGAGAAAGCGGCTCATCTTAGAGGCCGATTTTGAAGAAAGCGGGTTGTGGCTTGGATGGTTTTTGGGATAATATGTATTAGAATTGTAAATTTTAATATGTATTTGTATTAAGAGTAATGTATAACTCTTGAACCATGTGAGATAGTTGGTTGGATATTTGATGAAATGTTATAACTCATGAACTATTGGAAAATAGTTGGGTGTATATTTTGATGGTATTGGTTTATGGGCGAGAGGCCATTTACTTTCGGTATGGGTCGTAGTCTGAGACAAGCAGGGTATTTAGTGGGTTGGCGGATTGATCAGCGGATGCAGAGGTTGAAGTCACGATTCGACTCATATGATCTCAGCTCACAACTAAAGAAAAATAGATAACACAGTATTGCCCAAAATGAGTATGTTTAGATAGTTGGTAGCCTAATGCACTTGAAAAATTGTACCAGACTTGACATTGCTTACGCAATCAAAAGATTGAGTCGGTACACCCAAAGTCTTAATCAGGATCATTGGGTTGACATTCATAGAGTACTAAAATACTTGAGAGGCACTAGTGACTATTGTTTGTCTTATAGAGGATTTCCAAATGTCCTTGAAGGATTTAGTGATGTCAACTGGATCTCTTATTCAAATGAGATGAAATCCACTAGTGGGTACATTTTTACCCTTGGATGAGGTGCAATTTATTGGAAATCGCCCAAGGAAACTTGCATTACTCTATCCACTATGAAGGTCTAGTTTATAGCCTCATGAGAAGACAAGTTCTGAATTTGAGTGGCTCATAAATCTATTAGCGTAAACCCCTTTATGGACAAGACTAGCACCATGTTTGTCTATGTGTTGTGATAGCCAACTGCAATAACTAAGGCTAAAAGTAAAATGTTTACTGGGAAGAATATGCATTTACTTCTAAGGCAAAATATTGTTTTGATTATCTCTTTTTCGGCCAAAATCTAAAGAGATTAAACCTTTTTTTTTTAAATATTTTTTATCAAGTCAATTAAAGGTTAGTGTTCCTTTTAAATAGCTCTAATCGAATCATGAAAATCTAATGAATTTTCCTTTCAATTGAATGAAGTCCGAGTGTTATGGAATGAAAATAATTATTTAATAAAATTTTTCCAAATATCTTTAGAGAGATGGTAGGGTCACCAATAATAAGTGCCCTCCCCTCCTCACTCTCACACCTTACTTTGAGATCTCTCGAGCTCTCAAAACTTTCTCTCCTCTCTTAGAATTTTTCTGACTTGCACTATGCTCTCAAGTGCTTGAAGCACATTTCTCTATCAAGTGTGACACACACTCTCCACTTCTTTCAAGTGCTTCCATATTATGCACAAATTTTGGAGAATACTTTTGGTATTCAAGTTGTCTTGCATCTTATTAAGGAGTGCACATGAGGTGAATGGCCCATTGAATCCACGGAGGTAAAATGATTTGGTTCCTTGCGCCTGGGTTACAAACCGGAGGAGGCGGAATCTACTTTAGGACAATGCAATTGCATGCCTCAACCATCCCAGTGATAAGTTCATCAGCCTCTATTCTTTGTTTGTTGGTTTGAGGTCTAGAATCAAATTCTCTAATCTTGTACTCTTTAAAGATCTTCTACAAGTGTTATTAGAGCCTAAAACAGTAAGTGATAACTTGTTAGTAAGAACTTAAGGCAAATGGGGTATAACGGGCTGTGAGCCCTCCACTTATGTAGGGACTTTTCTGGTGTACTTAACGCATCTTTTACTATTATCCTTGTTTCTGTTCACCCATAAGACCAAGTTCAACCAACAGACAATAGAGGAAGGAGAATACATATCATTTTAGAATACCATGGTTCAGTTAGAATAGTCTAAGAATAATACAACTTTGGATATCGTCGAGGGTGAGAACAATTACAAATGGCTTTGTTGTTGTATGTAGGTTAATAATGTTTAAAGTTGAAGTCACATTGGAAAAGCACGACTTCTTTTTCCTGGTTATTAGTGTGGATAGTCCTTTCTCTTAGATTTGGGAAAAGGAAGGAAATATAGAATATCAGATTTGTTTAAAAAATTTCAGTGAATCAGAACAAGTATTATATAAATATATTATGGAGTGCAATAGTGGCATAGCATAGCACGTGCCTGTCTTGCGGATAATAATTCGAAAATACTAATATTATTTTTTTATTTTGAATATATATATATATATATATATATATATATATATATATATATATATATATATATATGAGAGATTACAAGCTGCTACAGTTGTAACTATTCATATTTGGGAACATGTCTTGTCTTGAAAGGGTGCCTAAGTGTTCTATATATACAAAGAAGTTAGACATTGAAACAACTTCTCCAACCTCTCATTCTTAGACTTTAACAAAAAAAAAAAAAACAACTCTTTCTTATTGAAGAATTTCTCAAAGAGAGATCTTCAGGATTGCTGCCTGCAGGTCTCTAGGCTTTGTTGTATCCTGTAAGGAATCTTGCCATAACCTTCAGCAATATAGTTTATATAGTGGGGGCATTAATTCCTTAAAGACAGTGATCTTCACGCCTCAAAGCCTTGGTTCATATATTCTGTATCCACATTTTATAACAGAAACTAGAAGCATCTAAGACACGTGAACTAGTTCTCCATCTGTAGGGGACTCAGTTGCTTCTGGAATATTCTTACCATACTCTTGAGTGATAATATCAACCAACAACTACACAAGAAATTCAAGGGAACAACGGAAGAAAGAGAGACAAAGAAACAAAAACCAGACATTAGTCATCCCATGTAATACGTAATCACATATGCAATATCACTGAGGGAAAAGGTGAAAAAATTCCCATCTGAAATCGACGAATCCGTGATTGATTCCAGCAGAAATATATGCGAATCGAACAATATACGGCACCGCCACTTCGGCGATATGGCGTCAAAGTTAGCTGTCATGGATCCACAATTCAGTTCAAACAAAGCGCTTTTGAAAGAGGCAAACCGCTTTTCCGTCGTAAGCCCACAAGCAGTCCTTGAGAGCAGACTGTTGTCGGGGATCCGTCGTTGGGCTGCGATACATTCGATCGATGTAA
Organism: Tetrastigma voinierianum; assembly: GCA_016808115.1. Lineage (NCBI taxonomy): Eukaryota > Viridiplantae > Streptophyta > Magnoliopsida > Vitales > Vitaceae > Tetrastigma > Tetrastigma voinierianum. The sequence continues at coordinate 149,024 of JAEQBH010002393.1, read as the reverse complement.
TTGAAAGTGTGGGTCGAATTAGAAATCCCGAGTTCGAGGGCGATCACGGCCAGATCCATGTTGTTCTCAGCGGCGGAAGTTCTGGTGTCAGACTGCAGAGCCTGAATGCCCAGAATGAATAGTTTTGGCATTGTTGGCAGATGCCTTCCACTAGGTTGATGTGCATGGGCTGAAGGGAGAAAATAGGTCAAGAAAACAAAGGGGTGAATCATGGGAAAAATAAGAACACGAGAGATGACTGGACGTCTTGCTATTTGCCATTGTCATTGTCATTAATTGCATTACAATGTACAGGAGTATCGAGAAAGGGTGTTGCTTATAGTGATCATATCTTTGGGAAATTTGTCTTTTAGAAGTACAGAAAATAAAATAGAGGAGAAAATTGAAAAGAAAGAAAGATTTGTTTGAATATAAAAGTAAGTTTAAAATTAATAAATTTCTATATGTTTATTCAAACTAATTTTATTTATTTCTTCCTTTACAAAGATGAAGAAGTTAAAAATATGTAAAAGTTTAGGATTTGATTTTTATATTTTCCATGGTCAAGTAAACATGGAAAATAATTTTGTTAGTATTTTCTTTCCCAAGTACTTTCTAAGTTCCAAATGGAGCCTTAGATTATGTTTGGTAATGAAAGTACAAAGCAAAAAATGCTAAGTTACCTTCGGTTTTTTATTTAAAAATCTCAAAAAAATTCAAATAAAAATAAAAATATTTAAATACTTATATATTTTTAAATTATTTAATCATTGTATTAATGAATTAAAATAAATAAAATAAGTTTGAAATAACAAGTAAAAATAATATCTAGGATTTAACTTTATGTTTATTTACCTTCATTTTTTCTTTGCCTTTACTTTTCCTGTCTATCAATCCTACATTTCATGCTTGTTCTAAACATATTTTGTTTAATTATCATTTTGTATGAGAGAAGGTGGCTATGGACCTCTTGTCACTTGCTATGAAATATCCTATATTCTCAATCTGCTTGCATTTGTATAGAATCTTTTTGTCAAAAAGATAAACCAATGCATCCATATTTACTCATACTCTATCTTGAGGGAGCGTGTTAAAGGATATATATATATATATATATATATATATATATATATATATATATTATCACAAGTCTCAGCTTGGTTATAAATTTGCAATTAAAGATCTAGACCCTTTATGTTATTTTCTTGGCGTGGAGATAAAGTATTTTGATGGAGATGCCTTTCTTTCTAAACACTAATCTACACATGATATACTCTTAAGAATTGAAATATCCTTAATAGTAATCCCATTACCACACCTCAAGTTTCTATAGACAAGCCTTCTCCTTCAAAGAATGTGTTAAAATAAATGTTATACTTTTCAAAACATTGTTAGAGCCCTCCACTACTTAATTTCCATATATGTGGTCAAATATAATTCATATTGTCAATTAAATATATCAATAATTTAGTGACCCAATGCTATAACTGGCTTAAGTTGTAAACATCTTAAGTTCAGTTATAGTATCTTTCCCACTGCTACGGATTTAATGATGCTAGTGGGTGTTCTCTGCAATATGAGCACCATAGGTTATTATTCTTTATTGGAGAAAATTGTCTCTTAATGTTCAAGCAACTACCAGTGTGGCTACACTGCTTGAGCACTAAGGCAAATAGTTGCTCTTAAGCCATTTCCACAACTATATTGACTTAGGTTACTTCTCTTATGAGATATTAATATCCCTCTCCAAGCAAGCACAATCATTTGGTGATGGTGTTAGTGCTCTTCACATATTTTGTAATCTCATGTTTCATGTTTGTTCCAAACATATTTTGTATAGTATCATTTTGTATGAGAAGAGAAGGTAGTTGTGGACACTCATTTTGCTATATTATCGCATATTCATAACTATAGACATAGTCTGCAAGGGCAGCCTTTGGGATTTGTTGAATAAGTGTCTTGCCTTGATGTGTTACTTTCGATCTAGTTTTTACTATGGTAAAACAGAGCTCATCTATATATATTTATCACACTCAATGAGATTACTATAGTTATCACTTATTTACTGTTGCAAGTAGCAAAACTAATTTATAACAAGTCTCCTTGCTCAGTCCCCAGTCATAAATTTTCAATTAATTAGAGATGATCTTGACCCTTAACATTATTTTCTTGGTACGGAGAGATAAAGTGTTTTTTGAGTGGAAAAACCTTTCTTTCTAAACACTAATATACACATGATATTCTCTTAAGGTAAAATGTTAATAGTAATCCCACTACCGCACCTCAAGTTTTGTAGACAAGCCTTTTCCTTTAACCAGGTATTTAAAATTAATGTTTACTAAAATATTATTAGAGCCCTTCACTACTTAATTTCCACGTGGTCAAATATCATTCATAAAGTTAATTGAATATATCAATATTTTAAGTTCAGACTGCATTATCTTTCCAATTGTCCAATATCTATTTATGGGTTTAGTGGTGCTAATTAAAATATTTTCTCACAATGAAAGAGCACTATAGGTCATTATTCTTTATTGGAGCAAAATTGTATCTCTTAATGTTCAAAGTAAGCCTGAGGTCTTCGCCGAGGCACTAAAGGCACAGTATTGCTCTTAGGTCTTTCACAATTATGTGACTTAGGTACTTATCTTTTACAAGATATTGATGTCCCACTCTAAACCATCATCATTATTTTGTGATAACGTTAGTGCTTTTTACATGTCTATCAATCCTACATTTTCTGCTTATTCAAACATATTGGGTTTAATTATCTGTATTTTATGAGAAAAAGGTAGTTGTTTGTAAAGGAAAAACATTCGGTTATCGGTGAAGTGCGATAGGAGTCCACCGATGATGGAGTCATCAATTTCAACGATATTTCGTTGAGATCCCAATATTTTGGCAATATTTCATGATTTTTCACCGACATTTTGGTGCTCATAAAAATTTTGAACTTTGTTGCAAGTTTCAAACCCTACCCAAAAACCTAGATTCTCTGGCTCTCATCCATTGCAGGCTATGCATGTTATTGTTAATTCTAAGTGCAATTTGTTATTATATTCCCTTTTGTTATTTATGAATATTAACAACTAAAATATTTTGTATAAATCATAAAAATAATTTATTTCTTATTTTAAATATGATGATGAAATATGTTTTAACAAAAATAATTGAAGTAATAATATAAAAAAATTTATTTGTTAATAAATAAAAATAAATATAGTTTAGGAATTTCAAATATTTTTCAAAAAGTTAATTGATATTATCATTTTTATACTTGTCAAAATAATGTTAATATATGTATATTCTTGTTAATATTTAATATTTTTGTTCAAAAATTTAAATATTTGAAGATCGATACTGCAATTATCGATATTTTTGTAAAAATATCGACAATATTACATGCGTGTATCCAATATATCCGTAAAATTAAAAATAACCATGCTGTCGTGTTCGCGATATTTTGATCATTAAATTTGTGAAGAACACTCTTGTCGCACATATTCTCGCATATTCTCAACGCATACATTTTATCATCTTTTGTCAAAATATAAGTTAGGTATCGTAATTCACTGCGTGTTCTTGATATTTTGATCATTACCCCGTTGTAAACAACTCTTATCCCTTTTTATATTCTGCCTTATTCTCAACTTGCATACATTTTTTTATCATCTTTTGTCCAAATATAAGTTAGGTATCCATAATTGCTCACTATCTTGAGGGAGCATGTTTTATAAAAAAACATCTAGAAATGCACTAAATAGAAGCACTTAAGAACGAAAGTATTTCATCGACATATATATATTAAATAGAAACTTATTAATTGATTAAAACTAGTAATACATCAATAAAAACATGGATATTAAATTGCTAAAATCCATAGAGGATAAAACTGTAGCACCGTTAATAACATAATAAATGAGTTCAAAGTCTATAAATTTGATAATCTTATAGTATTATAATCTTTATGACTTAAAGTTACGTAATATCTTGTGACCATAATATGATTTGTTGTATGTGTTGATCCGAATATGATTGTTGGAAAACAAAACATCATAATAAAATGACAACACAAAATCAAACGCCATAGCAGATGATGAAATTACAAACAAAAATAAAACTCAAATCTATGTGGAATAACCAGCTTTGTTAAGAAATAGAATTGATAGAAAAAATGTGTAGAAGAGGTGATCTCAAGCGGTATTAAGAATCACCCTCCTTGATTAAGGAAGATGGGCCAACTAGAAGAAAGTTGAAAGAAAAAGAGGCTAGAGTTTTTACCATAAGTCTATGATTTAAAAAAAAAAGTTGTAATTATAAATTCACTTTCATGAGCTATACAAGTTTCTTTATGTGACTAGTTTGATTTGAGAGCGTCAAATTTTGTGTTTGCAGTCAAAATTAGTGACATGGGTGCATTTATTTATATTTAGTTCTTGTTAAAGTTGGCGAGAACGCATGAGTAGTATGTAGTGTTAGGAATAATGTTGAGTTTTAATATTTTGTTTAATTGGTAAATATCAACTAAGAGGATTATTATAATATCCCCGTCTCAGAATTTTCTATTCTTCACATTTGTGTCAAATAAGCTTTTAGATGTGAATTAAATGATAAAATTTTGAGAAAAGAGACTAAGGCATCGAACAGAGAAAAATAAGATTAGGTTTTGGATGAATCGCTTGGAAAAGTTCAAAAAAGGGGTCTTTTATTATTTCATATCCAGTATTTATTTTAAAAAATAAGGGCGCAGATATTTTGAGGTGGGGGTATTTAACAATTCTGGTCATTTAATTTTGATTAATTTATGTAATTAAAGATCAAAATCAATAGAAAGTTAAAAGATATGATTTAAGAGTACATAAATAATAGAAAGTTAGTTTAAGTATTAAAATTGGCTTAAAGAAATAAGATAAATATTATAATTTTCGGAAGATAATTTATTTTCCATTATGTTTATACTAATTTTTATTTGAGAAGATTCCCAAAAGGCAAAAAAATGGTGATTTCAATCTTGAAAGTGGATAAATTAAAATAAAAATAGCACAAGAAAAATAAAAAGCAAAAGAAAAAATGAACATATGAGACATGAAGAAATAAATATAGACCTTCAAAAGGTTTTTTTTTTTTAAAAGAAAAAGACTAAAAAGTTTCCAGCTTCTTTGAATTCTAATATTAAAAATCTTATTCACACAGCTGGGAATCAAGGGCCCATCATGCCTAAGTATCACACCCCCCAAAACTGGGCCACGATTTTTCTCTCGTGGTGTGAGGTGCTAAGCCCCGACTTAGCTAACCTTTTCCTAACCTTGCAAGGACAATAATAATGAACAGTAATAATAAAATTTTAAGGATCTCAATCCAACTTGTATTACTCAACAAGTGTTTTATGTTACAAAACTTGTGTGTAGAAGGCACCAAAATACAACAGCAATTACATACAAAGGAACTCACCCTTTGAATTCTCTAACCCCACCCGCAATGAGGACAAGGTCCTTTTATAGACCAAAGTGCCTATTCCTAGCAGTTGCAACCCTTCCAGAATTTGAATCTTTGAATTCAAAATATCCCTCCATTCTGATCAGTTGCACCTCTTCATGAAGGGGTGATAGCTTTTGAGTTTGAGTTTCCTTGTTCCCTCCTAAATTTCACATGATCCACTTTTAACATTCAAATTTTATCTAAATTCCAATCTACCACCTTTGTGACCAAGTGATTAAACCTTCCCCGAAGAGGTGCCTTCCTATGAGTGTCCAAGTTGCCTCCAGGTTTAGCAATTGGTCCAGCTGATTATTTGTGTCCATTGCCACCTTTCTCCAAAAGGTGCAAGGCCCACCCAGGTTTGTTTCTTGCATCCCTTAGCTGTTGTGGATATTTAGGAGTGTCACCCCATTGTTACGAGATCCTACTGCCCAACCAACCATGTGTTACCGGGTTCCATCCCAAGCAACTAACCAAGCCATGCACTGCCATGTGTCACCCTGTGCTGCCATGCTCAACCATGCACTACCATGTACATCCATGCACTTACTCAACCAGATCATGACATTGTGCTCATGATCACCCATTGATGTGCACAAGCATTGAGTGCCCCATGCCTCCTATCAATTTCTACAGCGTGCACTACTCCTAGTACCTCAAGGCCTCGCTGCTTGCCATCCGATCTAATCCCAAATTCAATCCCGCATGTGATCCACATTTGTGCCTTACTTCCCTCAGAGTCCTCTCATGGGTGTAAGGTAACCCATGAGGCCCTCCCTCAGTCCGATCCTTGGCTTAGGTCTCGAAGGGGGTTACAAACCCACCCCCACCAACTGAGGTTGACGTCCTCGTCGACTTAAATTGAAGACTGTCATTTGCCACTGGATCTTGTCTCAAACCCAAGGGCTGCCAAGGCTTCCAAAGCTCATTGTCTCTATCCTCCAACCAACCCCAACTGTGTCTTGTTGAAGGCTCCAACCTTACCCCATTGTCAATCTCTATGGCATGATTTTCCACAACCATAATTGTGCATGGTGTCTCCTTTTCTATAAACGCCAATGTCCTCAAGTAAGGCATAATGCTTACTTTTGCTTGCGTCAAGAAGTTCATCCCCATGATCATCTCGAAGTCCCACAAGTGCAACACAACCAGGTCACAACAGCCCGCCCATTCTCCCATCTGCATGGGATAGGATCTGATGATGCCTTCTATCCAATGATCCTTGCCATTCAAAGACTTCACCACATTGTCATAGGCCTTGATTGTCAATCCCAAAGTGGCAGCCACACTTCTTGCCACACAGGTGTGCGTTGTTCCCATATCAACCAGCGCCTTCACCTTTATTCCCTTCACTTGAACAACCATATACATTAGTTCAAAATTGAATTTCACTTGTGAATAAGATTTTACCATTCAATCGATTTAGTCGTGGTTCCAAGCTCTCGTCTCTAAATCACCATTCCAATCCAATGCACACCTTCCCTTGACAATCCTTGGCTCTATGCGGACCCTACCATATGAAGCACCCCTCCCATTTGGATGTCTGTTGCACATTCTCCCCACTCTTTGGGACCACAACAATGCCATTTCTCTGCCCATCAGCCTTGAATTTCTTCCAACCATCAAGTTTGTTTTTCTGCATGTTGTCGATGGCCCCGCCCATCTTATAATCAACCAGACAGTCTACCATAGCCATAGCAGCAGGTAAGTCCCGAACTCCTTACCTCTCGTTCCTGCTCAGGCCCATCCCTAAAGTCCTGAGATGAAGTTAAACAATTTATCTTCATCGGACATGTTCCTTATGTTCAACATCAAGGAACTAAATTCTTTCACATTCCCGCACCGAATCTATATGCTTTAGTCTTTTCAAATGCTCTCTCATAAGCCATCCAACATTCGTCGAAAGGAACTGATCCATCAATTCCTTTTCATCGTCTCCTACTCAACAACTTGGCCTTCCTGTCTTTGAGTCTTCTCTAACCCAAGTACGCCACCACAATTTTGCATCTCCCATAAGATACATGCTGGTCATAGAGACTTTCTCTAAATATGGTACACGAGAAGCCTTGAAGTACTACTCCATGTCCTATAGAAAATTCTCAAGTTCCCTTGCATTGCGGTTGCCACTGAAGCTTTTGGGCTCGAGGACTCGAACCTTAGGGCCTGCATCTGCATTGGAAGAGGGGTAGCCTTGCAGCACATTCTTTTTAAGGACTGCAACATCTGCCTACAGGGACTCGATCATCCGTCTAAGTTCCTTCATTCCGGACAGAACTTCGGCTTTCTTGTCCACGAATTCCCCCTCCACATGCTTGGCTTGAGACTCAGCCAAATTCTTCTGAACATCCAATTCATTGGATACATATGCAGCCCATGCGAAGACAGTGCCATCTTCACCCCTCCAATTCCCAACAATCTCTTCTAACCAAGACACCCTTTCCTTCAGAGTTTCTCCAACCATCCTACAAGCTCTAATACCACTTGTCACACCCCCAAAATCCAGTCACTGATTTTTTTTTTTCTGTAGTGTGAGGTGCTAAGCCCTGACTTAGCCAACCTTTCCTAACCTATGCAGTCAAATAATAATGAATAGGTACACAAAATTCCTTTTAAGGATCTCAATCCAACTCAGATATCTAACAAGTTTTTTTCTCGTTATTAAAACTTGTGTACTGGGCACTAAAATACAACAACAATTCCATACAAAAGAAATCCCACCCTTGAATTCTTCTAACCCCAATTCCACAATGAGGACAAGGTCCTTTTAGAGACCAACGTTCCTCTTCCCAACAGTTACAACCCTTCCAAAATTTGAATCTTTGAATTCAAAATATCCCTCCATTCTGATCAATTGAACCTCTTCATGAAGGGGTGCCAACCTTTGAGTTTGAGTTTCCTTGTTCCCTCCTAGCCCTTGGCCATGATCCAGCTTTTGAGCATTCAAACATTATTCAAATTCCAATATGCCACACCCTTGTGACTAGTGACAACCCTTGCTAAAGAGGTGCCTTCCCATTAGTGTCCAAGTTGCCTCTAGGCTTGGCAATTGGTCCAACTGATTATTTGTGTCCATTGCCACCTTTCTCCAAAAGGTGCAAGGCCCACCCATGTTTGTTTCTTGCATCCCTTAGCTGCTGTGGACATTTAGGAGTGTCACCCCACTGTTCCTAGATCCTACTACCCAACCAGCCATGTGTTACCGGGTTCCATCCCGAGCAACTAACCAAGCCATGCACTGCCATGTGTCACCCTATGCTGCCATGCACAATCATGCATTGCCATGTACAACCATGCACTTGCTCAACCAGATCATGGCATTGTGCCCATGATCACCCACTAATGTGCACAAGCACTGAGTGCCCCATGCCCCTTATCAAGCAGTTCACAATCGCGGCACTACCCTAGTGCCTCATGCCCGCTTACTGCCATCCGATCCCATATCCGATCTGATCCTAAATTCGATCCCACATGTGATCCACATCTATGCCTTGCTTCCCTTAGGGTCCTCTCATGGGTATAAGGCAACCCATGAGGCCCTCCCTCATGCCGATCCCTGGCTTAGGTCCGAAAGGGGGTTACACCTAGCTGATATGGTAAAGTGCTCAACGTTTCGAAAAGGCAAGGCATATGAAAGGGAGGGGTCTCGGGTTTGAGTCCCAATGGGGAAAATCGATGTCGTCTCCCACTGCATCTCATGTTGTCGTCGACAATTGTGTTGTGCATCTTCACCCTACTAACTGCTTCTACTCGTTGAAGACTATTAGACCTCCGTCGAAGACCTCACTGGTGATGATTGTCGATTATCGTTGCTACTTACCATTTCCCGTTGCTCTCACCGACGATGCTCCTACTCGCACCGCCTATCACTATATCTATGAGGCTTGATCTTCATCGTCGTCATAGTCGACGATACCTCAAGCTTCGACCTTTTGGTTTCCAACATCGCTGCATCTTCCACCACTACCAATGCTCCTGCTCTATCGACCGTCGCTACCACCTCTACCACTATCGCTGTTGGTTAGAGGTCCAGTAGTGCCGCAAGTTCTGATCTTTTTCGTTTGTCAAACCTCGCCATTGCTCCTATATTAAGTCGCTACCGCTCTACTCGTTAATCATTACCGAATCGATAGTGTCTATCTTTTATGTTTTTCCGATTAACTTAATCAATATTTTCATTCTAAATTGCCTTTTATGATAATAATTTTGAAATTTATTTGGTAACATTGAAACTTTTCATGTAGTTCGGCCATTTGATATATTTTTCGAAAATTTCTTCGATCTCAATTTCAAAATTTTTCTCCAAATGCCATATTTGAAACTTTTATTTGATGCCATTCACTCTTGAAAATTTTCAAGTGCGGGATTAAAAATAATCTTGAAAAAAAATTATTTTGAAGATGTTTAGCTATTTTGAAATTTTCCTTAAGTGTAGATTTTTGAAAATAATCTTGAATGCACTCTTAAAAATTCCTTCAGTCAGTCCGATTGTTTTGAAAATTTTCTGAAGTGCAAACTAAATGATTTTTGATAACCTCTTTGAAAATTCTTTCGTCATAGGTTGAGTGACCTTTCACCTGAACTTGAACTTTTTCTTTGCCAGACTGTCAGCCTTGCATTACAAAATAATTTCGATGTATCTATTGGCACAAATGGCTTAAAGGTAAACTCTCTAAGCCACTGCCAGATAGACTCTTGCCTTGTCTTCCCTATTCTTGAATGTTTCTTAGCTTTTTAGCCTGAGATTTAGACATTTTTCATAACTGTAACTTTCTTGGATTTTTTTCCTTAGTAGTTTCTTGTGTTTGTTCAATGGTTTCCAACCTAGTCCCATCTTCATTAAGGTGATCCAATCCTGTGATCATTTTTTTCTTGACTTGTGTTAGCTTGATATAATTCTTGCTTTGCGCATTGTTCTTCCTCATTTTCTTGGGCTAGCGTGGATTACACCCAAATAGTGTCGTTTCACACCCTTAACACTCCAAGTTTTAAGCACTTTTAGCAAGAATCGCCTTAATTAACCCGCCAAGAATCAAGTATGACCTAACAAGGCTACTAATCGAATTTTGTGGCAAGTTTTGTTGTTCTCAGCTATATATTGAAAAGGTGGATTCAGCTTCAAGCATGAAGAAATCGCAGAGTAATTCAAAGCTTTCAGTTATAAGGCAAAAGCATAACTTAACTCGGTTAAGAAAGCATGCAATAGCAACCTCGCAAAATCTTCGCAAGGGTTGCAAATTATTGCAAGGCCTTATGAATTTTCACAAGACCCTGTGAATTTTCACAGGACCCTACGAATTTTTGCAGGGCTTGCAAAATTCGCAAAGAACCCTGACTTTGACTTTTTGCTATTCTACCACTTTATCCTCGTAATAGTGTTAGTTGATATTTTGGTAATTTGTAATTGGTTTGGTGAAAACAATCTCAAACAAGACTTTGTAAGGGGAGAATTGACATTCAAGAAAGCTTTACACCTAAAGCTTCCCGTTTTCTCCCCTTTCGACAGCCTAAACAACCTCGATAAGAGGAGGAGTGTTAAAACCTTCAAGCTCCTTTGGAGTAAAGGAAACTAGGTGTATGTCTTGATGACAAGGTGGGGGTTTTCCTGTTTTAATGGGAGTTATTTTCCACCATTACGGTTTCTTTTCAAACATTAGTTTAATCCCTTTCTGGGTTACCTTGAATGATCCGTATTTATAAGCTTTAGGTTCATTGATGCTTATTGCTAGATCCATCATTATCATAGTTATCATCTATGAGCTATTGGAAGTTATTTAAGGATGTTTTTATTTCTTCAAATTTTAGGTCCGATCCCTTCGATTCACCTTAACGGTTAGTATTTGTAAGCTCGTGGCTCATTGATACTTATCGCCAGATCCAAAGTGATGTTCGCCGCTATCATTTACGAACCATCGAAGTGAGTCAAGGAGATGTTCTTTCAACGTCAAACCATTAATAGGGAAGAAAATACCAATTTTCAAGGATATTTATTTAGGGTCGGTTATTATAGCTAAACCAAGAACCGATTCGGGAGATAACTATATGTTATTCTCCCCAATGCGAGGAAAATACTCGAAAAACCCCTCATTTGCCTAAGGAATCTGAAACCTAGTGACCTGACACTCTAAGGTTTTTGTTTTCATGTTTTAGTAAGTTTTTATTTTCAGTTGTAATCACTAAAAACTCTCTTTTATCACAACCCAAATATCCAAAATGAAATCACCAAGATAAGCTTCCATCGTCACTATTTCCACAAAGAAAAACCTATCCCCGTGACTTGTCTCAGAATCGCTATACCATAGTAGCAATGCTACTAGTAGTACGAGGTATTAGGTTATAAATTTTGTTGATTTAGAATACCCCACGGCCCCAAATCATAAGAGCTTGTACATCTCCCTGAGAAGTATCTCTTCTCCACCTAATTTCCTTTTTCCATCGAGATAATCGAACTACTTAGGAAGAAGCAAAGCCTGCGGCGAACCCAACCAACCATGGCCAAGGGCTTTAGATAGATGGGTTGCATGGCTGCCACTGCCATATGTGACTTTTGCCTTGTCTTCCCTATTCTTGAATGTTTCTTCGCCAGCCTGAGATCTCGCACATTTGTCATGATTGCAACTTTCTGATTTGTTTCAAGAATTTCTTAGCAAAGTAGTTCAATGGTTTCCACCCTAGTCCCATCTTCATCAAGGTGATCCAATTCTGTGATCATTTTTTTCTTGACCTATGTTGGCTTTGATATAATTTTTTGCTTTATAGTATTGTTCTTCCTTCTTTTCTTGGGCTAGTGTTTTCACATTCCCTTGGAGAAGTATCTTCTTCTCCACCTAATATCCTTTTTCCATTGAGATAATAGAAGTACTTCTTGGGAAGAAGTTAAAGCCTATGGTGAACACGGCCAAATCATGGCTAATGGCTTTAGGATGGATGTAAGGTACTGGTTACTTAGGGTCATTCTCACATTTTAGAGGACTTGGGTATCTTGGGGATTGAGTGGTTTTACAAATCTTACCACTCCGTAAACACCTCTCAGAATGTGGCATTGGAAATTCCGTCCAAAAGTATTAACTCTTTCCTACTCCCTTTTGGCCCTATTTCCATCACAATGAAGGATATTACCATTCTCACGGGCTTACCTATCTAAGGTACTAATGCACTATGTTTGCTCAATGTTCAACATTCCTTTCTCCCAGCTATTGAGGTTTCCTCTACCACTCAGACTTCATACTTTACCACTATTTAGAAATGGCATGATGTTACTGGGATTCTATCTACTGCTGAGCATGTCGAGTTCTTGTGGGTTCTCTTATAAAAAAATGAGCCATGGAGTATTTACCTCGGTGAAGACACTTGCTCTAGGTCGACCATATACCTTAGGCACTTTACTATTGGCCTCAATTTATCAAGCCATGAGTAAGTATCTGATGAGCCTTACCATAGAGTTTGTGGTGCCTTATGGTTTGTACAAATGTGGTTGTTTGCATACTTTCTAGAACTTCTGGACAAGGATCCTACCTCCTTTAATACCTTAGGACTCCATGCAATGCATTCTCTATGCAATATGCCTTCTAATGATCTTATGTCTTTTTTCTTAGGTTTGGTAGATCGAGCACTGGTCCACTTGTTTTTGAAGCCTGATTCTCACATATTACCTTATGTTAGAATCCAAATGACAAGAAAACACAACGAAAATAAAAAAATTTAACGCTAAACTGCATCAAGATCCAAGCGGTTTGATGAAACTAAACAATGAATCAAGGAAACTGTGATCTTACTTCTCAGACCTAATCCTTTCGACTAGTGCAGATTTGCTTGATCACACACATGTTGAAACACAAACAGAACTCCTTCTGGAAACAATCTAGCAGCAATGAGCCAAGACGATGCAGTGTGCAAACGCCCTCTAAAGGTATCCAAACGAACGGATAATGGATGGATGATGCAAGTAGCACCTTATGATAGGTCTTTTCCCATTAAAACCAAAGACACCTTAGTGTCTCCAAAACCCCAAAAGAATTCTCTCTAAAAACCGCCCACTCCAAAATAAATTCACCTCCTTTTAGATGAGATAAACCCCATATTTATATCAAGCCTCTAAAAACCCTTTTATTAAAACGAATTTAAAACCAAATTCCATTAACTATTAATGGATCGACTCTGGGCTTCGGGTCAGTTTGGGCTTGGGGGCTCAATCATGGGCTAAAGAGAGAGCCTTCTAACATCCCATTATAGCTCATTCTATGTGTGACCCTATAGGGTTCACTCATGTTACAGTTCAAATCATATTCTAAGCCCACAAGTTATAATCGGTCTCAGCAAGACATTATATAACTACACAAATCAAGTGAATTTGATGGACTAAAACCTTACCATAACATGATATTAGTCCTTTGTCACACGATGTCTCGATTAAGCACAAAGCATGGATGAAGTCATCTTTATACAACTTAATCGTTTCTTGATTCTCAAGTAGACTGACTAAACAAATGATATTGATAACTCCTATCAATCTCATTCAAGTACGACCATGCATTTCTCAATCTCACTTATCAAGAGGCCAATAGACATCTCACTCAATTAAGAGTGGGACAAATTCCTTCATTATCACTCACATTCCTCCACATGATTTCCTGCATGCCCAACCATAGCCCTCGTATTACCAACTCGTTAAAGACGCCATTGAGCTACGCGCCAAGACACTAAGTTCCCCATGTAGAAATCATGGTGGGGTCCAGGTTGGAAGGACTCAATACTATTGCAATGAGAATTACTAATGACATAATCCATGTAGTATTTCTCATAGCGAGTCAGTCCCATAACATAAACTAACATGTATTTATGTTCGCCAGTAAGACCTTATGTTCAAGGACCAAAGAAAACGGGTCTTTTCAAAACATAATAGGTCTCACTTCATTATTATTCCCACAATAATGATCGACTATGGACCTATTTAGGAATAGTGTTCTATGCCCTTTGTTGTTTTACTATCAAGTCACATACTTGATGACATAAAGCGGAGCCAACTAATCAAGGATCAGATTTTACCAAGTTAAACCACAATTTAAATAACAAGATAAATGATAAATGCCTCATGTATATAAACATATAATGAGAATGTATATTCCACTGGACTAGAGCATATCACTAACAATCTCCCACTTGCCCTAAGCCCAATCAAGCATAAATCGAATGCCTATCAATCTAGTATGACTATCTTGCTTTAATTGTGGAAGAGGTTTAGTCAAAGGATCAACAACATTGTCATCAGTATGAACTCTACATATCTTAACATCTCCTCTCTCAATGATCTCACGAATTTAGGTGGAAACGCCTCGAGTATGTGTTTGATCAGTTGATGTGATCTCAGCCTCTTGGCTTGAGCACAGCCCCATTATTGTCACAATAGACGCCTACTCGGTTTTAAAATGCTAGGAACAACACCCAGTCTAAAAACGAAATTTTTGATCCAAACTACCTCCTTAGTCGATCTAAGGCAATACGTGACTCACTCTCCGTGAGTAGAATCGCCACTGTCTTGCTTGAACTTCTCCCAGCCTGCCAAAGACCTCCATTCAAACAAAACACAAAACTAGATTATTAGATCTAAAGTTATCTAAGTCGAATCGAAACCAAAGATCAATATAACCACTTATAACTAGCTCTCGCCTTCATTCAATTATAGATAAAAAATATCCTTGGGCTTCTTCTCATACTTATGATATTCTGACTGCTATCCAAAGGACATTCAATTGATCTCGACCGAATCTACTTGTCATGCTTAAGGCATAGGAGAGAACAAAGTTGGGTGCAAAGCATGGCATACATGATGTAACCAATAGTCAAGCATATGATTTTATCCATGCGCCTTCTCGCCCTCGTGGTCGACACTTGGTACTTCATCGGCTTAATGCCATGAGACATCGCAAGAAACCTCTCTTGGAATCTTGCATGCTAAACTCCTTAGCACTTTGTCATGTACCACTTTTGACCTCGTGCCTAGTAACCGGCTGAGATCTATCTATATAACTATGCATAGATGGCGCTTGCCTAAGTCTTTCATTGGAAAACATTTTCCCAACCAAGACTCGACACTCGCAAGGTAGGGATGTCATTTCCAATGTGAGTAAGATGTCGTCCACATACAGCACTCAAGAAGACAATTGCACTCCCACTAACCTTCAGATACACAAGGCTCATCTTCATTTTTCATAAAGCCAAACTCTTTAATGTTCCTCAATAAACAAAGATTTCAGCTTGCAGCCTCGCTTTGTCCATAAATCTTTTGGAAGCTTACACACCCTATTAGTATACTTAGGATCGACAAAACCCTCATGTTGTGTCATGTACACATCCTCGAGTAAGTTTCCATTAATAAACACTGTTTTGACATCCATTTTCCAAATCTCATAATCATAGTACGCAGCAATAGCAAGAAGAATCCTAATAGACTTAAGCATAACGACATGTGAAAAGGTCTCATCATAGTCAATACCATGAGTTTGTTTTTGAAACCTTTGCAACAAGTCGACTTCTAAAGGTCATATCATGTTTGGATCTTATGAACCCATTTACAACCAATGACCTAAATTTCTCGTGGATCAACCAACTCCAAACCTGGTTATCGTACATTGATTACATCTGCACTTCCATGGCTTGGAAGCCATTTTCGAATCCGCTCATCATTGCCTCATGATAAGTTGTAGGCTCATTCCTTGATCCACAAGCTCTATGGTTTTGTCGCGCCACAGAAATCCATATCTTTGGGCTCATGATGAATCCTACCGGACCTTCGTCGCCTTGTGCAAGATGTTGACTCAACAACTGCTGTGAGTCTTGTAGAATTTCCATGAAGGCCCAATAAAACTGTGGTTCTTGAACTTCTTTTAAGAGATGTCTTTACTCCAACTAACTTTGGAAATGAACTCTTTCCAAAGACCCATTACGACACAAACACTTTGTTCTCGTATGGATGTAAAAGTAGTGATCTTTGTTTCCTTTGATACCCTACAAATAAGCACTTAACAGATTTCGATGCTAGCTTATCGTATTCGACACTTTTACATAAGCCTACTAACCCCAAATCTTGAGAAAAGACAAACTAGGACGCTTTCCTGTCCACAACTCATATGGTGTTTTCTCAACCGCTTTCGATGGAATTCTATTCAATAAGAACGCAACAGTCTCTAATGCATATCCCTAGAAGGATATTGGAAGATCTGTTCGACTCATCATAGATCGAACCATATCTAATAAAGTTCTATTTCTCCTTTCAGATACAACATTCCATTGTGGTGTTCCAGGTGGAGTGAGTTGTGATACTATCCTACAATCCTTAAGATGATCATCAAATTTTTTGGCTTAAATATTCACCACCTCGATCGCATCGGCGTTTTGGATATTCTTTCCAAGCCGATTCCAGACGCCTCATTCTGAATACCTAACTTTCAAATGATTCAGACTTATGCCTCATTAAGTAGATGTAACCATATCTACTAAAGTCACCTAAAAGTAATGAAGTACTGATAACCTCCTCTAGAAATGAGCTTATCGTCCATAAGCATCTCCGTGATGTATAAGGCCCAATAAGTCACTAGCCTTCACTCGCGTCTAACAAAGGGCCTTGGCCATTTTGCCTAGTAAACAAGATTCACATGTTTCAAAATGACTTCTAAGCCACATGAATGATTAGCCCATCTCGATGGAGCTTCAAGATGCGCTTTCTCGTTAACATGGCCCAAATGACAATGCCAAAGTAGGTCGGATTCAAGTCATCGACTTGGAACCTTTAGCATCGATGTTATGACGGGCTCGCTGTTCCAAGTTTAGAACGTAGAGACCATTAGATAGATAAGCATTCCCATAAAAAATGTCTGCATTATAGATGGAGAAAATATTATTCTTAATAATAAAGTGAAATCCATCCACGTCTAAATAAGAAACTGAAATAATGTTTCTCGTCACGCAGTACATACAACAATTCTTTAATCAAAACAGTCCAATTTTCAGCAAATAACCATAAACTCCTACAGCTAATGCAGCAACTTTGCTCCATTCCCACTCGTAGGTCTACGCCATTAATGATCTATCAGTCACAGCCCTACACATTTACTAATAAATGTAGATCCACATCCAAGTATCTAATACCCATGAAGCAGGGCAGACAAGATTGACTTCTATACCATAACACCAAGGGTAATACTCTTTCTTTCTTAGATCTTCCACAGAAGAGATTTTTCATTTCACATCACATTTATAAACATATGCCTTTTCACTCCGAGAACAACACTCACTCATCATCACAGATACAATGACCTTTGTTCATTGGCAAGAAGCAAACTCCCTCCTTGATAAGCTTTTGCTTTTGGCCTTAGGTCAATCTGCCCTTTGCCTTTCGCCTGGCTGCCTTTTCCTTCCTTTCTTTTCATGCCTTCCCATTTCTGAACCATAAGTACTGGATTTGTCTTTTTGGAATGTTCATCCTAACATTCTTTAACATTCCATGTAACTCAAGAATAGATTTCTCATATGGTGCATATTGTAGTTCATAACAAATTAATTTGGCAAGATCTGCAATGAACCTAGAATCATATCAAGTAGTACCAACTCATGACTACTGGGGAGACCGTTTATCAAGCTGATCGATGAGACCCTTCATCTTTAGCACATGTGCACTTACTGAAGTGCCAAGAGTCATCTTGCATGCATTCAATGCTTTGGTGGTTGTAAACCTTTCTTGACGTGCTTGCTCTTGAACATTCCCTTGAGATGCACCATCATATCAAATGCCTCCATTTCCTCAAATTGCTTCTGAAGCTCAGAGTTCATGGTTGTAAGCATAAGACATGTTACATCCACAGAGTCATTCAAATGCTTACTATAAGCATTCCTTTCTGCTTGTGGGGCATTGTTAGTAGGAGGTTCATTATCAAGAACATACATCTTCCTCTCTTGTTTAAGGACAATCCTCAAATTTCGAGACCAATCGAGGAAGTTTGTCCCATTAAGTTTTTCCTTTTCAAGGACAGATTGCAGAGTAAATATTGATGTGTTGTTTGATACCATTAGTCTACATACAAAAATATGCAAAGCTTTTAATAAATGAGGTCATTAATACTCCCACTAAAATTAATAACTCTTTAATTAACACAGAAACAATCTTTTAGTTTCTTAGTGGGTGAAAACTACGCTTGACTTAGCTTTGGCATAACACTTAAACTTAAGCTAACTAGGTAGAAAACTCTTTCCTTTATGCCCTTAGGCCCAAAACCGTTATGATAGCCCAGCTTAAGCTCCTAATCCATATTCAATCTTATGGATATCACCATTATCCATCATGTCTTCCTCTAAGATGGCCGAATACACCCCGCTTTTGGTAGAAACTATATTAAGACGATCAAGCATTGACAAGTGTTAAATTATATGGAAGGTATTTTATGACTTAATATTTTATGTGATGAAATATCAAGTTGTTAGCAAACTTTATAAACATATACATGCACTCATACAAGTTATTATTAATAAGCATAAATGTAAACGTGACATGCGTGGCCCATTTTCAAGGTGATTCCATAGCCAATATGAGACGCAGGATTACCTTTTACCTATACCTAGCTTTATGGGCTTGTCTCCAAGAACAAACGGGCCTCCATTCTTCGTTCTTCTTCATTACAAGCAAGTAATAATTGTATGCTATTTTATGCTAAAATAATAAAAAGAGACACACATGTTGTGTCAATAAAAACAACGACACGCAAGTCGTAAAAGCAATATAATGAAAGAGACACACATGTTGTGTCAATAAAAATTAACGACACGTAGTCAGACAAAAATTACAAACCCATAATTAATACCTGCCAATCACATTGAACTAAGGGCCATGACTTGCACCTTGCAAATTGAATATAAACACATTAAACACATAATCAGATTATGACTATGGTCTTTCAATTGCAGCGTTAGTCACATAAACAAATTTTAAGGCTAGGATGAGTGAGTTACTACCTAGAAATTTCTCCTGATCATTAATTTGGAACAATCCTACTTAATATGTAATAATCTGTAATAGTCCAATCTTAATGTCTAACATTAAAGTGTAACAAATTCTACCGATTGAATAATCAGAATAATCCATTCTAATGTCTAACATTAATGTAACAAATTCTACTCGATAAAAATAATTCAGAATAAATTATCTTAATGTCTAACATTAATGTGTAATTGGGCCTTACTGACAGAATAATCTATAATGTCCATTCTAATGTGTACATTCCCACCGATTAATAAGAATCAGAATGTACCCATACTTAATAAGTAACAATCCTATTGATTAATAAGTATCTGTAACAACCATACTTAATATGTAACATACTAATTAATATTAAGCTGCAACAGTCCTAATCAGATTAGAACACAAGAATTACGAACTCAGAATTTGATTCTGATCATCAACAATCCTAACTTATTAGAGCTTTTCTAAACTCGAATCATTTTTCAATTTCGATATGATGTTACGTAATTTCATAATGTAAGAAAAAACATGACTCCTCGCATTATACCGATTATAAAACGGACGAACTAATGGATCATGGCATATCACATATGACAAAATAAATACACTAAACAAATCACGTTATATCATTATATAAAAATCAGTCACCAAACAAAGCAAGTAGCTCGATACCACCGTTGAACTGGAAGAATAAGAAAACGCAATAAAAAAAAAAAAAAAAAAAATTTAACTAACCATATCAGATCCACGTTTGATGAAACTAAACAATTAATCAAGGAAATTCAGATCTTACCCTTGCATTCGAATCCTTTCGACTAGTGCAAATTCTGCTTGATCACACACATGCTAAAAACACAAACGTAACTCCTTCCTCGAAATGATCCAAACAAATAACGAGCCAAGATGATGCAAAACGCCCCCAAAGGTATCCACACGAACTGCTATTAATGGATGGGATGGATGTGCTAGCACCTTATGATAGGTCTTGTCCACAAAACCAAAGACACCTTAGTGTCTTCCAAAACTCTAAAGAATTCTCTAAAACCGCCCACCCCCCCAAAAGGCAACCACCCCTTTCGACGATAAACCCCATATTTATATATCAAGCCTCCCAAACCCTTTTATTAAAAAGAATTTAAACCAAATTCCATTAACTATTAATGGTCAAGTTTGGCGAATCATACTAAAGAGAGAGCCTTTCTAACATCCCATTATAGCTCATTCTTATGTGTGATCCTATAGGTTCACTCAATGTTGGCAACGAGCCCAAATCATATTCTAAGCCCACAAGTTATAATAGGTCTCTAGTAAGACATTATAACTACCCAAATCAAGTGAATTCAATGACTCGAAAAACCTTACCATAGTATGATATTAGTCCTTTGTCACACGATTGTCCATTACACAAAAGCAATGGACGAAGTCATCTTTATACAACTTAATCGCTTCTTGATTCTCAAGTAGATCGACTAAACAAATGATATTGATAACCCTATCAATCCTTATCAGCACACCATGCATTTCTCAATCTCACGAATAAGAGGCCAATGTATCTCACCCACTAAGAGCTGGACAAATTCCTTCACTATCACTCACATTCCTCCATGATTTACCCCATGCCCAACCATAGCCTCGTATTACCAACTTGTTAAAGACGCCACTGAAGCTATGTCAAGACAATAAAGTTCTCATGGAATCCATGGTGAATTCGTGTCGAAGTGACCTAAATACCACTATTGCAATGAGAATTAATGATGATACAATCCACGTAGTATTTCTCATAGCGAGTCGGGCTCAATAAACATGAACTTAACAAGTATTTATGTTCGAGTAACATCTTATGTTCATGACCCCAAAACGTGGTCTCTTTCAAAACATAGTAGTCTTACTTCATTATTATTATTCCCACAATGATAGACTATGGATCATTTAGAATAGTGTTCTTACGCCTTACTGCCTTACCATCGTCAAGATACTTACGACATAAAAGCTGGAGCCAACTATTCAAGGATAAGGATTTATCAAGTTAAACCACAATTTAAATAACAAGATAAAATGATAAATGCCTCATGTATATAAACATATAATGAGAATGTATATTCCACTGGACTAGAGCATATCACTAACACAATCAAGTATTTTAACCTAGGAAATCTGATCTCTCCATTATTTAACAAAACCATTCACTGAAAGTCATCAACTTTCAATTATTTAATGTAAAAGAAAGAAAATACAAATAAGACACACAAGAAATGCAAAATGAGAGTGAACACCAATTTTTGCAAAGGGAATTTTTTTTATTCAATTTTTTTTCAGATAAAGGGTTACAGAGAGGAAAAAAATGTAATAAAGTTCATTTTTTTTTTCTTTTTGAGGCCATTTCCTTAGCTGCTTCCATTCTTAAATATTTTTCAACTTCCTCTATTGGGGTTAGTTCTTTCTTTCCTATTGCACTAGGGGTTTTATTTTTGAACCTGTGCTTAAGGTTGTTTAAGATATTTCTTCCTGTATTCACAAAGTTAGAGAAGGGTATTGATGGGTTTGTTACACCTTGAGGGACTATTATGTAAGGCACACAGTCTTAAATTCTAATTTGTGGTAGTGGCACTTTCTTCTTGCTTGAGACTGTCTTCATAACCCAATCTAAAATTTTCGATTTTCTCGTCGCCTCCCATTTTGGGCTAATGATTCTGGGGAGGTCCCTTGTTGACTTGCCTATAGCCAATAGGTGAAAACTTTCTTTATTCAACCAATTGTTTTCCTTGATTCTGTGCATGCCTTTTAAGGCATTGTCTCTACCCCTTATATTTTTTAACAAACTCCGTCTATGTTTTCCCTGCTTCAAATTTAAAGCTACTTCTCTATCCCTATCACCGTTTCCTCCATTATGTATCCCTTTTTCCAATTCGCTCTCCATCTCTTCATCTCTCTGTTTCAGTGCCTCCTCTAGATTCTGATCCTTCTTCGAGCTCGTGATCCATATATTCATCCTGCTTGGGGTTCAATCTTTAGTCGGTCAGTCCTCTCTCGCATCTCCCCGTTCATATATTTTAAAGATTCCATCATTTCCTTTCAGGTTATTACCCTAGTGCCCTGAACTTTCATCTTGTTCCTGATGGACTTCTCTTATGTCTGGAGATACATTCCAAATAAGGCTTAGGCTTTTCTAAATCTCTTGCTGCTCTTAAGGTGGACTTTCCCAGTGTGCTGGCTCATTGTCCCTTTCATTCCTCCTTTCTTCTTCCGTTTCTCTTTCTTTTTTTCCTCTATTTTTGGGGCCTTTCGTTACTCCAGTTAATGTTAGAGGGGAGACCTTGGGGCATGTTTCTTCTACATCCCAATCTCCAATTACTCCCCCTAGAAGGCAAAGTTTAGTGATTATGGCAGGGTGTGGAGTCAAACCCCTACATTTGCTTCTAGAGTAACTCATGATAGAATTCCTCGACATCTTCCCCACATTGATTTCAGGCCCTTCGCAGTTTAATAAAGGAGTATTGCTTCATTCCTCCTTACTGTGCTAAGGTGCTTTGAAGGCAATAGGACCGAGCTAACAAAGTAGAACCATACCTTAGCCTCTTCAGCCAAACCTCTCAAGTAAACTGATTCAAATGTGAGTTTTCTTCGTTCCTTTCCACTTCTCTTCCTTTTCTCCCAAGTAAGTAAGTCCACTATCTTCTAGTATTCTTGCTATTTTTAACAGTTTCTTTAATTTTGACCCATCTTTCTGCACCTTCAGATTGAACATTTCATTTATTGTTTCTTTGCTGAAGTCTATCCATTTTCCTCTGACGTACGCCTTCTTTCCTTTCTCTTCCACCATGTTGGCATAAAACTCCTTGACCAATGCAACAAGCCATATGCCTTGTGCTTGCCAAGTAATCACATCCTCTCTCAAGCATTTCAAGAAGGGTGAGATTGGCTTTGTTAAACCTCTTCAACAATGAAACCCCTACTTTTAGATCACCAATAAACAGAGGCTTTGTCCAAATGAAGGCCCTTAATTCCTTCATTCCTTCCTCGTCTCGTTTCAAATTTTCTACAAATCTTCTCTCTTTCTCTTCTTGGTTTCTTCGACTGACTGCTTAGACTCTACTCTAGCTTTAGCTCTTTCTTCTTCTTACTCTATTTCTGCTTGAGTAGCTTGGACTGCTTCTTCCTCTATTTTTGTGTATGCTTCCATCATTTCATTCATGACTGGCCGCATATTATCAACACTGGGTTTGATTCTGTGTTAGAATATAAGACTAAGAGATTTGATAAAGGAAGACGAGTGGGTTGATGGTTTAAGAGAATGGTGGCTTTTCATTTTTAAAATTTTTTTCTATTTATAGGCCAAATGTTTGTTGTGCTTTCATTAGTTGTCGCAACAAAAATTGTCTTAGGGTTTGTTCCCTTTTAAATACTGTGTCACGACATGAAGAAATCATGTTGCAACTTAAACAAAGGTTATGGCTATAACTTCTGCCGCAACAAAGTTATGTCCCCACCAATATTTGCACAATTACCTATTTTCAACCATTTAACACAAATGACATTTTGCAATATTGTCCTTCCACTCATTTCATACTTGTAAAAACACATATCATCATCAAACAATCTCTATTCAAATATGAACAACAAATCTCGTTCTTCACCCAATATCATTCATCAAGATATTCACAATGCATCCAAGCAATGAGCAAAATGAAGCTATTTACAAATTTTCTGCTTATAAACAAACTTCAACTCGCGGTATCATCATTAAAGAATAAAAGTTCCGAAAAAGAAGAACTCCCCCTTGTAATACTTTTGCATAGTAATTTTTGAGAAAGAATGCTTCCAATTAGAATTTATCTCTAATATAGCTTCATTGTCCTGAAAAATAAACAAAATTATAAAATAAAATCTCTAGCAAAATTAAAACTAGTACTTCAAACACACAAAATTTAACAAAATTAATATAACTATAAAAATTAAAATTCTTCTTGGGTTGCCTCCCAAGAAGCTGCTTAGTTTAATGTCTTTGGCTAGACATTTGCTATAGAATATCTTCATTTCAGCAAAATTCTCTTCTCTTCTTCTAAATTTGGATCTCAACTTCATTTAAGTTCCCTCCAATTCTCTGCCACTCCTCAGGGTTACTGCCATGCACTCCTTCATATTCTTACTTGTGTCACTTGGGAATGAATCCTTGGACCGATTCTGCATGGATAGGGCCAACCGCCCTACCTGAGTCTCTAGATTCTTCAAAGAGGTGTGGGTATTGGCCTGAAACACAATTGTGTTTGCTTGGAATGCTGCTAGCTCAACAAACTTCTCATATATTTTCAAGAAGATTTTATTTTTCCCCCATGAAAGCAAGCATCTGGTCCTCAAAGGAATTAGATCTTCTCTACCCCTGATTTTTTGCTTTCTAACCTGCTAGCTGCTGTTGCTGTTGTTGTTGGAACCTAGATGAGGCATGATATTGCTGCAAATTCTGTCTAGGTCTTTGACCTTGTTGTACTCTTCCTCCATATGAGAAATTCTCATGGTTCCTTAGTACTGGTGTGTAGTGAATGTGTAAGTTGAGGTTGGGCTTAAAAGTGTAGCTCTTATTGGCATTTAGGTACTGTGCCTCCTCAACTTGATAGGAACCATCATGGGTTAGTCCCTCATTAGCACTTTTTCTTTTCTTTCCTTCATCTACTATCCCCACTTCAAGTGTTGTGTGCATTCTTCTCTCATTGTTTCCAAGATTGTTCATTAATGCATCCAACTTTGCTTCTATGGTAGTCATCCGATTAAGCCTAATTACACCCTACTCCTTCGCCTACTCGCCGTCCCTAAAGCTTCAATGGAGCTTGTATGATTTAAGTAAGGTCTTCAATCAAATCGCTTTGCCTCCTCAACACTTCTTCTTTTGAAAGCCCTAATAACAAAGCCGCATCACTATACCCTTGGAGGTATAATTCATTAAATCGTAGAAAATGTCCATCCGAAAGTGGTCGATCTATTCCATCCATAGGGGCATCTTTAGTAGTCTCTTTGTATCTATCCCATGCATCAGAGACTTTCATCCTCCCCTATTTGAAGACTATGATTTTCTCTTCTTTCGTAAGTCAAATGTGGAAATCTGCCTCATAGCCTCTAACAACTCTTCCAATTTGTCGCTCCAATGTGTAGTGACTAAAACCAAGTTGTCGCACATCTCTCAAAGGAAAAGTGGAAAGAGCTACAAATTTTCATCACTTCTAGTCTTACCCTCATTCACTTTGACTGTGCTAAGAAGCCATTCTCATAAATCTTCCCATATGTCTATTAAGGTCTTCAATTCTGATGCCCAATGACCTAATGCTATCAGACTCATTATGATAAGGGTCATTGAGTTCAAAATTGTTGGCTCTATGGCGTTGTCTCACGCACACTCATTCCTGAATAATAGGTTGTAGTCTTTCTCTTTGATTTACCATACTTGTAGATTCAACACTTGTAACTTTCCTCAAATTTCTCAATGTTCTCTCAATTTCTATATCCAAAGGTAGCAGATCTGCTTATGGTTTTCTGTGCATTTAAAATCTTCCTGAAATAGAAACACACTAAGATCAAAATCAAATATGGTGGAAATGAAGAGATATCCGTTGCTTCCATAGAAGATTTTAGTATCTTATCAACACGCTATTAAACTATTTTTATGATTTTATTTTTATTATTTTTCAATAAAATTAAAGAAAATGTCCAAAATTAGTACTCTTTATTAGAATATTGATCTTGGAATCAACCTCTTAAACACAAAACTTGTTGACTTCTATACGCACCAATTACCAAGTAATTAACATTGTCGAACAAATGTTAACTAAAAATCCCTAACTAAGTAAGCTAACTACTTATTTGACTGATTTTTGTGTAGAATATGTGTTTGTCCTTTTTGTAAAATAGATTCATTGCACCTGTGTTTGGTCTAAATCACTCGTAAAGTGCAATGTGTCGACAAGTAATAAAGTGGATTTTAAGCTAAGATATCGTCCCACGAGGATTGATGATAAATCAAAACCAACTATCCCAACTACTCAAGATCCTTACTATTTGAACTCCAATAGCAAATGATTTAGAGAACTAATAAAATAATACTAAAGTAATTTCACTAGTGTACATAAAAAAAAAAATTAGTAAGAGTGGATTTGAGAGTTCACTGAGTGAGACAACACTGGAAAAAATACTGATGAATGAATGTCAATTTATGTATCATTTTGAGTCATAGCTAAACCATTAGTTAGAAAAATGAACTCTGTCGTGATGCATTGTGGTGTAGTTTCGATTTTCCTAACTATACTACCACTAGAGTGATTCATGCTCATTTCAACTCATGGATCTAATCAATTACTTATAAGATATAATCCTCTTTCTAAGATCTGTATATTTTTCCTTTTCAATACTTCACACCCAAATCTTAGGACTGAAGATTCTTTCCCCTATAGACAAGATATTGCAAGCCTTCTCCAATTTCACTGGCACTTGATCCTTCAATTCTAATGAAATTCTCCATATCCTTGATTAGATCTATGCTAACACAGGATCATAATCATTTCATCAGAAATAGGAGAAACCTTTGAGAAATTAAATTGATATTTTCTCCAACTAACCTCGCACAATGAGTAAATTAGTGATCTATCTGAGTAATCTTTCAGAGTTCATTAGTTCTGAAGTATTAGTCTACCATACCCATAAGGAAGTGCTCCATACCCTCAGGATTCTCCATCTTTGTGTCACGTAGAGGGCCTCCTGGAAATCAGAGTAAGATATAGTTCTTTGTTTTTGGGTACACAATACTAGTACTTTGAACAGTCAAGATAAAAAATAATACCAATCAAATAAATTCAAGATTTCCAACTAAGGCGCTTTTCCACTTTGTGTAGAAAAATAACAATCACCATCAACTCATTCCTAGAGGGAGCTCAATCTTTCAAAACTGGTTCACACATATTAGTCACTAACTGGTAAGGAAAATTCACTATAATTGTGAACGAACTAAAACAATGAACCTGCACTCTCCAAAATCCATTTAAAACAATAAAAGAGGAAAGAGAAATTCTTACAATAAATCTAACCGGCTACCATCACCATTACTCAACCTTGTTCAAAACAGAAACTAACTAAAAACTATGCTAAACCAAGATATACTAAAGGAAATAAAAGATAAAAATAAAAAGAAAATAATATACAAAGAGTCTTCTCGGGCCACCTAAGTCCCGGGATTTACGAAAGCCCGCATAGTGCCCTAGATGCGTCTATTTATAGAGTTTTAAATGATGGGCCGCGTCTGCTGGGCAAATCAGGATCCCAAAATTTCTAGCCCAAATGTCGCCATGCAACAAAGAAAGTTTTGTCATGACATGAGTCTTCTGGTCTTTGTCGCCCAACTCTTGTCATGGCCTCGCAAACTTCCTCGTCATTATTGTATTTTCATGCTATCTTCTTTTATTCTGTTGCGACATAATTTGACTTTGTCGCGACATAGTTCTATTGATGTTGTCTATTTTATATCACGACATGGTTGTCTTTTGTCGCGATAAAAATTTCCTCCTTTAGCTCTTCAACTTTGTTGCAACAATCTCTGCTATGTTACGACATTCTTTCTGTTGTTATTCTCGATTTATGTCGAGACAGACTTTTCTTTGTTGCGACTGAGTTTCTCCTAGTATGCATGGATTTGTTGTAGTGATAGACTTTTTCTTTGTCGTGACAGAGTTGTGTTGCTTATAACTACTGAGATTGAACTTTGTGTCATGACAAACTCTTTCAATGTCGCCACAGAGTCTTCTTTACTTCTTGTTGCTAGCTGAACTTTTTGTTGCAACGTTGAATCCCTTGTCGCGACAAACTTGCCTTATCTCATCTCACTTCTTTTCCATTTTCTGTCGCAACATAAAACTTCTCTGTCACGACATAAATCTCTTACTCAACAATTTTTATTGTCGTGACATAATCTTTCTTTGTCATGACAGAGATTTCTACCTTCATTTCTTTATCCTGTTGCAACATGAGTTTCGTGTCACAACATTCTTTTTGTAATTTTCTCAACTTCTGTCACGACAATATTTGTCTTTGTTACGACAAAATTCACCTCAGCCTCATGTTATGTTTGTCGCGACATAAAACTTCTTTGTCACGACAACTTTGTCATGCCTTGTCTCATTGTTCTGCTATTTTCTATCGTGACAGAGTTGTCTTTTGTCGCGATAGAGTTCATCTAATATCTTCATTTCTTTCCATCACGACAAAGATTCGAAATGTCGCGACATAATTCCACTACCATTTTCTTGATCGATGTTGTGACATAGTTTGGAATATCGTGACATTCTTCTTCATGAACTTCTCAAGCTATGTCGCGACATAAAAATCCATTGTCACACGACATAAATTGGTCGAGTTTATCTCAAAATTGTGTATGCGACAGTCTACATTTATAGCTTCAAACGACACAGTCCTTGTTGCGACATACTTCTGCTGGTTATATTGGAATTCTATGCGAGCATTCTGTGCTATGTCCATAACATACCAGTTTTTGCTACAACGGCGATTTTTTATTTGCTTTCCTTGTTGAATTCTACATTTTTCATACAAAACACCCGAATAACAAGTTGAGTGAATATGCCAATTCAACTTCAAAATGAAACATAAACTTCTAGAATGATACCAAAGGGTTAAATATATGAGTTTAGGACTGGGACTCATCATACGCTACTAATATTCGGAACAAGCAACTTGAGAACAATATCAATTAAATAAATTCGAGATTTGACGAGAAAACAATAATTAGCATTGATCGATTCGGATGGGCTAGGTCTTAAAAATTTGGATTATAAGAAGCGATAACTAAGTCATGTAAATTCACTAAAATTGCAAGCAGCTAGAAACAGATGAATTCCAAGAATTTCCAAATTCCATTTAAAAATGACAGTATTGAAAACAAAAATTTCTGGGAAAGCAGCTGAGAAACTTTTGTACCGGATCAACTGCCAATTCAGAAAAACTAACAAAATGCTACTCTAAAAACTAAATAGAAGAAAAGAAAAATAAAAGAAAAATAATATACAAAGGAGTTTCCAGCTACCCAAAAGTTCCTGGTTTGGTGGAAGTTGTGCAGTGCCATCGCTTTATTTATAGATTTTCAGAATGATAGAGTACGCGCATGAGGCTGAAAGTGCGGATCCTAAAAATTTTGGCTAATTGATTGCTGTGCTTGACGCCAGAAAATTATGTGCATAACATGGTTATCTATCTTCATTTCCGACTCTTGTGGTAGCTGCGGTTCGCATGCAACAAGGTTCATGCTTTCTTCTTGGATTATGTCATGACATAATTTAGCCAAATCATCACGACATAATTACTGCTTGAAGTTATCTAGTGATTGTCGCGACGCCAGATATGTATGTGACATAAAAACTTTGTTGCAACCAACTTGTCATTCTTTGCTGCTCCTGAAAAATGCAGCGACATAAATTTATTTGTCACGACAAATATTTTTGCCTTCAGCTCTTCCACTTTGTCGCGATATTCTTTCTAGGGTTCTTCTCTAACTTTATTGCAACAATATTTTCTTTGTCGCGACATACCTTTTCTTTGTCGCGACATAGTCTTGTTGTCTTGCACTATTAGGACTGAACTCTGTGTTGTGACAAACTTTGAAGATGTCGTGATATTTCCTTCTTTGATCTTTGTCACTAGCTGAACTATTTTTTGCAACATTGAAATCGCATTTGCAGCCAGACTTTATCTTGGCTTGTCTCATTTCTCTTCCATTTTTTGTTGCAACATAATTTTCTTTTGTCATGACAAAGATCTATTACTCTGCAACTTTTATTGTCACGACATAAATTTAATTTTTGAGACAAACTCTACTTCCATTATGATCATTCTCATTGTGGTTAAACTTTTCAAATCGTTGTGTGATGATTTCTGTAGTAACTTTGCTATTATGTCGCAT
Organism: Tetrastigma voinierianum; assembly: GCA_016808115.1. Lineage (NCBI taxonomy): Eukaryota > Viridiplantae > Streptophyta > Magnoliopsida > Vitales > Vitaceae > Tetrastigma > Tetrastigma voinierianum. Next base: position 118,617 of record JAEQBH010002393.1, on the reverse strand, counting down.
CATAATTTTCTGCATTGAAACATTCTTCTTGTAACACCTCGAAATATACCCTAGCCGTTTTCGGACTTGTTTAGGGTATATTATAAGCTAAATATGAATTTTCGAGTAAAATGAAAGCCGAAATTAATGTATGAGAGAAAAGGGTAGTATGTAATTTACCACTTGAGGACCTAGTGGTCATAAATGGGAAAGCCAAGGGTAAAGTGGTCTTTTATCACTTGAGGACATAAAAGGCATAAATCAATAAGTTGATATGAAATTATGAAAATTGTGAAAAGATGGGATGCCAAAGTATAATATGTGTAAGTTAGATTGAGATTAATAAAGAAGGGACCTAAATGCAAAAATGGGAAAAGAAGCCAAAAAATGGGTTTTTATTGTCTTGGCTGTAGCCCTTAAACATGGATAAGAGCAATTGGTCTCTCATTTTGAGAGACCAAGCAGAAGAGAGAGGGGAAGGAAAGAAGAAAGAGGAAGAGGAAGAAAAGAAGAAGAGAAGAAGAGGTGAAGCCAAGATAAAAAAGGTATGGAACTTTGGATTTTTGGTATGGAACTACTAAATTTGAGTATGGATCTTTGGTTTGTATGATTATTATCTAGCCCAAACCTAGGGTTTTCCTAGGGTTTCATCCTAACCCAAAAATTATGGAAAGTAAGGTGGGTAAAGCCTTAAATAGTACAATAAGAAAATGAAATCCTCTCTTTTGAGGATGGATTAAGCTAGTTGATAGTGATAATTGAGTTAGGGTTGGGATAAGCGCAACTAATCATCATGTTTGGTTTATGTGGGTTATTACCATATTAGGTTACTTTGAGAGCCAAATCATGAAGGTTTTGAAGAAAGATATCCATTGAAGGATGATTTGAGTATAATTGAGGTTACAAGATGAATATGAAATGGTTTTGACGTGTTTATGGAGTATAGAGTTGATTGGGTAGCAAAATATGGAAAAATTGGTGAAAAACACACATTCTGGGCAATTTTCGGTGACATGTACCGGTACACCCTGAACCTGTACCGGTACAGTTTGGGTTTTGGTCATTTTGGCCAGCATATCACCGATCTGGAGTCAGACACATCTGAATGCACTGCTCTATTTTGACCAGTTTTTGTATTTTAGCCATAACTTGCTCATTTCTTATCCGATTTGATTGATTCAAGTGGATAATTAAACTAGACTTCAAGGAACAACATCCGAAATAGTGCTAATTATGATTCTATGTATTTGAAAATTCATAAAGTAGACATCAATTTCAATCCTTACGGTTCTGTTTTTTGATCATAGAGTAGTCCGAGTTGTTTTTGACATAACTCGAGTTTCGGTGCTACGATTTGGGTGATTCCAATTGGAGAAGAACCCTTAGCACCTTAGATTTAAAAGAGTACAAAGAAAAAGTGTCAAATATGGAGTCAAGACACTGGAAAATGAGTATTCCAAACTGTCCCAAGTGTAATATCTGTAAATTGACTAGTTTGGCATGAAAATGCCATAACTTTAGTTTGGATGATTTGATTGGAATGATTCCAATTTCTAAGTAAAAATAGATTACCGTATTAGAGGAATAAGAACACATGAATGAGGTGTGATTTCATAGACATCATACTTTGCAAATTATATGAAGTGCCATGTGTAATAGGCATGAAACAAAGGAAAACTATAGAAAATGCAACATGTATAAATGTGTTCATGAAACATGAATATGATATGGAAAATGAAAGCATTGAAACATGAATATGAATATGAAGGTAATTTTCATGAACACATAATGTGGATTAAATTCTATATGATTATTATCTGCGTGACAGAAATGATATAATGGTAGGAAAATAATATGGATGAGTATCAGTGGAAGAAGTGAATAATATGAATAAGTGTACATGGAAAATGATTTCAGTGGTTGAACATATAGATGATGTCAGTAAATAGGTATATCGAATCAGATTTTTCGCGAATGAATATATGAAATAGTGGTTGTTATCTTTAAGAAAGATAATAAGTGAGATCGAAATTAAATCGGATATGATTGGACATGGCGAATCATATTTGAAATATCTTATATGGTATATCTTCAGTTTGATTAAATGATATTAAAATCGTTTTATCTTATATCTTGTTGTTTCTGGCGAAGTCTTTTCAAAGTGGTGATTGAAATATATCGTGGATGATGGCGTAATAGTTCATAACCAGTTGATCATGGGACAACAATATTATTAAATGAATCGTTGCTCTTGGATGATAACCGGGCGGGATTCTGAAATGAAGGTATATAATGATATCAGACTGCGTAGTATGGGATGAGTGATGAACCGATCACGAAGTGCACGTTGCTTCTGGATGATAACCGACGGGTTCACCGACGGATAATGAATGTGACCTCTATAATAATGAAGCGGTAACGTTGAATCAAAATCGCGTTCCTCTGACCGCTCAACAGATGAGTTCCCTGATGATTGCCGTGGTCGGTAGGTGGCGAATGAGTGTGATTAATGTAAGCTATGTGCGCAAGTGCAGCGTCGCCCAAATAATATAGTGTACCTATGATACGGATGTCATCGATCCACGGGGATAAGTATTTGTTGAATCTGAGAGATGGCTTTTAGACCATTATGCAGTTATAAATGTTGTGTGAAGAGTACTGGCGTGCGGAATTTATAAACTAGCCCAGTACGAATGAATTATTGTGTAATGGAGACTAGGGCTATGTCTCCCCCTACCACTTTCGATGGATTATTTCTTAAAGATGATATTATTCAGTTTATTTATGATTTATTGATGGCTAGGTGATCTTGCTTACGGAATACCCTCTCTCGAGGTGTATCTGCCTATTCGCTAGTAGGTGATCTTGCTAACCTTAATTGCCACCTTCGGGATCGAAATATCTCTATTCTTAGAATCAACGAAAATTTTGCTCTACTCAGATCTCTGGGTATCCTCATCTCCCGAATCTCGGATCTCCATTCAGTCCACGCTGTGTTGGCGGACATCACCATGTATAAATGATTCACGGATATAAAGCGGATGCTAATAAATTATAAACAAATGAATAATATAAAATACTATCTTTAATCCATGCAAATGTGACCGGGGTTCAACAACACCTAGGTATAGATCTGGGAACATCTTGAGCGAAGAAACACAAATAGTTAATCTGCGACATCGATCTTTTTGTCCGAAAAGATGATGGCTCTTCTCCAAGGTCAAAGTCCTGCTGCTGTGATGATTTCCGTGCCTGGACCGTGCGTCGCCGATCTCACGATCCCCTCCAGATTACGCTCCACGCTTTGCTTTAATGATTGCAGGAGGAATACTCGCTGGCGGCGTCAGCGGCGTTGCAGCGTCGGCGGCGTTGAGGCTGTCAGCGAGTTGAGCGTCGCGACGTTGCCGCTTGTTGACTTTTATATTAGTTGACCCAACGTCGCGACGTTGGGGTGTCACGACGTGGGGACGTCTTGACTTTGGAACGTCGCGACGTTCCAACCATCTTTATGCACTTTCATCCTCTGCTCCAAAATGCTTCCAAAAACTGCCCTTTTCACACCAATTGCACCTGCATTCACACCAATTGAACTAATCAGATATCGAATATAAAAACATGTATTTAAATGTAAATACTTCGCGTAAAGAACTGACAGTATAACTGTGTTTTTAGGCACTATCACACCCCCAAACTTAGCTTCTTACTTGTCCCCAACGAAGCCGACTCTTGGACTCACACCATACATATATGATCCCAAAAACACTAATATAGTGATGCACATGTTGATAAGTAGAAGATCAAGTGGGCCAGACTCACGCTCTTTCTTAGTTTTGTTAAAGTTCACAAGGATGCACCGCGGGTGTTGTTTCTAAGAACTAGGTTGAAAACGGTGAAGTTGACTAGTGCCTCAGCCTCCGAGATATTCAATAACTTTTCCCAAGGACCCTATGTGCGCTAAATAAATGACCTCTAGTGTACACTTAGGTTCCGACGCCCCCAAACTTGAGTTCAACTGCCTAATTGGGAAAATCTAACTACAAAGAAAGGATCCAGAGCGCACCGTTTGTAATTTTCTAATATACCTACTCTAACATAGGAACAAAACTAGTGCGTAAGTTTATGTTAAGAAAAGTGTTCGTGTAGTGGGGATAAGTTGGTGACTCCCCACCGGGTTGGTTGGGCACATTGGAGTTCCCTTGAGCGTCACCCTGAACACTCAAAACCTAAGGGCCTAAGCTGTGAAACTTCCATCATACGTCCTGGCAGGCGGTGAGTCAATGACTCCGTGATTGGCTCGGTGCGTGGGCTTTGAAGGCCTCTCGGGTATTGCGGGATTACAGGTGGAAGATCCCACTTATTCTATCTCTATTTTTCTTTTTTTCTTTTTTATTTTTTTTATTTTTCTTTGGAACAAACGATTCTCTTTTATTCACGGTGTCCCATCTCTTTGGTGTTTAGAGACTCCGGGTTTGTTGAACCTTCGTAGTCGGAGGCTGGCATGAACATCACCACTAGAGATCATTTAATGTGAGTGTGTGATAGGCTCCTTGAGAAATAGTTTCTTGAATAACCGGAGTTGAGTCACTATGCCTCCCCACCTATTCGACCTAATTCCCGAGCGTCAAACACCCTATGAATCCTGTCTAGAGATATACATTGTTTTCTATGATAGTAGTGGATTCGGCCAAAAAATGATCTTGAGCTCTACCAACATGGCAAACACATCTGGCCTACTCATGAAACCACTAAACATAGATATAATTTTACCATAAACCCAAACAAAACTAAACACATGACTCACAAACTAAAAATGAAAAAGCGTAAATGTAAAAACTAAGCAGGCTCCTGTGGAAGCATGCTTTAACGAAATAAACTAAAGCACGAAAATACGAAAATCAAAAACAAAACAATACTAGTCTAATAAAAACTACGTCCTCGATCACCACCCACACCCCCGAGCAAAAAATATCCGGGGTCCCCAGCCATTACAAGAACAAGAGTAGGGGGTGAAGGGAACTCCACTGGTGATCGAGCAGTCCAGCTGCCCGGTGGTGGCGGTGGCGGTGGTGGAGTCTTTAGAAGTTAGGCTAAATTTGGGCTGGAGGGGCTAACCATTCTTTGAAGAATAGTGGCTTGGTTGGCCGAGCTATGCATGCACGTCATTGTGAAGTGCCTCCATATCACGTGATGAGGACTCGGTGCTCTGGGTCTCATCCGGGAGATGCATCAAAGCGCTTAGTGAGAGGCCACCCAGGGTCCTCCCAGGTCGGGTGTGGGGCGGAGAGTTGCCTGGGGCTGTGTGGTGGTGGTGGAGAATTGGGTGGGTGAAGGACTGCCCAATGTCCTCTGGAGGTATGAGGAGTCAAAGCGGGCGATAGTCATGAGCTCATCCTCGTCCGAGGGCTCGCGACTGGTCGTAGGTCCTCGGTCGTGGTACACCGGTTTGTCTTAACCGATGTTGCTTTGATGGGGTGTAACCCGCCTCATTGTCATCCGGAGCACCCGGCTCATTTATAATATAAATAAGAAAAGCTAAGTTCATCTTAGCGTCCCGGTTATGGAGGAGATGGCATCCCCTTATAACCCGCCCAACATCAAAGAAATATCCCGAATTATGGCATAATCGAAAGCAGGTGACGCTGCAATACTTCACACACGTTCGTCGTCAGAATGAGACGCGACGTGATGAAGTGATGCCAGACTTTGGGGATATAGGCCAAATATTTGGTCTTAAAATGGACGGCGTGGCCCTCATTGTTGAGTTTCCACTCACCCCATCAGTTTGTCAAGACTCGAATGACCTCGGGGTAATTGGGTCGCTCGTAAAGGCGATCAAAAGGCTCCGAGGGGACATGATCAAGATTATAAAAGTGGTTGATCGACTTCGCACTGAAGTCGACTAACACACCCCACACTGAACCTTTCGACGACGTGGAGGCGCAGGTCATGTGAATTTCTCGCACCACGCCCATCGCACTGATGAGGTGGTCAGGCAAAGTTCGCCATCCGCCGCAATCGCCTGGCGAAAAATCGCAGGTGCTGGAAACCCTTTTTCTATCAAACGAATCCGCTCTTGCAGATGGTGCCGAACCCACCTACGCACCCAAGTAACGAACCTCGTGGACATCAAAATTCGGGTCATCCTCACCGTCCGACTCGCTTGTGCAACTTCGCCTCTTACTCGACATAGGCTCGGTACTAAAGCTCCTAGAAAGACAATGAACTCAAATGGCACCAAGGTAGCACAAAGTAACATGTCGAGCACCCACAACGCACTAAGAACACTAGTAATAAGAGTCACGTAGAGAAGCAGACACCAGCCCTGTGATAACTGACAGACTCCCGTGGATCATCAAGCCAGACTTAACGGGAAGCCAATTATGGTGGAGTACTGTGACCGACGGATTCGACACACCCACGGAGCAAGGTGCTGCACAAAGAACTGACTGAGGTGGAAGGCGTATGGTGGTGACAGTGGTCGAGAGGTGCCTGAGGGCAAAACAATACCTCCGATGAAGCAGGTGGTGAACTGCGTCAGGCAGGGAGTGACACAGGGGTGGTACTGTGGTTCATGTAGCAGGAGTAGGTAAAGCAAAATGAAGGTGATTTCGCCCAACAGACAACGTCGACGTCGGGCAACGCCGCACGCTCCAGAGATAGGTAACAACGCCGCGACGTCGGGATCCAACGCTGCGACGCCCAGAGTGGTAGTCAACGCCGCATGCTGGAACCAACATCGACGCTCCAGAGGTGGGAATCAACGCCGCCACGTTGAGATCAACATCGCGACGCTCCGTAGGGGTTCAAAACCAACGCCGCTGACGTTGGAGATCTCACGTCGCACGCCCGTGAGATAGGGTCTAACCCAACGTCGCGACGTTGAAATCCAACATCGCGACGTGATAGAGAAGGGTCAAAATGACGTCGCGACGTTACAGAGAAGGCCCAAAATGTACATTATGCAACCATGGTCAAAGATAAGAGAAAACTCCCCTCGTGTAAATGGACGCTCGACTTCATATGTTTCGCGATGAACGGATCTACCCAAGATCTTGATCGCGGTCCCGGGAAGGATACATCTAAAAAGGGATTCAGATTACTGATGTAATGAAGAAAACCAACATAACTTAAAGCATAATAAAAAGATTGAATTATAGAAAGGAAATTGCATTTAAACATGGGTCAGCTTCCCAAGAAGCGCTTATGTTTACGTCGCTAGCCTCGACTCCGCCCCGAGTCCTTAAATGTAGTTTTGAACCCGAGCTCTAAAGACCGCTTAATGTACTTCTTCTGATGCAGTCAATGGAATGGTCTGCTTATACGCATGAAATTCGCCCCCAAAATACTCTGGCCCAACCGTCAGGGTAACTGAATGTCTTCTCAGATGTAACCTCTACCCTCCATGGAAAGACCTTGGTCACTATGAAAGGTCCCGACCATCTAGACTTCTAATTTCCCTAAGAAAAGTTCTTGGGGACGTGAATTAAACACAAGAGGACCTGTCCCGCCTCGACCCTCCCCCGGTAAATGTGTTTATCATGCCACCCTTCGTCTTCCTCGTAAATGCAGCATTTTCGTAAGCTTCTATTCCTAAATTCGCCTAGTTCACTGGAGTCAGAAAGACCGCTTCTCACCGACTAGTTGTATCGTCCATGTTCAACTCGCCAGTTACCAGCAGTTCGATGCTCCAATTCCAATCGCGTGACATGCTTTGCCATAAACACTCGAAAGGTGACATTAACCATAAGGGTGTTTTAAATGTCGTTGTCTCCACGCCTGCAGTGCATCATCAATCTTTTTAGACCGCTTCGGAATCGCGAATCGTTTTCCGTAATGGGACTTAATTTCGATTTGATAATTTCAGCTACCCATTTGATCGCAAGATATGCAAGGGAGGTACGATGGCGCACCCCATACTTTTTCAAAACCTTATCAATCATCTTATTGCAAATTAGTACTTATCTGCACGTACCGAGGGTTCCGACCACAGAATACAGGGTCATGAAATTTAGCCAAACACCTCAAGATCATTAGCAGGGCCTAATTGCTTCAACCCACTTCGAGACATAATCTACTCGCAACAAGACAACAGCTGAAAGATAAGACAGGAAATGGTCCCATGAAATCCATCCCCATAAATCAAACACCGACTCTAAAATAAAGATGCACGGGTGGTTCATCCTTTCTAAATGCCCCCATTTGTCGACATTCACACATGTGGATGCAAATGATGAGCATCCTTAAATAAGGTAGGCCAATAGAAGCCTGATTGAAGCACCTTGATGTTGTTCGTCTATTACCAAAGTGTCCACCACATGGTAATGCGGTATGTTGGTGCAAGACATCAGTGATTGATCTTCTAGCACACTGATCACCCGGTCACAAAGAATGTCTGTAAAGAATCGTTCTCCCACAAGAGGTTTCGCGGTGCCAAAAACCGCTTTTCGTTGATAGTTAAATCTAGGGACTACCTTTGGCTACCAAATAATCTACATAACTGCAAACCATGGTACCGCTTCGGTTTCACACTAGGAGCTCTTCATCCGGAAAAATCATCATTCACTTGAATATCATCACTTCGCCTTCCACCGTGGAAAGATGATCCGGCCACTAGGTTCTCAAGGCCTTTCTTGTCTTTAATCTCAACGCCAAATTCCTCGTTGTAACAATAACCCACCAATTAGCTCAGGGTTTGGCATCTTTTTAGTCATCATATTTTACGGCGTAATGATCAAGGTGAACTACGACCTGTTACTAATCAAATAAGGGCCTGAATTTGTCAAAAGCAAAAGCATAATATTAACAGTTCTTTTTCAGAGGGTTGCATCTAACCGAAAGCATCATTCAAGGCTCCGTCGCATGTGATTACTCCGAAATTTTCTCTCAAGCTTGGCCCTAACATCAAGCCCAATCGCAAAATCATCATACTACCACATTAGCTCAAATCGGAAGGACCAACTGAGCTTACTACAATAGGGGCGTATACTCAACTTTATCTTTAACACCCAAAATGCATGCAAACACCAGAATCAAACTCAAACGGGTCCGATCAGAGATTAGACAAATCTGGCTTTCAATATGAGAGAAGTCTTTGATGAATCGTTTATAGAATCCAAAGGTGGCCTAAAAACTTCTTATCCCTTTTACCTACTTGTGGTGGAGGTAATTTTTCACCGCTTCAATCTTTGCCTGCCTACCTCATTCCTCTTGCTGAAACTGGATGTCCGAGTACAATACCTCGTACTCATAAAATGGCACTTCTCCTAATTGAGTACTAAGTCGTCTCCTACATCTTATCAATATCGATCTCAAATTTTCTAGACAGATGTCAAATGATTTACCCAATACCGAAAAATCATCCATGAAGATCTCGATTGTCTTCTCAACCATGTCGGAGAATATGGCCATCATACATCGTTGGAAAGTGCCCATACACAGACAAATTCAGCGGCATCCGCTCTCACGCGAATGTCCCATGTGGACATGTGAATGTCGCTTTCTTGATCTTCATTATAGAAATTTGATTGTAGCCAGAGTATCCATCCAAAAAGCAATAATATTCATGACCAGCTAATCGATCCAACATCTGATCCAGAAACGATAATGGGAAATGATCTTTTCGAGTGGCTTTGTTCTGTTTCCGATAATCAATACAAATCCTCCACTTGGTGACTGTCGAAGGCAAGAATACATTTTCGCTTCTATGATGCTTGTTCCTCCTTCTGAGGTAATTTACTTGAACTCGGACTACCCATGCATTGTTCGAGATAGATAAATTACCCCAAGATTCAACATTTTAATACTTTGTACTACCTCTTTCATAGTCAGATTCAACCTCCTCCGTGCTTCCACTCGAGGGTTTATGCCCATCTTCCAAAGAAAAATACGATGCATGCATGGAAGGGTGAACTTTTAACCTACAGAGACCAACCAGTGCATTTTGCATGGTCTCTCTAAGGACCTCAACTTCTCCTCCTCTGGGTTCAAATTAAGATGCCTAGATGATCACCTGTAAATAGATGTTATCCAAAGATATGCATGCTTCAAATGACTAGTAAAGGTTTTTGTTCCATCTTGGATGGTTGTTCAAACCACAGGTACCGGAGGTTTAGTACTTCACCTAGAGATTCGAAGTATTTCCTTCTATGGGTCCCGAAAGAATCCATCCATTTTACGTACTCCGCCTCGCCATATCTCCTAATCATGCCTGCATACTAGCCTCCAGTTAGATCCGTGAGACCACTTTATTAGACACTATAGCCTCTACTATCTCCGCGATGAAACAAGCATCACTTTCGCCTGATGTCTCACGCTGAACACTTGAACCCACTTCATCCTCCGTACCTTAGTTTCGCTCCCTCTAACATCAATCATCAAGCTCGCGCTGCAAAACTAGCTCACCAAAGATTATGGTATTTCCTTGTCCCTCTTCCATATATCTAATACAACAAATCATGGAAGATAAATGTCAACCTTTGTTAAGACATCTTCTATTACTCCCTCTCATGCTTCAATGATCTGTTTCAAGTCAAGTGGGAATGAGTTGACAGCTTCACCAATCCCAAACATGAAATTCGACAAGGCATGAGATTAATGTCGGCACCCAAATCACACAGCCTCTCAAGATAGAGCACATCATGGGCAACGATATTAAATCATCAGGTCTTTTTAGCTCACAGCCTCCTCCAAGTATGGAACTACATTCCTCATGGTTAATCAAGCCAAATAGTCAATTTTCTCTTCAGACAAAGATGTCTCATAAATTATATAATCAAGAATTGCCTGGTGAGTAACGCAAAATCCTGATAACATGTGGGTTTTTAACACTTCCATGAATTCCGGTGAAACTGGCCATCCAACTTATGCTTCTTTGTGATGTCAGGATATGAACCAGTGGGTCAGCCCCTGCTTCAGAGGTTTCTCTGCACCTGCTTCCTCGAGGTCGCTCCCTATCTCCGCATCATCATTCCGACTCTGACCGATGACCCTTCATTCTCTATCTCCTCTATAACTGGGATCAGCCCTGCCTCCAATTTTTACCACTTCGGGCCATGGACTTAACATAAACACTCCATCTCTTCTGGGTTCACTGAAGTTGCTTGGTATGAACCCTATTACCTTTCTCATTAATGGATCGGGCCATCTCTCACCCATCAGACTTCCAAGTTTCTCAACCGTGCAGCCACATTTCTGTTCAATCAGGTCTGATACTGCATGCTATCGCTGTCTCATTCCAGGTGCAGGTGTGAGGTGGCATCTCAGGTGATGGTTTGGTTCTCAAGTCCACATTTTCTTATAGTCTACTCACTGAAATAAGTAAGATGTTGTTCTGATTGCTCCTCCATCCATGACCCTTGATTGCTCATACTCTGCCTATCTGATTGTTACAACCCTCGGGCTCGATTCATTCGAGAATAAGCTCATACTCACCTCTGTTGTCGTATCGGTTCCGATTGAATCTCGACACATACCGTCCCGCTCTACTAGCTTTTGGTTTCCTCGACTAGCATTCAGGTTAACAGGTCGCCCTCCAGCGCACTACAACCCACGGTTAGTCTCAGACGGTATTCATGGGCCTCGCTGTTTAGTTAACTGTTTAGTCACCGTATAAATATGATTAGCCGATTGTCGAGAACTCCTAGCTATCCGTAGCACCCATGGCTTCTTTGCATCGGTGTAGCTTTCTCCTGAGCTAATTAATTGTACGGTCACAGTTATCTTCCAGATTTCCAAGTGGTTAGTCCGTGTTTTCTTCATTAGTGCCCTCCAAATTATGCATCAATCACCGTTTTAATGATTCTCAGTAATCATTATAAACGATTTATTCAAGATCCATCTTGTTAGTCTCGTGATGTGCACTTTCGTATTCAGAAATCGCCCTGCTTCCGCTGTGCCTTCCCCAGTCGCCCGTGCATTGATTTCGTATATCGCAATTTTCGAGGTGGAAAGAATTTCAATAGAATCAAGACCAACGTCTATTATAATAATCTGCATGACTTGTTAACCACGTTTGTTCTATCACCCAGTGAGAGGGGAACAATCTCAACCCTCTCCTCTCGTGCAAGGAGCGCCTTCAAAAGAACTCATTGTACTTTGATCGTGCTTGCACTTCGAGGAAGCCGGTCGATGCATATTCGATTCTCACGGGTAGTCCATGTAAATAAGATGTTCCGCTATCCGTAATGTTACTCTACTTCACTTCAGTTGCTCACCAATAGTGGTCTTGATAAGGTTTCCCACAACCTGTGAGGCGGCAAACCCTTCTAACAACATAATGATCATCCATTTATAAACTACTCAAAGCCATTCCTTCCATTATTCCCATTTCGAATTTCCACGTGGATCGTTACCAATGTTAAGACTCGCTCTCTACCGGTTTCTCCATGACGCTTGATTTCATCACGCTCTGCTCTCCCGCTCTCTACAGAGCTCGTAAAGTCCTTTCCAGCCAGATCAAATCTGAGATAGATCAATTCAGATCTCGTCAGTCGCATGTGCCACTCGAAACTCAACGCAATCACACACGAAACAAGAAGACCAATCTATCAACACTTGTAAAACAAATGAAAACAAAAATTCCGCAGTAATATCTAGACGGCTTTAATCTCATCATTCTAAACCTATCCCACGCAATCCGCATCAAAAAATCCTGATAGTCGAAAGCGTGGTGTGGATAAATGTACGCCATGTGCGCAAGTGCACGCTGCCGCCCCAGTAATATAAAGGTACTCATGGTACGACATTCCATCCACTGGGATAAGTGTCGTTGAATACAGAGATTGGCTTTTGAATATCTGGTTATATATGTTATGTGAAAGAGTACTAGCGTCTCGAATTTAACTAAATCAACTCGGGTCTCAATGACAATTAGTTTGTATCGGAGATCAGGCTATGTCTCCCCGCCACTTTCGATGGATTATTTCTTAAAGATGATATTATTCAGCCATTACATTTATTGATGGCTAGGTGATCTTGCTTACTGAATACCTTCGAGTGTATCCACCTATTTCAAGCAGCGTAGCCAGTGTATCTCTACCCCAACCGATACTCCAAACGCTTAAATGTTCTAATTCCACCGCACTCTGGATCTGGAATATCTCTATTTACCGAATCAACCGAAGGTCAGTTTATATTCAGATCTCTCGGGTATCCCTATCTCTCGACCCTGACTTCAAGATAGTCACGCTAATGTTGGCCGACATCACCATGTAAATGATTCATGCATATAAAGCAAATGCTAATAAATTATAATCAATAATATAAAATACTAATCTTTAATCCATGCAAATGTGATGTGGTCTCAAATAAAACACTCAGGTATAGATCTAGAACATACTGAACGAGAAAACACAAATAGTTAATCTATAAAACATCAGTCTTTTTGTCCGAAAAGATGATGGCTCTTCTCCAAGGTCAAAGTCCTGCTGCTGTGATGATTTCCGTGCCTTAGTTCATACGTCCTCGATCTCTGATCCCCCTTGAATTCTGCTCCACCTTTTGCTTTTAATGATTGAGAGGAATACTTCAGATCGACGCCGCGACGCTGTCGCTTGTTGACTTTATATTAAGCCACCCAACGTCATGACGCTGGGGGCTTTCACTTCGACGTGGGATCGCCGCGACGCCGAACTATGACGCCCGCCCATCTTATGCACTTTCATCCTCCGCTCCAGAATGCTTCCAAAACCGCTCTTTCACACCACCTGCACTTATTCACACCAATTGAACTAATCAGATATCGAGCCATAAAAACACGTATTTAAATGTAAAATAAACGCGAAAACGCGAAGATGCATCACGCATAACCCGAGTGTTTTGCACTCATCATGAATGTCGACGGCAAACGGCGTGAGACTTACTAATTGAATGCAAATCACATTGCTAACGACGATAAACGACGTGATTCCTGCGAATCTATCGTGGAATGTCAATTTCTATAGCAATATAGATGGTGATATCAACGCCAAATCACATCGCTATCGACGAAAATAGACAGATTCCCATGTGAATCACGTGAATGTCGACTCTTTAGCCATATGATGGTATAACTGACGCGAAATCACATTGCTAACAATGACAAACAGATAGATCTCTGCAAGTGAATTGTCGTGAATGTTAACTTCTATAGCCATATGTGAGATGGTGATGTGAAATGTAAATGTTAAGGGTCTTTTGAATTTGTAAATGCTTGATCGCCTGAAATGAATACTACTTAATTAAAGGTCTAAAATAGAATAACATAAACAACATGTTTTGGGAAGATAATTGAAATGCCTGAGTAAACTGCTCCACTGATCCAACCGGTCAAGTCTGGGATTCAGGTCGCGAGACTCTTTGAAAACAAAATTTAATAAAACCAAACAAATGTTTTACTGAAATGCCTGAGTAAACCTGCCCAGCCTAGATCCGCCAACCGGTCAAGTAGGGATTCGTCGCGACACTTTGAAAATGAAAATGCAATAAAAATGATAACTAAAAGAATTAAACTAGCATCCGATCATGAAATGTAATCATAAAGAGATTTGATTAACGTGCTTCGGGTCAGATAATGAGTATCTAATATGTATCGGTATCGGGCCTCAATTGACCTTTGTGTGTATTCGATATGACTTGATATGTTTCGATTCGCCATCAGATATGTATAAGTTTGTTTCAATATGATCCGACATGCCAAATGAAGATAAGAATCAAACTCGTAAAGCATGACACAGGAAGCAATGATTTAACAAGATAATGATATGGAACTTAAAAGGATAAAATCTACACGTATAATGTGATACGAAAGTTAAGTCACATAACAATAGCTTCGCTATATGCATAAGGAAAGTAAATGTAAAAAGATAGTGACGACATTGTTACTGGTCGCATCGCCTATATGTTCCCACTAAGCGTAGTGTTTAGCACGTGTTCAATCCGTGTAGGTACTCGAAGAGAGATAAAGATGTGACATTCCACACCAAAGAAGATTTGAGCCATCTCGCAGATAGGTGCTCACCAGCACTGCTCCGCTATCTCTCGATGTCCATTAGATAATGCATACAAAAGGCACTGTATAAGTAAAATGGACTTCAGCATATGTGTATAGATTTTAATGGATACTCACTCCTAAGTGGTAGTTCCTTGTATATGTAAATGATTTTGGTTGTTACAAAATTGTCTGTGATACCCAATGGTGTATTAGTTCAAATTTCAAAAAAAATAAATAAATAAAGAGTCCCAAAGATATGGTTTCGCACTTCGAAACTCGGTTCTGATTCACTAACTTGGCCCGGGACTGGAATCAGGCGTGACACTTCTGTAATTTTCTAACTTTTTCGCGCATAATGGATGTGTCTTTATCACGACAAGTTCACCTTAACCTTATAGTTGTGTTTGCTCATGACATAAAACTCCTCACGCGACAAAGTCTTTTGTCTTTCAATGTCGATTTCTTGAATTTTCGGTCGCACATATTGCCTTTGTCACGACAAAGCTTTTTTCCATCATTAGTTCTTATGCTATGACAGAGTTGTGAAATGTCGCGACAAAGTTCCACT
The DNA here is from genome assembly GCA_016808115.1 of Tetrastigma voinierianum. Lineage (NCBI taxonomy): Eukaryota > Viridiplantae > Streptophyta > Magnoliopsida > Vitales > Vitaceae > Tetrastigma > Tetrastigma voinierianum. Next base: position 103,102 of record JAEQBH010002393.1, on the reverse strand, counting down.
GCTATTTATCTTGATCAATGTTGCGACAATCTTTGTTTCTGGCTTTAGTTTAGCTTGATCTTTGTTGCGACATAATGCTGCTTGTTGCGACATAGCTTCTGCTGGTTCTATTGAGATTATGTCGCGACAATCTAAAACTAGGTCACGACATTTCTGCCTTGGCCAATTTTTTTGCTTTTCTTACTGGAATTGTCTCTTTTCTTTTAAAACATGTAAAACACAAAGTTGGTGAATATTTCATAATTCAGCATTAAAATGAATCATAAACTTCTAGAAATATGCCAGAAAAATGGATTAAAAATAGATGAGTTTAGGAGTCATCATGTTTCGACAGAGCTTTCCATGTCTTGACAAAGTTTTTCTGCCATTTGCTCGACTTTGTCACATAGAGTTAGCTACATCATACAATGTCGCTTCGACCTTCATCAGGTTGCAACATAGTTTAGAATTTCACGACAATTGTTCATTCCTTCTGCACTAACTATGTCGTGATATAGTTTGTAAATGTCGTGACATCATTCTATCACATGATTCTAAAGCCTGCTATTTAAGCCCATTTTTCAAGTATATTTCAGGCTTAAAAGTTCAATTTAATGCAAAATTATGGAGTTTTCACCCAAATTTATGTTTTGCAGGAACTTGAGGAAAAGAAGGTAATCTAAAGACAAATGGAGCGTAAATCAACAGGCAGAAAAGGCCAATGACGCGACATTAGATTGTTAGTGTTGCGACATTATGTGGAGACGCTATTGCAATGTCGCGACATAGCTGCAACATCATCTGAAGAAGGGAAGGCAAAGATATGCCAATGTCGCAACATCATTACGACATTGAGGCGACATCAAGTTAATGTCGCAACATCAAAAGCAGCCCCAGCAGTTAAACTATAGCAGCCATCTAATGTCGTGACATTGCCTCGACATGGCTATGATATTGCCTGTAGTGGGAATAACTAAATTGTTTAAATGTCATGACATCACCTTGACATTGTGGCAACATTAGAATAAGCCTCAACCAGTGAAGACATCAACTAAACATTGTTGTGACATCAAAGCAATGTCGCGACATCAGCCTAGGCTTGAACCCTAGAGATCTAAACATCCAATGTCGCGACATCGAATTAGTGATGTCGCAACATCAGATCAAAGCAGCCTGGGTGGTGAGACAAGTCCATTGTCGTGACATCAGCTATAACATTGACAGAGAGCTTTAGAACAACAAGATTTAACATCACAACATCAATAAGTGAACTACAAGAAATGTCTCAACATCAGGGCAAGAATGTAAGAGCAAAGGCATCAATAAGCTATGTCGCGACATCGACTCAGTGTCGCAACATCAATTAAATGTCGCGACATCATAACAGAGAACTACAACAATGTTGCAACATCAGACCTGAGCATCCAAGTTGAAACACTACAAAGTAGTGTCGTGACATCAATTCAATGTCGCAACATCAACTCAATGTCGCAACACAAGAAAGGCAATGTTGCGACATCGGAATTAATCTACAACACCGAATCTCAATGTCACGACATCATCACCACATTAGCTGATCATTAAAAATTGAGAGTTGCTCAACAAACCTCCAATGTCGCAACATCAAACTCGATCCATGACATTAACAACTTTGATGTCGCGACATCACTACAACATCAGCACTTAGGGCAAAATTTCTAGGCTTTTCGAAGTGCGTGATTCTCACCTCGTTTTTAGGGCCCAAGACTTGAGCTCATAGGGAATAATGCGCAGTTTCCAACAACTTTTCATCAAGTTTGTGTGCTTTTTGGGAGAGCTGAAGTCTCATTGAATATTTTTTTCTTTTTTATTTTTAGTTTGTTTTCTAGATTTAGTTTTCTTCTTTCATATTAGAGTAGTGATCTGAACTGGGATTCGGAGCTGGATGAATGTAAATCGAAGATTAAATTTATGTTTGAATTTCAATATAATCTGGGAATTTTTCTAGAATTCGTTTTTTTTTTATTCAATTTTGATAACAATTTCAATGAATTTGTTTGATCAACTAGTCATTGTCATTTGCGGATCCGTATTTGAGAGGCCTTACCCTTGGGAAGAATTCGTCGTTGGGATTATTGTTTGTAGCGTTATAATGCTGTTTTGGGTATGAAAGTTGGAGTGATTTAATTGATATTACTCATACATTGAGTTGTTCTAAATATCGTGTTTGCACCGAAAGAGTCAGATTGCTTTGATTTTGCTGAATCAACTGAGGACATATAGAGTTGAGACTAATTCGAGCAATGAGTACAATTTAGGTAAATTACACTAATATTATTTGAACTAATGCACTTTTAGGATTACTTTGATACATCACTAGTAAAGATCCAACCTCTGCTTTCAAGGTTCCCTCCTAGGTGACAATAGGAGTGTGTTCCCGAGGCATATGATGCACTTACTGATCTAGAAATTTAATTTTGAGAGGTTTCACCTTAATTGAGAGGAATATCTTCAACCCTGTGTTAGCTGAGATTCTAATAAAGGGAAGAAAGAATTCTTATCAATATCTAGTGGAGATATCATTTATTTTGGAGAGGGCTTGCATTATCCCTGTTTACAAGGGGCAATCTCTACCCCAAGAGAGATGGCCAGGAAGTACCGAGAGTGAAAAATAGTCAGATCTTAAAAGAGAATAAATCCCTACAAGTAGCTCTCAGACCTATGCACATTGTCTAGATAGAAGTGTGGTAAGATGGAGAGTGAATCAGGTAAAGGTTAGGAAATCTATCTACACTAATCCGCTTCGAGCACCTGTGGTTCATACATAAGACTTTATCGTTTATTTGGAACCTGCAAACTGATGGTCACAACACTTTTTTCATACCTGGTGTTATTTCAGTCTAGTGAATTCTCTAATCATGTATTTTAGAATTTTGTCATTGCTTTGATTCAACCTACTTTAGAAGATAAACTCATCCTGAAATTGGGAAGTTCAACTAATGAGGATCTTGAGTAGTGTGGGTAGTTAATCTTTGAATTTTCTAATCAATCCTCATGGGACTGATATCTAGACTTAAACATCCACTTTATTACTTATATGACTTGTGCACTTGCGAAGATTTTTTACCAAAACCAATTTAAATTGTAAATTATTACTTAAATGTAAGAAAACATATTTTAATTATTGGGTCTATTAAGTTTCACCATGAATGCTAGTGGATCAATAAATTCGTAGTAAAGTGAAAGAAGTTTGGTATACACAATCACATGTAGATTTGGTAAAAAATATGGGACAAACACTGCTCCCTTAGTTGGTATGCTCTAAAATTTTCATGACAACACACTTTTGTTGCAACATTTTCCAGATGGTTGCTTTAAGCTTTTGTTGCGACAATAAGGAATTATGTCATACATATGTGCATTTCCCCGATGAAGCCATTTTTATCTTTTCTTGTTGGTTTTGCTTCCTTTTCACAAAACCATGCAAAACATAATTGGGTGGATTCCCATAAATTATGGCAAATGAACAATGTCAAAAATGCACAGCTGGACTTCAGGAATATATGAGTTTTCGGGGAATTCATCAAACTCCCCAAACTTAAAGTTTTGCTTGTCCCTTAAGAAAAGAAAAGAAAATTATTTGTCCTCAAAACAATTAAACTTATATTTAAGACATTTTTCATCAAACATCTTTCCTTATCATATCCATAAATTAGCCTAAAATAGATAATTGTAATATTACTTTTAATAAGCTTTTTCATCCGCACGAAGAAGATTTTTCAATTAATTTCACTAAACAAACTAATAATTTAGATTGTGTAAACAATTTATTATTTGCCCTTGAATCAAAGTGAGTACACTTGTCCTTCCCTTTATCAACAAATCAAGTAAATTTAGTTAATCTTCTCCGAGATACTATTTAGATAACAAATCCTCCTACTTGGTTTTTCAAAGTCCTATGGTCATATTTATATTATTCTCCACTAATGTAAAGTGCATAACTTCAAGATCATTTAGGTCTTTTAGGGCTTATAATGTGTGGCTGGGCACTGGGGTGGATAAATGGACATTTTAGGTTCAAGCTTACTATATTTGCATATACAATAACATCTATGGTTTCCCTACTTCATCCTTCCTATTCTGCGTATCATTAACTTTCAAATACCCCCTTAAACTTGGTCGCATTTCATTTTGCATATTTTTCATTGTGGCGAAGCTCCTTGAACTCATTCATGATTCATAATCATTTCTCACCGGAGGTTTTCTTTCTTTCTTTTTTCATTTCACTTTGCTGCACTGAATGGTGCAACGCTTTGTCCCTTAAGCTTTCTACCTCACCCTTATGAGCTGGGGTTAGCAACTCATGTCAATGCATTAGGGTACTAGGTGTTGAAACACCCTAAGAACTTAATTGCTCAAGGGAGGAAGGCTAAAGACCAAACTCATTCCACCTTGGGATAATTGACATTTTACAACCCTCTTTTGTTCATTTCTTTTCTTTTCAATTCCATTGATTTCCCCATCTTTATAATCTACTCTTTCCTTCATATTACAAAATTATTAATTCCCCCAAACTTGCTCCCTATTCTCTTCTTTGCACTTTAGATGTAATTGGGCAACCATAGGGTTTTTTCTGCATGGATTATATTTAAGAGAGGATTTTAGCTTTCATTTGCTTATTAATGAAGAAATTCTACATTAGGCTCAAATGTAGGAACTGGTGGGTGTATGCATAAGCATATTACATGTGGCAAGCCAGCGTTCAAAACTCAAGGATGACCTATATACTTCGTTAGTTATATTGCCTGTGATTTCACCGAATAATAATCTAACAAGTTCTAGAACTATTCTATTATTTAATAATGTGATGGACCCCCTTTAAAAATGTCTCTAAACCTAAAGACAATTGGTTTCAAAGGTATTTCGACTGTGTGCATGTTTCGTGAAGATACTAATCTGAATCCATTTTACAAAACTCGAACTCAAAAGTCTCATTTTTTTCCATCATTTGTTTAAATCTTCTTCAACCTTGAATTTTACTCATTCCTTCATGACATTACAATTCACATTCTTCAGTTAAGCTCATCCTACCCCACATTTCATCTATTCAAAATTTTTTTTTTTTGTTGATTTCTAAACACATTGCTATCAATTAGAAATATTATCTTATTAACCATTTAGTTCTACAAAATTATTGCAACATAAGCAACTCAACCACTCAACAATTCAATTCATCTAAACATTTGATACACAAGTGCTTATTCTTAAGATATAACCAGAATCCACAAACTTCCTCCAAAACATAACTGCACGGATTTAACAAAGATATTTCATTGAACTCATGTGATGATTACAACATATACAAGCAAGACAATCAAACAAAAGAGATTCACTTTGTCTTGTTTTCTTTTAGGTCTTGAGGAGATTTGACTAGAGGGTTAAGAGAGTTTGAAACAGGCTTTGGAACTTTTACAAGAGGTGTTTCTTCAAGTTTATTAGGATTGGTAAAAGGTATATAAGGTTTGTCAACACCTAAGGGCACTATGGTATAGGGCACATAATCATAAATTTGGATGTTTAGTAGTGGCACTTTCTTTTTTCAAGATACTGTCTTCATTGCCCAATCTAAAATCTCTACATTACTTTTTACCAATTCACACTACCTTTTGCCTAGGGATTCCAATGTTATCTTGTTGTTGATCTGCTCATAAGTCATCAGTCTATAGCTTTGTTTGCAATGCTCAAGACTATTCAACCAATCATTCCTCGACTTCGTATCGCTTTTAGAACTTGTCTCGTCCCTCCAACATTTTTACAGTAGATTTCGACCATCTATGCCTCTGCCTCTCCTAAAAGGCTTCACATCTCTCTTAGCCCCTATTACTTTTACTTATCTCTCTCCTCCAACATTTTTAATAGATTGGACTCATCTATGCCTGTCTCTTCCTAAAAGGCCACATCTCTAGCTCTTATTACTTCTCTCTACTCTATCTCTCTCCTTTCCAATTCTTCCCTCCATTATGAGTCTCTGTCTAATCACTTCATTAAAGTACTAATCTCTCTTTCTCAATTCAACATCCATATATTCATCTCTTAGATGCAATTGCAGTTTCAATTGTTTATCTCTTTCTTACATCTCTTGCAACATTTCTCATAGCATTTCCATGATTTCTTTGTCATTTCCTTGTTGTCCAGAACCTTTAGCAAGTTCCTAGTTATAGTCTCTATGATATGGAGGTAGATTCCAGATTGGGCTCAAATTTCTTGGTCTTTATTCTCTTTCCTTTATTAAGCTCACCACAATGGCTTGCTCATTTTCTCTGTTATCCCTTTGTTCCTCAAATTTCTGAACCTTCTTTCTCGCCTCATGTTCGAGGCTTTGTTATGCCAAGAATGTTAAGGAGATGTCTTGGGACATGTTTCTTCTTCCTAATCTCCTTCCACAAATCCTAAGATACACAACTGGTGATTACAGATGTGGCACAAACCTCTATAGTTACTCAAGTAATTCAAAATAGAGTTCTCATTATATTTCCCACATTCAATTTATATCCCTTAAGATTGCATATAAGGAGTATTGTTTCATTCTTTCACTGCATCAGATGCTCGAGGGGTAAAGGTTTAAAAACCAACAAAGTGTAACTCAGACCTTTCTTCTTCTATCAATGAGCCTCTCGTGTCAGATTCACGGGGTTCTTCCTAGAGAATCTTATTTCCCTTTCCATTTGTGAGCAAGTCAACTATCTTCCGGGTAATCTGCCTTTAGCAATATCTTGAACTTAGACCCATCCTTCAGCTCCTTCAGATTGAAAGTTTCATTTATTTTCTCCCTGCTAACGAATATCCACTTCCCTCTTACATAACAAGTCTTTTCTCTTAATCCCACCATGTTTGAATAAAACTCTTTGACCACATCCACAAAACCAAGAGCTTTATGCTCACAAAATAGATGCCACCCTATCTTCTCAATCGTTTCTAAAAATGGTGAAATGAGCTTGTTGAACCCTCTTTCGTCAATGAAATCTCTGTATTGTAATTTTTCCTTCCAAACAAATAACCACACTCTGAAACGAAATCACTCACTTGGTTTTCTTGCCTCTACTCTCGCTTCACTTCTTCGCACCCGCTTTTCTTCCTTTCTTTAACATTTGGTTGTCCAAAGCCGTTTCTACTTCTAACTTTCTTCATGAGTAACTATCATTGTGTAAAGGTTCCTATAAATAATCACTTCATTTCACATATTCCATCATCTCATTCAGCTTCTTTGGAATCAAACTCGTATCATACATTTTAGCTAACTAGAATGGGATTTAGAAGCCAAGAGAATGGGAAAGGATTTGGTAAATGTAGGGGATGGTTTTAATGCTTTTTGGAGGAAAAAAAGGCTTTTTCAAATTCGACTCACCCATTTCTAAATTATCTTTAATAGGCCCACTTAATGTTACGATAATTGAATTGTCAAATAATTTATGTCACGACACAACTCCAGCCTTTTAAGTCTCATAGACACATTACATATAATTATTCTTGTCATGACAAAAGAAAGCCTTGGATTACAAGAGACATGTGCAACAAAAAATTTTATGTTGCAACATAATTTAGCCTAGAAGTTTAAAAGTTTGTAGCGACAATGATTATTTATATCGCGACATATTACTATGAGTTACAACACTAAAATGTTGCAAAATAAATTTTCCTTGTCGCGACAAAGAATAAGCCTTGAGGTTTAAAAATCATGTTATGGCAAAGAAATTGTTATCATATTAATAACACTGGTTGCAACTGGCAATTGTCGTGAACAAAAATTTTTATGTCACAACATATTAATGTCCTAAAATACTAAAAATAATGTTGCAACATGACATTTGGGTAAAACAATGTCGCGAAAAAATATGCCTTATTATCCAAAATACCATTTTAACCATTTTCAACCAATCAACAAACAAACAGTATGCAATTCACCCATAACAATCAAATCATTCTTGTGAGTACCCATTTTAACAACAACAAAGCTTCTCAATTCTATGATCATTTTTAGCCTAATTTCTGAGGTCTACAGCAACAATAACTATTCAGAAAAAAATCAAAATGTCACAAAAGCTAATTAGGAAATTTCTGAATAAGATCGTTATATATGTTTTTCCTTTAATATGTTTTATCTCCTTCCTTGCACATACCGCCTCCTGACAAGAACTCACTTAATGATTACTTTATGACCTGAAAACAAAAAAATTGACTAACATAAAACTTTCAAAAATTTAAACTAAACTCCAAACACACAAATGCAATGAAATCAAATGAATGGAATGAATGTTTTGGCTTGGTCGCTCCCAAGAAGCTTCTCTTTTTGTCTGCTAGACTTTGTTGCAATATTTTTCTCTTTTAGCAATTTCTTTTTCTCTTCAAATTTGGAACTATTCTTCATTCAAATTGCCTCCCAAATAAGTATAGTTTCACCTTTAGTCATTAACCTTAAACTATTTCCTCGAATTCCAATTTCGCGTAATCGCTTCCAAAGGTGTAACTCTTTAACGACATGTAAGGACCACTCCACCTTGATTTGAGCTTCCCATGAAATAATCTAAGCCTTGAATTGTACAAAAGGACTTATTCTCCTATTTTGAATTTTTTCCTCAATATCCTCTGGTCATGCCATTTCTTATCTTTTCTCAGAATTCAGACGCTATAAGCTTCATTCCTCAGCTCTTCTAATTTATTCAATTGCAGAAATCTCTTTTATTTCACAGCTTAGAAATCATAGTTCATCTTTTTATCTCATTGTTTTTATACCAAGTTCCAAAGGTAGATGATGGTCACTACCATGGCAATTTTATATGGGGACATTCCAATAGGGGACTTATAAGTAGTTCTATAAGCCCACAATGCATCATCCAACTTTGCTGACCAATATTTTCTGCTTGCATTGACTGTCTTCTCAAGAATATTCTTGATTTCTCTATTGGATATCTCAACTTTCCCATTTGATTGAGGGTGATAAGCCAAACCCATAACATGTCTGGCTCCATACCTGCTCATAAGTTTTGCAAACATCTTGTTTGAAAAATGACTTCCCTCATCACTTATAATAGTTCTAGGGACTCCAAATCTACTCAAGATATTCCTTTGAATAAACCCCACAACTGTATTGGCATCATTTCTGGGGAAAGTTATGGATTCCACTCATTTGGATACATAATCCACAGCTAGGAGAATGTATAAGTTTTCAAATGAAGGCGGAAAGGCCCTTAAGAAGTCTATCCTAGCTACATAAAAAAATATGCACCAATTACAATTCCCTGCGTGAGGCATCTCATTTCTTCTGTTGATGTTGTCCATTCTTTGACATCTATCACAATGTTTAACCCATCTGCACGCCTTCAATAAAGTCACAATAAAAACCTAATCGAGAATTTTCTAGTTTGTCTCGCTCTCCAAAATGTTCTCCATATGGTAATGAATGACATTTATCCACAATTCCAGCTTGTTCTGCCTCTGGTACACATCTTTTAATAACTGACTGCTTCCTCTTCTAAAAAGCAAATGGTCATCCTATATAAAGCTTCCAGCATTATTCTCAACTTTCTTTCTACTCGTAGTCGAATTCTTGTGGCATAATTTCATAAGCCGAAAGTTCAATAACATACCATGATATTTGAACCGATACTTGAAAACCCGTCTAATGTGGAAATTTTCTTCAATTTAATTCCTCTATCTTCCATAGCTTTCTAGTTCTCATAAGTGATTACCATCACATTATCAATATAATACTCTTTCTTATCCTTTCATTTCCCAAATCAAAATAGATTATTACCCAAATAAGCAGTTATCTCCATAACTTTAACACTCCAAGTTTTAAGCACTTTTTGTGTAGTAATTAGCCTAATTAACCTAGTTGGCATGTTAAGGACCTAGCAAGGCTACTAATCGAATTTTATGGCAAGTTTGGTTGTTTTTAGGGACTATATATCTTAAGGACAAGGATTCAAGGCAAGGCATGAAAAATCTAATTGCAGTTTAGAGTACCCAAGCCAGAAGAAAGCAAGACGCAAAGAAAGATGCAGAGTGCCTTAGAAATTTGCAAGGGTTGCAAAATTTCGTTGTACCGCTGCACTTCCTAAGGCTCTACAAAACTCCTACAAACTTTGACTTTCTCAGATTGTTATTTTACCATTTATCCTCGTATAATATTGTTGAGTTGTATCTTTGGTAATTTCAGAATGGTCGTGAAAGAAACACCCTAGAAGACATTTTTAGACATTCGCTTCATTATTTGGTAAAATAGTTTTAGAAAAGCTTGCTGAGGAAGCATCCATTTTCTCTCATTTTCTCATTCTTTTTCTCGACACTCAAACAACCTCTGAGAAGAAGAGGAGCTGACATGAACCTTTGGTTTCGAGTAAAGGAAACTAGACTTAAGGTAATGCATGAAAAGGTGGGGGGTCTTCCATGTTTTAACGGAGGTATTTTCCACCATTAACAGTTTCTTTCAAATATTGGTTTTAATCCCTTCAAAGTTACCTCGAGCTGATCCGTATTTGATAAGCTTTTCTTTAGGTTTAATGGATGCTTTATTGCATCCATCGACATTCAAGTAGTTATCATTTACGGGCAGTTGTATATGACCAAAGTGATGTTTTATTTCAAATCCTAGGTTTTATCCCTTCAAGTCACCTTGAATGGTTAGTAATTGCAAGCTCTCATATCATTGGATACTTATTGCTAGATCTAACGATGTCTTGGCCATTTATCATTTATGGACCATTGAAAAGGTGAGCTTGATGAGATGTTCTTCACTATCCGTGACCATTAATGGGAAGAAAATACCATTTTTCAAGGATATTTATTTAGGGTTAGTTATTATAACTAAACCAAGAACCAATTCTAGAGATAACTATATGTTATCCTCCCACGTGAGGAAAGACCGGAAAACCCCCTCCTTTCAGCCTAAGGAATTCCTGGAGAAACCTGGGTGATCTCACTCAAAGGAATTTCTTCTTTTTTACATTTTATCTTGATTTTATTTCTAATTTATTTATTTTTATTTTCAAAATCCACTTTGTCACACAACCCAAGATCCAAAAAACTAAAAACACCCAGCTGAAGCCTCTGCTTTCATGCCAACGCTGCTTTTTCCACCAAACAAATCCACCTTCTAGACATCCTTACAATCAGTCATATTATAATACTTCTGTTCTGCTACATAAGAGATTTATGGTTTCATAAAATATAAAATTGTTGATTATTACTCTACGGGCGGCTTAATCAAATGGCGTTGTTGTCGGGGTTGTGTCTTAGTGAAAATGACAATGTACTGAACACTTGTGATCCTCATCACAAGCTCTGGTGATTTTATTTTTTTTTTTGGAGTTTACTGTTAGTTTGCTTAATTTCATTTCACTGTTTACTGTACACATTCTCACTGAGGTTTCCATTAAGGAAATCCTTTTTGCATCCATTTGTCATATCTCATAATCATAATGAGCAACAATGGTTAAGAGTACTGAGCATAACTATTGGACTAAAACTCTCATCATAGTCAACTAATTGTCTTTGAAGATAACCTTTAGCTACAAGCCTAGCTTTATAGGTAGTAGGCTCATCATTTTCTATGAACAATACATCCCTTTGTTATTGATGAGAAATTCATATCTCTCTAGAACAGTACGTATCCTACTTGTCCTATGAAGCACTTATGCTTTAGAAGGATCACCTGCTACTTCATCACCATGAATAATATCTTCATGTTCAGTCAAATGATCAATGTTTGTTTAAGCATCTTTAACTTCTCCATGCTCAACCTTGCTCCCACTGTCTCCTCTTAGAAGAAACTCTTTCTGTAAGAATTGAAACAAACAACCTTTGTTCCAAAGTGTGGTAGAATTGATATCCAATGGTTTCCTTAAGATATCCTATAAACATAAGTCAAGACCAAAAATATGTGATCACCCAAATTTCAACCTAACTAAGAAGACTTATTCAAATTCTCGCAATCTGGCAGCCAAAACTTGTTAAGACCAAAAATATGTGATCACACAAATTCTCAACACAGTTACCAAAGACTATTCAATCCCCAGCAACGGCGCCAAAAACTTGTTAAGACCAAAAATGATCTAAAACTGCTTTTCTCACGTGTATATGATAGCGCGTAATTAAAACTATTTTCGGGTCTAACCACCGCAGAATTGCACGGTGTCATAAGCAATAAAGTGATAAGTCTAAAATCATCTCTTATAGGGATTGATGAGAAAATATATAGATCAACTACCCTTACTACTCAAGAAAATCTATATTTGAACTACTATTTTCTATAATTTGTGAAATATCTAACAAAACTGTAATGAAAATGCTTTTTATAAAATTTTCTTTAATTGAAAAAATAATCAAAGATTTCATCGAGTAGAAATAACACCGAATAAAACCAAAGGTTATAATTACATTCTGGGTCATAAAGCAGTTCAAAACAAGTAATCGCAAGGACATGAATCCTAGGATTCGTCTAAGAGCAAAGGTAGTATACTGAATACCTCAGACTATACATTTCACTATTTAAAACACCAATGGGTCTGAATAGCTACTTTTAGGATTTGATCCTCTTTAAGATTTAGTTGTTTTTCCTAAACTAGTACTTCATGTACCATCTCTTAGACTAAGATCGTCACTCGTAGATGTGGTAACACAAGCCTTCTCCAATACAATTGGTACCTCAATCTGCAATTCATTAGAATACTCTCTCTCTTTGATTAGAATCTGTGCTAACACGAGATCTAAATTATTCTGTCAAATTGAGATGAGACTTCTAAACATTAAACTGATAAATCAGTAGATGGTCCTTATGCCTCGGGAACACACTTTTGTTGTCACTCAAAAGGGAACTCAATTCGAGGTTAACTTCACTGGGTGGATGGACCAGATTGACACAAAGTTCATTAGTTCAAGGGATATCAATGCAATTTACCCCTGCCACTACTCCGCTCTTATGTAGTTTATCTCTGTCACTCGAGGGATTCTCGAAATCGAGCACGATACAGCCTGGGGGTACAAAACGTTGATATTCATAACAACTCATTACATAAGCAGTACCAATTAAATTAATCCAGTTTTCATGCCCAAAACATCATTTAATACTACAAACAGTCATCAAAACACCAAATTCTTCCCAAAGGGGGCTCAGCTTTCCATAACTGGATCACAAAAGACAATGACTAGTTTATCAAAATTCATTGAAATTGTAATCACACTGAATAAACTGGATTTTAGAAAATTTTCCAAATTCCACTTTAAATTCGTACATAAATGAAGCTTTGATATACAATGATTTCAACCACATTTTTAGCTCGACGACTACTCCGGTCCCAAAGAACAAAAACTAAATCTGAAAGAAAAATAAGAAAATAAAATAATAGAAAATAAAAGAAAATATATACAAGAGACTCACCTTCCCAAAGCTTAACACCTGCTGGAAGGTCGAAAAGCCTCTCGTGACTCCAATCTCAGAGCTCTTTTCAGGCAGCGCCTTAACTATCACCCGAAACCAGGCTTAAAACACCGACTTCAAAGCCCAAAAGTTCCGCCTCTAGTCGCCTCCGATGTCGTATACGTCGCGACATTGCAATCTACATGTTCGTGCAATTTCATGGTTGATGTCCCGGTTACTGCTTCCATGATGTTCGCGGCAATGCCAGGGTCGATGTCGCCACATCGATCGATATCTCTCAATCTCGCAACATATTTCACGCATGTCGCGCGACATTCCCTCTCGCCGATGTCGCGACATCGGGTCTTCTCGCTATTCTCGGTGTTGATGTTGCAACATTGACTGATGCGCGGCATCTCTTTCCATTCTCGCTGCTGCTCACTAATCGATCATGCTAATGTCTTCACATTCTTATCCACGTCGCAACATCGTTTACATGACGCCACGCATTTGAACTTATATTCGGGCTTCTTTAGTCGGTGTCGAGACATTGCTTGTTCGATGTTATGATATTTCACTGATGTTGCAACATTCTTCAGCTGCTATTGTGACTATGAGTGTGATGTCACAACATTGTTGAACAGATGTCACGACATTGATTTTGCTCTTTTCTCGCTTACTGATTTTACTTATTTTGTTCAAATTGCATGTTATAAATCTTGGTGAAGACTCCATTATTTTACATTAAATTGAACTTTGAAGCCATAAATATGCATGGAAAATGGGCTTAAAAATAGATGAGTTTTAGACTCATCAATGCATACTTGGTCAGGATTTTAGCCTAATTTTTATCTAACATTGTTCGCTCACAAGCAAGTGGTGACAACCTCATACTTGCATGTGTGAAAGATAGGGCCTTTGTTAGTCCATATCTCATATGGAGTAACATCAACTAACTTGGATGGGACTTTGTTTAAGATGTAAACTATAGTCTCAAGTGCATACCCCCATAAGGATTTAGGTAGGTCCAACTTGCCCATCATAGACCTTACCAAGTCTAACAAGGTTTAGTTTCTCCTTTCAATCACACCATTGTGTTGTGGCGTGTGAGGTGGAGTCCACTAAGATAAAATCCCATTGTTTCTGAGGTAATCTAGAAATTCTTGGCTTAAGTATTCACCACCTCGATCTAATCTTAGTGATTTAATACTTCTCCCAAATTGTTTCTCCAATTCATTTCTGAATTCTCTGAACTTTTCAAAGGCTTTAGATTTGTATCTCATCATATATAAGTACCCATATCGTGAAAAGTCATCAATAAAGGTTATGAAGTAGTTGCAACCACCTCTGGCATGTATGGACATAGGACCACATACATCTGTATGTGTTAGGTCTTATGGTCCATTAGCACGCTTACCCTTTCCCTTAAAGGGCAACTTGGTCATCTTGCCTAACAAACGTGATTCACGTGTGTTAAATGATTTATAATCAAATGACCCTAAGCTACCATCTTTATGTAACTTAATCATGCACCTCTCACTTATATGGCCAAGGCGACAATGCCATAGGTATGATGATTTCAAATTATCTCCCTTTCACCTTTTATTTTCATTGACATTTAAAATTGGATTTGACATATCTTATATGTAAATGTCATTGCTTAATGTTCCACCAACATAAAGACATCATTTAACACCATAGAACAACTATTGTTACTAAAATTTAAATGAAAACCTTTCTTGTTCAAAACATAAATAATGTTCTTTGTCAATGCTGGCACATAAAAGCAATCATCCAAATTCAAACGAAGTCCAATAAGGAGGACCAAAACATAAGTCCCCATAGAAACAACGCAACTCTTGCACCATTGCCAACCTATAAGTCAAACTCTCCCTTGGTGAGATTCCTGTTGTTCCTTAGGCCCTACATATCATGTGTGTGATCCACACCCAGATTCTAATACCCATAAGCTTACAAGAACAATATTAACCTTAATGACATAAATACTCCAAAGCAGATGGAACATCACATGCCACCTTCTTCGACTACAAATAACCTCGCATTTCTTTTTCAATGGCCATTCTAAATTATACTGAAGCAAGTCCTTAGTGGCATTCTCTTTAATTTCTTCTTCTTAGCCATACCTCCCATAATCTAAGTGGATTTCCTCTTTTTCTTATTCATAGAACTCTTCTTAGAACAAGAAGAATCCACAAGCATCATATGTTTTTCCTCATTTCTCAAAGAAGGCTCGACTGTCTTGAGCAAGTTGATCAGCTTGGGAATGGTGGACCCAATGTTGTTCATCCTATAGTTAAGCACAAATTGTGAAAAACTATGGGGTAAACTAGCCAAAATCAAGTCTATACTTAACTCATGGTCCATACCATAACCTAGCTGATGCAACCTCTCAAAGTATCCATTCATCTTTAGTGCATGTTGCACTAGAGATGTCCTCTCCTCCATCTTAGAGGAAAGAAGCAATTTGGAGATCTCAAACCTTTCGAGTCTTGCCTGCTCTTCAAAGAGCTCCCTCATATGAAGGACTATCGTATGTGCATCCATAGCCACATACTGCTTCTAAAGCTCATGACATGAGAGCATGATACACCCCACCCATGCACTGTCAGTTCAAGTGCTTTATATGCCTTCAACCTTTATAAGCATCAAAGAACTGTGTGACTTTGGGAGTGACACATCTAGGACATGGGATATTTTTTCCGCCTTAAGAACAATTCTTAAGTTTCTAACCCAGTCTAAGAAGTTAGGCCCTGTCAACTTATTTTTATCCAACAAAGATCGCAAGTTCACATTTGTTGACATTATTTGATTCTAACAACCTAGATGAAAAAGAGCATGTTAGATATGTACTTAAAATGCATTATTATTACAACTTGACAATTACACATTATGACTCCCACTATTTTATTTACGAATCCAAAGCCTTCACTATTGATCCGAGAGAACCTATATGGAAGTTCTCCTAACGTCAGATCCAATATCACTCTAAAATGGACTCGGGTTTGGCCTCTAACAAGCCACCTTGGATCAAAAGGTAGGTATCTGATCCATACCAATTACAATCTCCTACAACTATCAAATCCAATGCTATAAACTATTGATTTATGCAGTATCATTGGGTTATCAACTCTTGATGTGTGTACATCTCATGTACATCTACCCAACCGTGTCTCTATCCAACATTAACCTTAGGTTTGCCCAACAAGCTAAAGAGTCTACTTAAGGTCAGCCTACTAATCAGAAAATCTCATTTCCATGGATAAAACATATCCTTATAGAGAGGGCTTAGGTTTGCCCAACAACCCCAACCCTAGATGAACTCCAATTCACACCATATTAATGGAAGACATTAGCCTCAATATATTAATTGAGGGAATTCTTTAGATTAGTCTCATCATGGAATTAGCATGCTTTATATATATATGCATTCATCTCATGAAAATATAAAGATAGTTACTCTAACTACATGGCATGATTATGGACATTCTAAAATCGAGCCAAAAAGGAACTGACTAGGTCAAACCTAAGGATATGCATGATTCTTACAACCCTTGGAAATGAAATCAAATTTACAATCTTCAAGGTCTTCTTTCTTGGATCCTCCTTCATCCTTTTTTCTCCTTTGCATCTCCACCAACTTATCCTAATCTTATGTAATCTAATTACATACATTCAATAGAAGAATCTCAAGTTATTTTTGAGGTGGATTTAGATGAGAAGAGAAGTATATGAAAGAAAATAGAGAGAATCAAGGACACGTATGCCCTATTTACCAAAAAGAAGTAACCATGCAATATGCTCAATCACCATTGGGCATTGTCCATAATCATCCATCATGCCAAACATACACTCTTAGACATGCATTCTTTAATGCAAAGCATTGAATATTATAGATAATGGCACCCATGATTCTCTTGCACAAATATTGGTTCCAACACTTGAATCCAACAACCTTTTTTCAACACTTGAACCTCAAACTAATTCAACATCTTAAACCATAACTTGATTCAACACTTGAATCACGATTGTCATAAGGTGTCATTTTTGTCCAATCTCTCTTGAAGGCAATTTCAATCATGGTTTTAAAATTTTAATCGAATCAACTTAAAAATCCATGATTCTAGAAATTTAAGGTTGAACACTTCAATCTTGGCTTGCATATTTCTATCTCGCCACGCTAGAGATAGGGTGCTCAAAATATGCAAAAAGCAAGAGAATCTATCCAAAAAAAGAAAAAAGAAAAAAATAGCAGCAATAAGAGTACTTTCTGCCCATTCAGAATGAGACTATTATGTGAAGAACATTTCTTTGTGTCACATTGCCACGTGAACTTCTCACGTCGGGATGTGACACAAAACAGCATTCCACGTCGCGACGTGGAGGCCCAAACGTCATGACGTGGAACCCCAAAAGTCGAGACGTGGAGACCCAAATGTCACGACATGGCTTAGGCTTAAGCCACTTGAAACTTCATAAGCTTCACGTAGTGACGTGAGGAACTCATGTCGAGACGTCACACCTGTGCTTTTCAACTATTCTTAATAAAAATCCCATCTTTGAGTATTTTAATCTAATCCAATTTGTTCTTCATCCATAATAACCATCATTGATCATCTAATGATCATATTACATGAACAAAAACAATGGATATAGCTTTTCAAATCAAAAATATTTTTGAAATTTTGGAACCATGGGTACTAAGATTCAAGAACTCTCAACAAAGAACCGATTTTGATGCACACAAGTATGCTTTGATACCACTATAGGGTTTCATGGGAGGCAATAATTTCCAAAGTAGCAGAAGATTTAAAAAATTTTATGAAAAGCCCACCCAAGAATCATCTTGAGGAATCAAAATCGATTTAAACAAAAGGGGGTGTGAGTTTTATACCTCATGTCGGTAGAAAACTATCCCAAAGGAAGAGGTAGTAGCAACCGAAGCAAACCAAGTCCTGAGTTCAACTCTAACAGTCTCCAGACAAAGAATAGAGTTGACAACCTCCAAGGATACGATGTCGATGAGGCTCACGATGCTAGCCAAAACAACCAAGAGGAAGCTAAGAAAAGCATATTCGTACACCAAAATCTCTCCAAGAGGGCGTTCTTCACAATAACACTCTCCCTCACTCAATAACACTCTTTCTTGAGAATGTGGCTTATGATGGCTAGGGTTAGGGTTTCTCATTAAACACCTTTATAGGAGAAATCTTAGCTCCATGAAATGTCCAAAAGCCCTTACTTAAGAGATGATGTTACATGCATTTCTATGCAAGCAGAGTGTAAATTCTCATGGGCCTTAAGCCCATGAACAAGCCCAAGCCTTATCTCTTAATGAGCCTCTTCGTACCTAAGATTCAACCAACTCATGACATCTCCATTCCACATAATATTCCCTCATGTTCGATCCCATCCAAAACCTCGCTTTATGTTGTACCCACACCTTCTAAGTGTGTGACCAATTAAGTCTCTAAGTATAGTTGGCTACTTAATTCAATCTCAATCCAAGTAAACAGAATGAGCTGATCTAGCCACACATCATGACCCCTAATTAATCAGAGAGTTTGTGGTCTGACTGCAAAACCTTCCATAGACGTTTGCCGCGCAATTCGTCCTTCACCATCCTATACCCCACTAGGTTCAGAGTATGAACAAAGTGTAGCTCCCACTGTGGATCGGCTATGTCAAATCTAGTGTATGTCTCCTGACCTACACTTTATTCATGCCATATCAAGACACTCTTCATGACATTTCCACTCTACCTGCAGATCTCCTCAAGTAAATGATCCTACAAGAGGCTATGCATTCCCTTCCTCTATCGAGCATAATCCTTTTATCATCACCAATTCACTTCGAATACCCTCAAGTCACCAACGCGACCTAAATGAGGGACTCGAGAGGTAACAAGGAATATAGTCATAGTACATGATCAGTATCCAAGATATCCTTGAGCACCTCAAGTCTTAGGATAATTACATGTAAATAGATAATCCATATGATTGTCTCATAACTGGTCTTCTATGTACTTAGCTTCTCCTAGCAAGCATCCAAATGTTAACTCTAATCAACTCATGACTACAATTTATAAGATTCACTACTTTATCCAATCAAGGAGTATAGCATGTGCTAGTATATCTGGATCAACAATGTTCAATCTCGTTGATCATATGACTAGGGATAATTTAAATACTAAAGATAATCAGATAAGGATAGAATCTTATTATCACATTTTCATGGTATGTTATGTATCATGGACTTCATTAATTAATTTAATATCACCATCAATTCATAGTATGAATATCAAATTAATGAAGATGCCTTTTATTCATAAAAATGAAAAGCGTACAATAAGTGCTAAAGGTGATTACCTTTAAAGCACTTCACTAACAGGATCCTCCTTTATTATATAAAAACTTGTTCTTCCCTCCTCTTGAGCTCCCAATTGGTACCTAGCCTCCTAAACCCTAGAAATTAGGGTTCTTTTTATATCCCCTTCAGTTATGGGCCTCAAAAGAGGCTAAAAAATCAAATTGCTGAAGTTAGGCCTTAACATGGCACCAAGGCGCCATAGAGACCTATCAATTGGTGCTGCATGGCGCCAAGGCGCCACAGGATGGTGCTAAGGTGCCACGATGACTTCCAGCATGGGGCCAAGCTCCAAAATTGGCGCCAAGGCGCCACAACATCTTCTCCCAATGACTTTATGTTGTGTTTTTTGTCCTCATTCTGGGCCATTCGTGCCGCTCAAAATTAACCTAAACATCAAAACAAGAAATTAATACGTTATAACCCTCATAATTACCTTTAAAACAACAAAATTATAATGAAAACATGTGCATAATTATGAGAATAAAATCCATTTAACAAATTCCTCTAACTTAACATTTTGCATGTCCTTAAGCAAAGGAAAGAAACATGTAAAACAAAGACAAAACACTAAGATATAAATGATTAATAGAATGGTGTCAGCAACTAGTTAAGATAAGACATTGAAATTTTTCAAAGTAAACAAGCTAATCTAATTAGGATTTCAAAACATTCATAATCTTAAAGGATCTAGAGATATTGGTGCCAGCGGTGATTAAGTGCTCACCCCAAACCCCAATAGACTTTCCTGAAGATCCAGCGGATGTTTCCAATATTTCCAATGCACTCTCCAACCAAACTCAACTCACCATTTTAATAAACAATAACTAAAATAGATTAAGAACACACCTTTCTATTTAAAAACTAAAACTAAATAGTATGATGCAATATGAAGGAATTCTAGAAAAGTGTCCATGTAGCGGGGATCCATTGGTAACTCCCCACCAGTTGGTTAAGGGCACCAAGCAATAAGTTCCCTTTGAACTTCACCCCGAACAACTCAACTAAACCCAAAGTACCTAAATGTGAAATCAACTCATCTTCTGTCCCATGTAGCGAGCAGTGAAATCAATGACTCCCAACCAATTGGCTTAAGGGCATTAGGTAAAGGCCTCTGATCAGGCTCGAGGACTCGACAATCAACTCACTTTATTTTTCTCTTTTCTTTTCCTTTTTTTTCTTTTCTTTTTTTCTTAAGGTTGATCAAGCCACCATAAGCAGCTCCAGTGAATATAAATTGCTTATAATGCCCATGTCCAAGCTTATAATGCCCATGTCCAACCTTTTCTTCAAAGTGTCAATCAATGTACGACCCAAGTTTGATTAAATTCGACAAATGCCCACTCTATTCACATGATTATATGAAGATCACCTCAAATTAGAGCAAGCAATTGGTCGAAAGAATTTCAAAAGTAGGCAAATGAATAGCTCTCAAAATGTAAGGCTTAGGAATTCTTCTTCATCAATTTTCGGGGTTTGGAAGCCCACATAGGCATTTCACAACACATATAAAGTGTGAATTCAAACCCCTTTGCTACTAAAAACACTTTCTTGATTCAATCATATAACAATGAATCTAAACTCAAAATAGCATTTCTACTAATATGAAGATCAATTCCTCTCGATTTTCACTTCAAACAACACACACATTTCATAAGCACCACACTCTCACATTCTCATGACCATAAGCTTTCTAAACTACGGATATGCAACTCTTGAAGTCAGTGTTCATTTAGACAAGAACCTGCCTGAAGAAACTTCCTAATTGATACAAGATATTATTATTCTACAAATATAAAGCATAGAAATCATTTTGTAGCAAAGACTAGCCTTTAAATTCTTGAGATATTTCATCAAACAAATGGAAAGAATAAAATTCATGACCTCCTTTCAATGATTCAAGGCACTTTCATACTCTCTCAAGATACATATGAGTTCAACTCAGATGATATAAAACTAATACTTAAGTCCTAAATACAATTCCCTTGATTATCTCATTACAAGCCTCAAGTGTTTCAAACCCACCAATAACAATGTAGAGAGAAAGAGTTAAATTTATATTCAATGTGATCATCAGGTTTTCAGTCTGAGATTGACTATTTGAATACTACGCGAGCTAAGAACCCCAATTTGAGTAGGGATAGAATCCAAAAGATAAGAGAACAAATGAAATGAAGGGAGAGGTCATGTGATCCAGGCAAATAGAAATGTGGATGTAAGGCTTAAATGAATGATACCGTTATGAAAATGTAACAAAGATTTAAGGAAATGAGTGTTCGATGAGGAATTCTCAAAGCTTTAATTGTAGTGGGGAATGAAGAAAACAAAGCTAGAGGTGGTTTCAAATGAAGGAAGGCTTTAAAACCCTCAAAAACCAACTTTTTGATATAAATCCTCCCAATTAATTCCAATCTTCTTTAACTTTAATAGTTAACAACTAACTAATTCCTGAAAATAACTAAACAACAAGAAACGAGACTGGCTAAAGAAGAAATGATAAAAAAAATGAAAAGATAAAAAACTAAGAACAAACAATTGAAAAAAGGAAAGAAAACATTACTAGTTTCTAGGTTGCCTCCCACAGTTTTGCCTTAGAGTCCAATCTAGATTCTCAAACCAGGAATGGATGATAGTTCTGCTTCCATCCTTCCCATGAGTAATAAGGTTCATGTAGCTATTTGAGCATAAGGTCTTAAAGGGATTTATGCCTTTTTCTCCACAATGAGTGCTTCCTCATTCCCCTTCAACTCCAAGATCACTTTATCCACCTCTGAAATAGTTGTCATTTTCTCACTATCCAACTTCTTTTCATAAAGCAAGCTGTAATTGAGGTACTGTCTACTCTATGGACATCAACTTCATGCAGCATCTCCTATAAAGAGTACTCTCCTGAATTATCTCCTCGAATTTCATCATTTCTCTTTCTTTGTCTCTTTCTCAATTTCAAGCTATCTTCTAGCTCCCAACTAGTGTCGGCTCTTTCATGTTACTAGTGAGTCCCATTAGACTGCCTTCAGAGCAAGAAGAGCTGCTGCCCAACCTAAGTACCAAAGTCTACATGGCTATTACCATGTTAAGCATAATGAGTTTTGGTATGATTGATAAGCTCGATCATCTAGAGAATCCATCATCCTTCTCGATCCGTAAACAGCACCTCAAGTTTTCCTCAAGGATATGTCTCATTGAATAATGTATTTTGGTTTATTCTGATCTTGATCTTAAAATCTTAGATCTCCATAGAGAAAGTTCCTCATAACCCTTTTTCTAAACTCCAAATTATAAGAGTCACATGTTGTCAGTCAATCAAAACGCCTGCATCCTGAAGACCACTTGAAAAACCCTTTAGCGATAAGCTAACAAGTCCCAACACTGCCAAAACTGGTAGATTGCTTATACACGCCTAAACTGATACCCAAGTATAAGGACTGCGGCACAAAGTACCTGTGGGAGTCCGAATATCATCCTTTGGGTACATCTTGGTTCGATCAATCCAAGCAATCTTAACTAATCAATCACTTGTTATTTGCTTCCAAATCGCATGACTGTAAAATCCACTTAACGGGTACATCCGAAAATGAGAAACAAAATAACAAGGCTTAACACATGCTTTCACAAGTTATAATAAGATGCTAGGGTCAATTGGTATCCCTGATGTCATTAATTCCTTTTAAAAACCCAAATTGAGATTTAAGTAATTAAGTGATTCATCGAGGGATGAATGCAACTCAACTCCTACATATTGTTAAATTTCACTCTTTCCTATACCTCCAATCCTTGTAAGGTAATAAGAAGCAATATTATAGAAAAACCCCTTTTAGGCCTTTTATCAATCACTTCTCAGTCTTTACTATGAAAGCGTAAGGCTATATGGAAAATGATTCACCTCCCAATCTTTCTGGATTCCATACATTGCTATTGCAATTCGGTAGTCAACAATTTGTTTCTCCCACAATAAATTGAAACAACCTAAAATCTATCCAAATCATCCTACATTTGAAATAGATACATTCAACCTAATATATAAATAATTTAGCAACATCCCCAATAGCATAAGTAAGATAAAGGAATTAATACATAAGTTCAACCAGTCTACCCTAGATAACATTTAGTCTAACTTCCAACCTCAATAACAATCCAAAACAAAGATCAATAATGTGAATTAAATATGAAAGAAAAGAGATAGAAACAGCTGCTTTTCAATCTCCCATCACTGTGGATTTGGATCTTCTCTTACTCAGAGAAAACTTGTTCTTCCTCTGTGAGGTTCCCAAACCCGAGGGTCCCACACGACAACCCACTACGCGCAATACCTGGGTATCGCATATCTCAATACCACCATATCGCGTCCCATTCACTGTGATCCATTCATGCATATATATTTTAGAAAAATATACAAATTTATCAAAACAATTCATAAGAGTTCAAGTTACAACTCTCTTATATACAAAATATTACATGTAAAATCTAGTTTTTTTACAAAAAGGTTTCTCAAAGCCACAGTTCAACTTTCTTCACACCTGCAATCCCGGATGACGGTCAGCTACCTGTACATATCCTGCACCTGAAAGGGGGTCCCACCACAAGGTGAGTAATGCCCAGTAAGGATAACTCCTACAAGGACTATTCCCCACCTAAGTGCACATGCAATGCCATGTTCACACAATAATACACACATCAACATTCCAATGAAGAATATGCCAATTCTAAATGGAATCCTACATGCCATGCCATGAAATGAGATGCGACTCATCATGTACCATGCGCCGAAACATCCACCAACTCCCCTAATAACAAATCCCCAAGCCCATGTATGAAAAACATCATTCTAGACGATATCCAATAATCACTTCAAACAAATTTCATTTGGTTTATAAACTAAAAGCTTTTTGACGATACATCACAATGATCATTTTATATTCAAAATTCACGCTTCCTCAGGTAGCGGATTGTTGGTGTCTCACCGAGGGCTCCGTAAACCCGCACACTTTACGGCCTTTCACCGCCTGGGGACTATGTTCAACGATAATCATGTTTTTCACCGAGGGGGATCTAACCTTCACGATACCCGCCATATTTTTATTTATCATTTCAATCAACCGCGAGACTCGCTGGACGCCGGTCCCATTTACCGAACCCACCTAATCAACACCAAACGTAGTGTTGATTTACCAACCATGCACTCATACCCAACTCAATGCGCTGCCCCCGTGCATATACAATGCAAAATGTCACTGCATGTTATCTCATGTTACATGTATAATGAACACTACATGGAACAATTTATAAACCATACTTTATGCTAAGTACCATAGGTAATTATATGGAAAGCATATAATTTACATCCATTCATTATAATATACTACAACTCATTCAAAGATGTTACCCAAAGTACTGAAGCCACCCTCAGAGGTGCAACACTCGACCATCCTACGCCGAGCATCTACCACTCCCCGAGACTTTTGACTTAGTGCATCAGCCACCACATTTGCCTTACTAGGGTGGTAATGCAAAGTGAAACCATAATCTTCCATATACTCCATCCACGAGGTCCTGCTGTGTGAAAATGTACTCGAATCTCAGGTCCAAACACCTCAACTCGCCCATCAGATAAAGTACTAAGGTTACCGCTGCAAAGACAATGGCCACCAGCTCCATGTCATGTGTGAGGTAACTCTGCTCATGGTTCTTTAATTGTCAAGAACAATAAGCCACAACCCTCTCGGACTACATCAAAACACATCTCACCATCTCGAGGCATCACAATACATAATCGTGTACCTATGTCCCTTTCAGACTATCGTATCAGTCAATGTGAAGCCCTTTTCAATTCCTAGAATGCCTTCACACCGGTCATTCCACTCAACCACTTTCCAGTCAATCTCACATAGTGCAACTAGTCTGAGAAATCCCTTAATAAATCTCCCGTAGTACCCTGCCAATCCCAAGAAACGTATCTCAAAGACTGACTTCGGCCTCTCCCAACTCATAACTGCCTCTACCTTCTTTAGGTCTACTGATACACCCGAAGCTGACACTACATATCCTAAGAATTTCACCTCAATAAGACAAAACTCGCACTTACTAAACTTGGCGTATGACTAAAGTTCTCTGAGGGCCTGGAGAACAATCCTCAAATAATCCTCATACTCCTCCTCTATCTTGGAGTATATCAAGATGTTATCAACGAAGACTACTACAAACGATCTAGTAAACAGTGGCTGGGAACACCCCATGCATGAGATCCATAAATGTTGTCATGATTCATCAATCCTGAAAAGGCATCACCGTGAACTCGAAATGCTCGCATCACATCCTAAACGTTGTCTAGTGATATCAACCTCCCTAATCTCTCAACCATGATAACCCATTCCGAGATCTTTCTCGAGTAGACCTCGTCCCTCTTAGCTGATCGTTAAATCAATCATCGACAAAAGGATACCGATTCTCGATCGTAACCCTCGTCAACCGCGCAGTCAATGCACCGCCTAAGGGTCTTCGTCTCTTTTCTTAGCAAATTAACCCAGCGCCAAGGTGAAGTGCCCGTCTATCGAAAGTCCCTGCTCTAACAATTCTATATCTCGACCTTGAAGTTCGCAATCTCCAACCGGTGCCATCCTATGCGAAGTCATAGAAATGGGCGACGTACCAGGGTGTAACTCGATGATCAAGTCTACATCCCTCTACGGGGGTAATCCTAGTAGCACATCTGGAAAGACATCCCCGAATTCGCAAACTACCCAAGGTAGACTCAAACCCTATCTCACCCCGTCCTCCAGGGTAAGGTTTACTAGCCAACCCATCAATTGTCCATGCCACCCGAGCCGCATTACCCGTGACGGGGTAAAGCATCATGTTTGATCTCCCCTAAACACAACACAAACAATTCATCCTATGTGTGTAATGAAGTCCTCCCACGATCACAATCAATGATAACTCCTGGGTGCCATCAACCATCTAGTCCTGCTGACACATCAACCCGACATATCCACGCACCCTTAGTCCACAAAGGAGTAGGATCCCTGAGATCTCTCGACCACAATCCCAACATATCATATCAAACACTCACCCTAGTTCTTGTGGGAGAGCTTACATGCAAACGACTTTCCAAGGTCTCAAACCTCTAAGCCCAAATTCTTTCACAGCTACGTCAATTCAAGAAGATGATAGTTTTTTTTTTTTTTTTTTTTATTAGCGGTGAATAATGCCAAACACTAGTAATTATCAGCTCCTGAACTATCATGTCATATTTATTTTCCAACCTCAGGTTATGTCTCTCTAACCCATGTTCTTCTCGCTTTCTATATACAACCTATCATGCATATAATCCATAAATATAAATAATACATTATGTAATACAATCATCGTATAAGGACAATAAGAATGGGCCACAATGAATACTTTGATACCAAGCTATGACACTGATATCATACATCAAGCCCTAGGAGTTCATAACCTAAGCTCTGTACTATAATCGCATGTCCTAAACCCATGCCCACTAAGCCCAGTATTCAGATAACCCAAGCTCATACTCAAGTCATGACTGTATCAAATTGATGAGCTTAAAAGTCATCTATTTTAGTCCATTTTTCTCGCTTTAATTTTCATATCAAAAAGAGACACCACTTTGCGTAAATATGAAGAACTCACCATTTGTTAATATGTAGAATGAAGAAAGTAGAAAATGCAAGAGGAAAATGCAACAAGTGGAATAAAAGTGCACTAATCGCGTAGAAAGGTGAAATGGAAAGAACAAATGAAATATCGAGATACCATGGGATATTTGCACAAATTCGGCTTATGAAGTCGTGACATCAGAAAGTGAAGAGAATTCATAGCCAGGCCGCAGCAGGAACACACCAGCAAAAATTAAGAAGGGAGGTAAATTAAAGGAATGATGTCGCGACAAGAAACCGAGGTCCCGACATCAAAATAACCAAGCACCCACAAGCAGCATTGGGCGATGTCACATAAGAAAACTGAGGTCGCTGGCGATCATGACAACCAAAGCGGAAGTGTGCAGAGACTGGAGCCCATGTCGCGATAAATATCCCGATGTCGCGACATCGAACAACCATTGAAGCACCGCAAAGGATTAGAATGGATGTCGACAAGGCCATGATGTCGCTGACATCGCAAGTGATCAACTCAACCTCGCAAAAGCATAGCGCAGCCGTGACAACATGAACGACTGGCCCATAGATGCGTAACTTTAGTCAATGTCACACATGTTCATGTCGCGACAAGAGAACCGAGGTAGCAACCGGAGCAAAGAATCAGCCTGCTACTCAACCACAAAGCCAGTTATCAGATTAGGGCCCAAACTGAAAACCCTATAAATACGCAGCCTACCTGCATAGTGTGCAAGCTCCGAGGCGCATCAAAGGAGAGATCCGCAGCTTCCAGCTTCACTTTTATTTTCTTTTATTTTTCTTTTTCTTTTCTTTCTTCTCTTTCTCTTTTCTTTATTTTATTTATGTTCAGCTCTATTTTTTTTTCTCTTTTATTATTTTTCTTCGATTCGACGTTATCGCTTTATCAAGCCGAATGCGTAATTCAATTTCTTTCAAATTACGCACTGAATGCATCAAGGTCATAAATTCTCGATTCGATTATTTCGCTTCAATCAAAGTATTTTGATCAAAAGGATGTTGGCTCGTGGTGATTCAAGAATCGAGGAACCCAAATTTCCATTTAGTAAACGTTGTAGTCATAACACCGATCTTTCCCGTGAGTAATTACAGATCTTTGCTCATTTCGATTTACGAATTTACTAGATTATGGGTTTATCGATTCGATCCGAATATCGCCTACTATACCCGTTAAGAATCAAGCAATACATTCGATTTCAAGGAGGTCCTCCGAGTGACATGTGGAAGACAATCCTGGAGTAATACATTTCTTTGAAGGCACAACCCCTCGCTTATTGTGTGGATCCTTTTCGAGCTTTGTAAGTTCACTTCTAGATAAATCCTCTTCTCACTTAAAATAAGAACGAGTCAACGCATTTATCTATTTAAACAAGCAGAGATTTCACCTCAATTCTGGATAGTGAGGCCAATCCCAGGTTAGCCGAGATCTAATCAAGGAAAGGTTGATCTATTTTAATTTCGGTAGTTATAATTTGAAGTTGTATATCCTTGTCGACCGATAACTTGGGAGCTAAGGTGTACAGTCCATAAAATGGGTAATACACGTAAAGAAAACACCTAAATTTAAGGAAGTTCTTGTTAAAAGTAGTTATCTCGTTCCCTGTAATTCGAGAGAATCAGAAGAAGGAGATAACCGAAATGTGGAGCGGAGAGATCCACGCACTACAATCGTTTCTCGGGATGTATTTTGAAACTTGAGATAATCAAGAAATTAATCTTATGAACTATAGGAACACGTCACTATGATCGCTTTCTGATGTGCCTCTCACGATAATCGTTCGCATTCATTTCTTTTCAGAGGGAATTTATTTTCCTTCATTTGTTTTATTTCTACTATTTGAATGTTCATTTCTTGAACTAGTTAATTTCCTAAATTTTCATGCCGACACCCATATCAATTGATGGTCCAAATAGTATTAATTTTCGAGTAGTCGTAGTTGATGAAAATTCTCGAGATCTCATGGGATCGATATCCGACTTAAATCCATTTTATTACTGGTTTAATTCGCACTTGCAGATTCTGCATCAAAACCACAATAATCGCTCACCATTTTTATTATAATAAGAGTGATGTCATCAAGTTGATGGCACTGCTGTTCGATTAGTTAATAAATTCGTAATAGTGTCATAAATTTGTATATGTATTTTCGTCAACAAGTTTTATGGCGATTTTGTCGATTAGACAATACCTCAAGATAATGCTATAAAATTTGTGTATATGTTTCGTCTTCATTAACAAGTTTTATGGCTATTTTGTCGATTAGACAATAGTCCTTGGGTGATAACGCTATAAAATTTTGTATATGTTTCGTCTTTGTCAACAAGTTTGATACGCCGTTGTCGGATCAGTTTTAGTAATCAATATTCGCACAAAAGAAGTAAATACTAATTTGGACATTTTTAAAAGAAAAAGAACAAAAATGGTCCGCTTTCAAGCAAAGGACTCTTTAGCCACGACCTTAACAAACCAAATTGAAAATATTTGTCGACTGCACTAACTCCGTTAATGTTAGTATGTTTTGTTTTCGTGAACAAAAAGTTTAAATGCATAGGAAATGTATCAATGATCCGATTCCGTGCCAGATACGTAATTAGAGAAAACACTTCAAGCTCGAGGGAAGATAAAGAAGGCGTAAAACCTGGCCATGGCGTATGAAAGACAGAATGCATCGAAGAGCATAGAGAAGCAAATGAAGACTTCCAATCACGTATACAATGGAAGACTGAGACCAATTATTCAGATGAATACTGCGACTGCGACAACCTCGTAATGAGGCCAATACACTCGAATCAAGCCAGCACTAATCACAATGGTTCAGCAGCATCAGTTTACTGGCCATCCCACTGAGGACCCAAACGAACATCCGGAAGACTTCAGATGGCACAGCAAAGTTAAATGGGGTTAGGACCGTAAGTCACAACCGAAGATTGCTCCCATTCTCTATGGATACAAAGCAGCCTACACGGCACGAGTCTTTACCATACGGGTCCGTCGACTACTGGGAGGAGTCGGCAGAGGCCTACTCTATGTAGATTCTTTCCACCGCTACCACCTCCGAGAGAAGGAGAGATCATAAGTTCCAACAGGGAGAAGATGAAAGCCTCTACGTGGCTTGGGAAAGATTCAAGCGTCAATAAAAGACGCCCAATGCACGGGATACCAGACTAAATGGACATTGTATATCATGCCTTAAATGATATATCAAAAGGAATCATCGATGCTTCATGCCGCGATATCCAAACGTAGCGCCGAGGAGTGCAAGTGATCCGACGAGGACCTCGAAGAATGTAATATGAAAACTCTCTTCGAAGCCAAGAGGAAACAACAGAGGAAAGTGGGATTCTGGAACCACCGTGGTGCAAGATGACAGCCATGGAGGCTAAGTCGACGCCATTATGCATCGAATGGACAAGCAAGAAAAGAAGACATACACTTTTTCACTAGATAGATGGGCCGAAGAGAATTATTGAATAAGTACGAGAGAGCAAATGATGAACAATTTTATGATAACGGGAGAGGTTAAGTATCTGGGTGAGCCAAGAAACTAATGCATTTCAAACCCAATACTAATCCTACCAAACACATTATCATCCCATCGAGGAACCATGAGAACTCATATATGGTGGAGGGGGCTTCCATAAGGCCCAAGGCATTAACTCCGTCAGGTTATCAACAAATACCAAGATTTCAATAGCAAAGAATAAGGAAATGAACACGTGAACGAATACCAAGGTCAGGAGGGCCTCATCCTTGAAGAACAGATGCCGCAGCTCACGGGGATAATAAGAAATTGTTTAACCTCCATGAATGTAAGTTCGCACTGGGAGCAATCAAGTGCTCAATTCAAGTTTTTCAACACTACTAACGCTACCTTAAAAACTCCGAGACACAGTAAAGGGCTGCCCCAACCCCAGAGCTAAGAAAGATGCTTTCCCAGCCATACTGAAAAATCCTAAAGATCGTATGACAAAATGAGAGGAAGAGCAGAGATGATGAGAAAAATGATATAATGAGGGAAAAGACACTCAAAAGGAAGAAGAACTCGTAGAAAAAGGAAAGAGGGACTGAAGTGACATCCAAGGCTCTGCACTGGGCAGCGCCTTCCCACAAATGACGTTGCAAATCAAAAATAAGATAATTTATGTTTTTGAAACTAAGTTAGAGATTCAAAGATGTCTTTGATCAAGGAGTGACTCGATGCCACTCACAAAACTCCTTAAAGACATTCTCTGATAAAGGTAGAAAGATCGAAGAAGGATTGTGAATCTCACCGCTACTTTACAGCTGCCTTGATGAAAAAGAATCATGTGCAAAGAAAGATCCAGTGGAGTTTTACAATTCCTTGCATAATAGAAGCTATTGAAACCGCAGCCTCTCTATGACTCGTATTGTGCACTTCCAACTCGATGTTCTTTCTCGTTGCCAAACAATTAAGCTTTGGGATATTTCCTACCACCATTACTCTTCAAATGGCAGATCGATAGTAAAACCGAAGTGAGTCCCTGAAGATGTGCTGTCATCATGAAATTTGCTTTTCCATGGATTTCATCATTCTAGACATGGAGGAAGACTCACAAGTACCCTTCGCTGGGAAGACCATTCTTAGCTACCTGAGTCAAGCTCATCGATACAAAAAGGAGTTCTCAATTGAGGGATTGAGAAGAAGTCACAAGCCAACTCGATCCAAAGGCGACATGTATTATAGACAAGAGAAAATTTCAATGTAGTTGATGAAGTCTACAACTTTAAACTCTAGATGTTCAAAATGATTGTGTAATGATCAAATTTTTTATCAATGAAAGAGATGAATTTCAAAGATATCAAGATGATTACTTCCGGGATTATTCATACAATCTGCCATTCCTATAGAAACCGTGATGAGCATGATGTGAGAAGAGAGAACAGAGGGAAGTAATGAAAAGAGAATTCAACAAGAAACCAAAGTGAAGAAGGGCTGTGCTGAAAGAACCCGCCAAGTCATTTCATATTTATTTCAGAACCCACCCCGCAGAAAAACCAAAGGATTATCTCCTGCAGATCGAGTGATGAGGAGGAACAAAGTCACTTAATTGGCAAACATAAAGAGTCTATACGGTCCATCGAAGAATTGAAGGGTATCACCATCTATTTGTGGTACAAAATTTCACTGAAGAACTCACGCCAACAGAACATCAAAGAGATCAATCCGAATGAAGCGGTGTCAAGAGAGAGGTACCAAACATAAATGCCAGTTTCATCTGGTAATCTCAGATAATCTCGTGAGTCTAAACTATGGGTTCAAAGAAGGGTGGATTACCGATCCGCAATGAGAAAATGAATTTATCCCACCAGCACGCAGACAGATTTGAGGCGCTGCAATGATTGATGAGTTTAATGCGAACTTAAAAGATCATTTCTCGTCACTGATCGAGCGTCGGATGTGTTACAGTGACACCTCACCCGCTTGACGGGTAATTTCGTATATAAACGACAATCAGACCGAGGATCAAGAAGATCATCCACATGCCCCTATGGTACTTTGGTTTCGTAAGGATACTATCTGGGCTATGTAATGCTCCAAATCTACATTCCGCAGGTATGATGTCTATATTCTTAGATTCGCTGAAGAAGTGATGGAAATTTTCATGGATGACTTCACCTGTATGGATCCAGCCTTTGATCAATGTTTAAACAATCTGAACAACATTTTAAAGATGCCAAGATAAACGCTTAGGGGCATTGAATCGGGAAAATGCCATTTTATGGTGTGACTTGTTAAATGTTTCAGGTATAAAATTTCTCATGATCTGAAGTGTATCTTAACCATACCCATTATTTGCACCTAAAAACAACTACCATAAGAAAAGGAGTAAGAAGTTTTTGGGGCATGTCGGATTTTACACGATTCATCAAAGACTTTTCAAAATAGCTGTAATTACCTCATGCATTAATGAAAAAGACAATATGGCCCAATTCTTGATGACTTCCTCATGATGCTTCAGAAACCAACTATCGTACACCTATAATACCGCACTTAACGGGATCAGGATTTGAATAATGTGTGGATGCTAGTGATTTACTAAGCGGAGCCTGGTTGGGCAAAGAAAAGAAAGAATATCTGTACTATATACTATGCTAAACCTCACGAAGCACAAGAGAACTACTCAACAACCTGCAAGGTGATGTTGTGAATATAGTATTTTGTTTGTGAACTGAGCAATATATTTTAGATCCCATGTATGATTCACACCATCAAAGAATCAAATACTGATGTCAAAAAGGGAAGCTAAGCTAAGACTGATATGTGTGTCGTCATAGAGCTGATTTGGAAATCAAGGATAAAGATGCACAATGTGATAGCTGATATCACTTGTCAAGAGAAAGAAGAACCAAGAGGAGGAGAAGGCACATAATTATAATTTCCTAGAGATACAACTGCTATATTTCCGTTTAATCACAGGCGCCACATTGTGAACTATTTAGTTTATGGAGGCTCTTCGAATTCATACTTCCATTAAAAGAAAACTCAGAACCGACAAAGAGTATTATATTTAGATGATCCACTTTATTAAAGAAAGATATGATAATAAGAGTGTGCTTAAAATGAATAAGGAAAATTTCGATGAATGCCATGCATCACCCATGGTGGGCAATTTTCTTATAAAAGAACAATGGCAAAGATTCAACTGATTTAATGTCACTTTTCATTGTAATCGAATCAGCCTTGTTGTGTAATATGTCGAATATTTGGTGTGATTAGCGCTGAAATGAAATGCCCAAGAAGTATTATGTGGTGCAAATATTTGATATGTGATGGATTTATGGGACTATTCTCACCCATCATTTAATCACATACCGCTAAGTGTTATCAGTCAATGGGTGGGAGGTAGTTTAATTTCTAGAAATGATGCTAATACAGCTATGCAGCTTCACAGCAAGACATTTTGAGCAGATTGGAACACCTGTGACTCATCAGCTATGGGGTTTATTTGCAACAAAGATATTTGCAAACTCATATGGTGCATGATCAAACATAATGAGTCTGAATGACATCCTAGATCAATGATGCTAAATTTCCAAACATGATTAAAAAGAATACCTAAATAAAGTGAGTTCAAACAGAAGGATTGGTCTTCCAAATTTGATGATGCACATGTTTACAGACGATAATATCTGAATGAATGTCCATGGCTTACTGTATTCGAAACCATGTCACCACTCAATTAATGGTATATATGGTAAATACCTAAGAAGTTGAACTGATTTCAAATCGCAAAGAAAGAGATCACTACAACTGCCCAACTGAAGAACTGAGAACGGCTTCCAGATAATGCTACCATCTACAAGGATAAGACAAAGAAATGGCAGACTAAAGATCCACAAAGGAGTTCGTGAGTAGGGAAAAGTCTTCATCGCGACCGATCAGTTACAAGGTTTCTGTAGTTAAAACTAAAAACAAGGACCATACACAAATAAAATGCTACACTTATAAAGGACATTACAAGACTGAGAAGAATCTTGTAAATGGACAAAGACTTAAGCACTATTTAAGCAAGAGGAAGGAACAAAGAGATTCAAAGAGTGATCTCTAGAAGAAGAAGGACAACAACAAGTCCAAATTAAGGACTAAACTGAAAGAAACATGGAGGCAACCCATAGAAACTCAATTTCTAATTTTCTATAAGGAATTTTTAAATAGAATTTGTTGATTTATTAGCACTCCAACATGTGACTTTGTTTTAGTTTGATAATTCAATTATTTATTATAGTTTGAGCAAAAATGTGTAAAGAGGGATCAATCACTGGATAACTTCAACAATCCCATGAGAACATATATGTGCAAATAGATTTTTTTCTCTCTTATATAATTCTCAGAGAAAGTAATTTAGCACATGTATGATCTGGTCAGAACATTCATTTGATGTTGAAGAGTTTATATATCAAGGAATGAAAGACTCTATGAATTGAGATTAGGTCAAGTTTAACAAGAGAACTTCCTTTAGTGTCACGCCACATCATAACACACAAGAGATATATAATGCCAACCAAGGGGATGGCTTACCCCAACAAGGCACTGAGAAGGCCCAAAATTAACCACAAACATGATTAATTTAAAATGTTGCACTGAAATTTTCGCGGATCATTCGAATGACAACATCCCTTGCTTTAAGTGCAGCAATAAAGCCCGACATGGAATAAATAACAACTGGTCAGAAATGCAACCTAATCGACTAACTGCTTGATACTTTTTCCAATTTTCACTCTCCATTCCAGAACCTGCTCATTCTCTCCCCTCTCGATTTAAACCCCTAAAACCCTAGGTCCCAGTAAAATCTCAAATTTTCCTTCTTCTCAAATGGCCAAACCATCAAACTCAACCCTCAACCAAGACCCATGAGAAACGTAATCGATATGAAGAGAATCGAATGTAATGAAAGAACACCGCATCGAGGGACCAACGCCCCGAGGAAAGCAGACTAAAGGGTGGAAAAGGAAGATAAGAGAAACTGAAGATTTCAGCCAGAGAAGCTCATCAACCGGAGGGAAACACTATGCTTCGGAACGGTTTGTAGCAAGAAGACGATTCAAAACCCATTCATCCCTTCAGAAACATAAGAAAGATCAAAACCTCCCACACACATCAAAGAGCATGGTATGCAAAAGCAAAGAGTAAGGAGTTTCTACTCAATCTGGTGGAGAAATGGCACAATCGTATACGCTGATATGTAAAATGATATAGAGCATAAAATATTAATTCAAGTTTATGAACAGCACAAGATAAATAAAATTCAAAAAGTCTTAGAAACCCAGATTTGAAGAAGATTAAGGTAAAAACTCACCCAATAAAATACCTGAATCAAGGGTGAGAAAGAGACCAAAAACCTTATCAGGTGTCTCACCAGAGGCTACGTATGGTTCTACTTCCTCAGCTCGCTTGACCAAACCACCCGTTGAGGGAAACAGAGCTGGCCATGCTATACGCTATTCTCATGATATGTAAGATCAATATAGGGACAATAATGTAAAAATCTCGATAAATGAGTAAATTACCATGAAACAAAAGAGGATCCCCACCACAACAATGGCAACTGTGCTCAATAATGGTGAGGATCGGGAAGCAGAAGAAGTTCACACCACTTTATTGACAAGAGTGAGTAAAGGACCAAGAAAACTGAAGAAAAGTGTGGCAATCGATTAAACAGAGAAGAAGTTCCAACCGTAAATAGAAGGAAGAATACTGGCCTCCTGAGTTAATAATTTCCCATTTATTAATTTGTGGCAGTGAAGAAAGAAGCCCAAGAGATTTCTCTTCCCTTTAGCTAGTTCTCTCCCATGCAGGTAGAAACATTCAAAGAAAAGGAGAGTTCTAGGAACACAAGAGAACCAGTAATCATGGAGCGTTCTTCCATGCAAACAAGATGGAGGCAAGGGAAGGAGGAGGTTTGCAAAATGTATTCAAAGGAGGAAGTCTGGTGAAAAGAACCAAAAGAAGAGATCAAGAATGGGAAGAAGAAATAAGAGAAGAGAGAAGAAAGGTTTGAAGTCGAAAGGTGAAAAGGGAATTAAGATCGGAAGGTCAGAAGGAAGGAAGAGTTAACAGTGCCGAGAACATCAATGGATTTAAATTTCTTTACATGTCCCCAAAGATTTCAGACAAAGATGGAAGGGAGATGCAAGTGCGCGATGAACGATGTATCTGGGAGGATGTGGCCAGGAGAATCCGGACTTGATCAACAACAACCACAAAATTCTCGAGGTCATGACAAATGGAGAAAAACAGAACACACTTGGAATGAGAAAAGATATTGTCCAACAAAAGGTGGATCTCTCAAATGAATTGCCAAATGAAAAAGCAATCGACAAACAGAAAGTTGGCACAGAGGAGAGTTTGTGGCTAAAGATCTTAATCGCCATAATTGACACTTTGACCGATCCCCAAAGACTCCATATACTCACGCAAACAAAAAAGAAAAAATAGCCTATCCATTCAAGTTTCAACCATTCCTTTCTGCATCAGAGTTCTGGCCGCCGTAATTTAATTAGAAATAAAATGAGAAACTTGAATGTGCGTGCTATTTTGAATTTGTTGGTTCAATATTGTTTGGAAGATGCATGATTAGGACATTAAAGTAGAAATTAGTTCCAGAATAAAAACTGCTGAGATGGAATGAGCTGAATTGAATGAAGCAGTTAGATTAGGAATGAGCTGAAATGCAGAATAAGGACAAAATGAATACAGTTTAATTGAAACACAAGGTGCAAAAATTACTTATATCTAACTGATAAGTCCAGAATTGAGGAAAGTAATACAAAGGGAACAAAACTACTATATTTTTTGAGTTTGTCGTATACAGACAATCGATCAGAACTTGTTGAATATCAATTAATTTAAATACTCACAAATAAAAAGCGAGTCCAAGGTACTCCCTATGGTTAGTCTATTCAATTCAAACCAAATTCTAGAGATTTATTAGATTATTGGTTGTGAGAAATCCTAGGTAATCTGGTGACAAGAGATGTCTGAGCCATTCTTGGATAGTTTGAGCCGTTTAGCCATCCTTATATCTTGATGCATATACCTTAGTTCGAGAAATTGAACCAACAAGCTTATTTTCAAAAATAGCAATGAAACTAACCCATTCTAAATCAATCCTCATTAAGAACCTATGATTACCGAAGTCCAAGGAGGAAGTAAGAAATGAAGTTTGAGGAGTATATATTTTAGAGAACTCAAGGAATGAAAGAGAAAAGACAAAGACGAAATGCAATAGAAAAAGAGCGACATAGGGATAAAAGTTTTTATCTTATGGCCTAACTCTCTTGAACAATTAAGAGTTCCAACGCAGGGTGTTTCAACACCTAGTACCCTAATGCCATACAGTATGGGGCTACTAACTTGAAAGTTAAGCTAAAGGTGTTAGAAAGCATAAAAGTTAAAACATTGCACTATCATAAATGGTGACAAACAAGGAAAAAATTCCCCAGTGAGTACAAGTGAAAAATAGGGGCATACGGTTAAGATTGAAGAGATCAAGGAGTAATCCCCGAGCATGGAAAGCTTAGGGAGTTTATTAGAGCTATAGAAGAAAGGGGCGAGAAGAGGAGAGAAAAGGTTCAGGGTAATCTTAACCTAAAAATTCCTTCCATCCTACCCATTACCCAAGCCTAACAATATAAGCCCAAAGACACGATTGATCTTGAAGAATTTGAAATCACCCATTAGTGGAGATCAATATGAAAACAAACTTATGGAATTTGGAAATATGGAAACAATCAAAGCATTGAAGGACTTTAGGAATTAAATTATTCGGTATGAAAAATGAGAAAGGAAAATAATCTATTATTCAACAGGATCTAATGATTATGTTGTTTGTAAAACAATTTCAACAGTTTAGTTTTGTATACTATGAAAGTAAGTAACCTTGAAGGCGGACTTGAAGCTAGATATACAGAAAATGATGCATACATTGTATTTCCATTAAATTGAATACCACTTCTAAAACAAAACAGAAAAATGTCCTTTTTGTTTGAGGACAAACAAATCTTTCTTTTTCTTTGCTTGAGGACAAGCAAAATTTTAAGTTTGGGAGAGTTTGATGAGCTTAAAGTGCCATTTTTAGTCGTTTTTAACTTAATTTTTCATACCAAAAGAGACAATTACTTTGCAGAAATATGAATAAACTCACCCATTTGTTATTAGCAGGTAGAATGGAAGAAAGAAGAAAAAGCGATGAAAATGCGAAATAAGTGGAATAAAGTGCGGTCTGATTAGCGGAAGCGAAATGAAAGAGCAGTGGAGTCATTGATGCCGATTGTGGGTCTGCAGTCAGTTACGAAGTCGTGACATCGGAAAGTGAAGGAATTTGATCTTTGGCAGCGACGGGGGAACCTGATCCTGAAGCGGTGAAGAAGGAGCGAAATTAAAGGAATGATATCATGACAAGCTGAATCGCGACATCAAAAACAACGGTCACGATCTGGCCGGCATTAAGTGATATCGCGACAAAGCTGAATTGACATCATGACAACCAGTGGAAGGGTGCAGGAGACTTGAGCCCATGTCGCGACAACATCCTGATGTCGCGACATCAGGAACAACCATTGAAGACTGCAAAGGACTAGAATGGATGTCGTGACAGAGGCCATGATAACCGCGACATATATCAAGCTAGAACTGCAAAGCATGGCGTGGTGTCGTGACAACATGAGCGACCAGGTTCATAGGATCTCGAACTTTAAAGTCAATGTCGCGACATTAGTTCGATGTCGCGACAAGAGAGGCGAGAGTAACAGCGGAGCGATAACTTGGGCCCATTTACTCGAAATCCTGATACAGGTTATATTGGGATTAGAACTATTGAGCGGAAAACCTATAAATCTTGCGGCTACCGAATAGTAAAAAAAAGCAAATGCGGAGCGCATCAAAGGAAGTGCAGGTAGCCTAGGCTTCACTCTTATTTTCTTTTCTTTTCTTTTCTTTTCTTTCTTTCTTTTCTTTTCTTTATTTTAGAGCAGATGTTTGTCTCGTATTTTTTCGTTTTGTTATTTTTCTTTGGATCTGAATGTTATCGTTTTCACGAAGAAGGCGAATGCGAAATTCAATTTCTTTTCAAGTACTACAGAATGCATCGAAGTTGACAAATTTGCAGGATTCGATTATTTTGATTCAGTGCGATTATTCTTTTGATCGAGAAGGATGTTGTCTCGTGTGATTCGAGTGGTGAGAACCCGGCTTCCATTTAGTAAGCGTTGTAGTCATAATTTGATCTTTCTGTAATTTGCAGCATCTTGTTCATTCGGTTCACGAATTTACTTCAGATTATGGGTTTATTGATTTTAGGATGCGAGATATCGGTTACTATACCCGTTAAATTGCGTCGTTACTCTACAGTTTCAAAGGAGGTCCTACGGTGACCACGGGGAAGACAATCCTAGGAGTAATGTACATTTCTTTGAAGGTATACTAACACACTATTAAGGATCCTTTTGAGCTTGAAGTTCACTTAGATAAATCCTCTTCTCACTTGAAGTCAGAAGAGCGAGTTGAAAGCGACTTATCTATTAAACAAGCGAGATTTCACCTCAATTCGGATAGTGGGGCCCGATCAGTGTTGGCGAGATCTAATCAAGGAAAGGTTGATCTATTTTAATTTCAAGGAAGAGTAATTTGGAAGTTGTATATCCTTGCTTGACCGATAACTTGGGAGCTAAGGTGTACACTTAAGGAAGTTCTTGTTAAAAGTAGTTATCTTGTTCCCTGTAATTCGAGAGAATCAGGAAGAAGGAGATAACGAAATGTGGAGCGTGGAGATCGGCTGCACTACAATTAACAGATGATTTTGAAACTTGAGATAATCAAGAAATTAATTCAGTATGAACTACAGGAATTGATCGTTCACTATGACAGTTTCTCTTGATGTGTCTTCCTACGATAACTGTTCAGTATTCATTTCTTTTTGTAGGAATTTATTTTCCTTCATTTGTTTTATTTAAATCCCCATTTGAATGTTCATTTCTCTTTGAACTAAGTTAATTTCCCGGCTTTCATCTTTGGACACCCACGTTATTGGTCCAAACCTGGTAGTAATTTTCGAGTGAGTAAGGTAGTTGATGAAAAATTCTTGAGATCTTGTGGGATCGATATTATCTGGACTAAATCCAGCATTTTATTACTTATCATTTGTGCTTTTTTTTAGGAATTTGGACCAAAACCAATAAATTAAATCGTTCTACTCTAAGAGATTTTTGGTTATAATAGTATGATGTCAACAAGTTGATGGCACTGTTGCCTGGGATTAGTTAATAGTCCTTGGGTAATAGTGTCATAAATTTGTATATGTATTTTGGTCACAACAAGTTTTATGGCGATTTTGCTGGGGATTAGACAATAGTCCTTTGGTGATAATGCTATAAAATTTTGTGTATATGTTTTGGTCTTGTCAACAAGTTTTATGGCGATTTTGTTGGGGATTAGACAATAGTCCTTTGGTGATAACGCTATAAAATTTTGTGTTTATGTTTTGTCTTGAGAAAGAGAGAAAATCGCACAGGTCACCATAAATGTTCTGGCTAGGCCCAGCACACCCCTCAAATACTAGGTACTCTGTATACCTAAGCTCGATAATAAGCTTGTGACCTAAAACCCAAGGGTCCCACTAGATTGGCAACCTATCAACTCATTGAATACGTAGGTGTGCATATCTCGATACCACGGATCTCGTCTCATTCACCGAGATTCATTCATGCATATATATTTTAGAAAAATATATAAGTTTATCAAAACAGTTTATAAGAGTTTGAGTTACAACTTTCTTATATACAAAATATTATATGTAAAATCTAGTTTTTTACAAAAAGGTTTCTCAAAGCCACGATTAAACTTTCTTCCTCCTACGGTCCTAGATGACGGTCATTTCAGCCTATACATAACCTACACCTGAAGGGGTCCCACTTGAGTGAGCAATGCCCGTAAGGATAGCTTTTACAGAGGCTACTCCCCACCTAAGTGCACATGCAATGCCATGTTCAAACAATAATACACACATCAACATTCCAATGAAGAATATGCCAATTCTAAATGGAATCCTACATGCCATGCCATGAAATGAGATGTGACTCATCATGTACCATGCGCCTGAGTCCTCACCGACTCCCTCACACAAATCCTAAGCCCATGTGTGAAAAATCGTCATTAGATGGCATCGATGATCATTTCAAAACAAATTTCATTTGTTTATAAACCAAAAAGCTTTGAATGATACATCACAATGATCATTTATATTTTCAAAACTCCATCTTTTTGTGGGTAGTGGATTTTTGGTGTTTCTCCACAAGCTCCTCAAACCGAGATACTTTTACGGCCTTTCACCCCAGTAGGACTATGTCGACCACTGGTGGCGAAGTTTCACCCGATGGGGATATCCTTCTTGCTAATACCTGGCACATAATTTCTTTATCATTTAAATCAAGCGTGCGACTCTGTTGGATGTAGTCTCATTTACCGAGCCCACCCAATCACACCAAGCGGTGTCGATTTACCAACCATGCACTCACACCCAACTCAATGTGCTACCCCCGTGCATATACAATGCAAAATGGCACTGCATGTTATCTCATGTTACATGTATAATAAACACTACATGGAACAATTTATAAACCGTACTTTATACCAAGTACTATGGGTAATTATATCAAAAGCATATAATATACATCCATTCATGCTAATATATATCACACCAATATATCAACATATTTATAAACCATTCAACATGTTATAAAATTTCCAACAATAACACACAAAAATAGTCCACACAAACTAGCCATTCCCGGCCATACTCGACCTTAGAAATAAGCTAGACTCAACCTAGAAATTTTCACTTTTGTTTTATTTTATTTTTATTATCTATTTACAACTTTCAACACTGTCATTAACGGCTATAAATTCATCCATGAAGTCCTCAAACAAATGTTAGAAAAAGCAGTCTCCAATGTCCACAAAACTTCCGGTCCATGGTTGGGGCTAAACCACACGGCCATTTACGGCCCTTAGATTAGGAGGAACCAGTGTAGGAGAAAACCCTACCTCTTTTTGTTTTTTTTGTTTTTGCACCTACTCGTAGCTCACGGCAAGTAGACCAACTTTAATTCTCGGCCTATCAACTTTAGACCATTTGAACACTGGGAATCGGAGCCATTTTCCTTTCTTTCCCCTTTTTTCCTTCTTTCCCACACACGTATTTTTTTCCTCCTCTCTTTTGTTTTCCTCTCCTTTCTTTTCTTTCTTCCTTTCTTTTCTTTTTTCTCCTTTCTTTTCTTTTTCTCCTTTCCTTTCCTTTTTTTTCTCCTTTCTTTTCTTTTCCTTCCCTCCACCGAATTCTTTCTTCTCTCCTAAGCTTCCTTGGTTTGATCAAGTGAGAGGAAACTTCCTCTCACTTTCCTATTCCTCTCACTTTCATGATCCATGTTCCATGTGCCATGTGTCACATGGACACATGCACTAAGTGGAAAATGCCACACCACATGGCTCTCATGCCATGTGCACTCCTCTAAGCTTGCCATGTGGCACCACTCCATGTGTCATCTGACACCCGTGCCTCGAAATACGTGAAATTCCTACCGTCTCATAATCCAAAAAAAATCGATTGGGTAGATAGATTTCGTGAGACAATTCCAACGGTGAAGTCCATTTCATTATCTGAGATTTAGAAAATTTCAGGTTTCAACTTTGTACTTAGCGTGATACCGTTTTCCCTTTTTTTAGAAAAATTGCATTTTTCCCAGGTTTTACACCTCTTCTTGATCTCCCGATTCATGCCTAGCCTCACAATCACAGAGTGGGTTCTTTTTATATCCCCTTCAGTTATGGCCTCATAAGAGGCTTAAAAATCGAATTATTGAAGTTGGGCCCCGACATAGCACCAAGGAGCCACAATGACTTTTAGCATGGCACCCAGGCGCCCCAACTACTTCTCCAAGTGACTTTATGGTGTGTTTTTGGTCTCCTTTTGTTAGAGGTTCGTCTGCCTCGCTCCAAAGTTTACCTAAACATCAAAACAATGAATTCTTTCATTATAACCCTCGTTATTACCTTAAAACAACAAAATGATAATGAAAACATAAGGATGATTATGAGAATAAAATCCACATAACATGTAACGACCCGTACCAAATAATACAAGTTTTTAACAAGTTTGACCAAGTTTGACCAAGTTTGACATAGTTGACCAACCAATAGTAGGTGGGGCCAAGTTGACTTTTTCAAGAATGAATAATTTTGGGTTGACTAAGACACCATTTCGTAGGCCTCGTCGTCTGAGTTCACGAGGCAGTTGAGCGTCAAAAAATCAGAGCTTCACAGGATGAAGTTATGGCTGTCTTGGTAAGTTCCAAGCGGCGGTATTTTATCAGTTTTCAAGTCGTAGGAGATTTTGCGAAAGAACCTAGGCTCATAAGCTAGTTTTGGGTGCTGAGATCAGCCCAAGCTTGAGAGAAAATCCCACGAAAACCGAAAACCCGGTAGGTCTTACGGCCCATTTTTAGGCGATCGAGGTTTCAGCAGAGTGAGGCCGATTCAGCCACCATCTTCACAGCCTACCGCGCCCGGCCAGGGAGAGGCGACCAGATGACCACCGGCCGT
The DNA here is from genome assembly GCA_016808115.1 of Tetrastigma voinierianum. Lineage (NCBI taxonomy): Eukaryota > Viridiplantae > Streptophyta > Magnoliopsida > Vitales > Vitaceae > Tetrastigma > Tetrastigma voinierianum. Next base: position 58,580 of record JAEQBH010002393.1, on the reverse strand, counting down.
TAAAATTTCGACGTGCCCGGCCGGACGCACCGGATTGGGCGGCCCGAAGGCGGCCGACCTCGGCCGTCGTGAGGATTTTGTGTTCCGACCATTCGAGGCCGACCCATACCTCTTCCACCATTTTGGACCCTGCGAACCATTTCCGTGGTCCCTTTTGCATATTCCTCACTTGGATTTGAAGATATGACAAAACAAGTTGGCCGGCTTGTTGGATCGAGTTTTAGGCCACCCGCGGTAACCTTTGGACCAAGGTGAGAGATCTTGATGTGTTATGGTCTTTTTGGGCTTTCCATTGATATGTGGTTTGTAAATTTTTGGGCGTCGTTTGGTTAGTTTTCCATTTTTAGGTTGTTTCGGGTAATTCTGAAGTTTGGTGAAATAAGAGCGATTAGTCAGGATTTGGAAAAATTGAAGTTGGATTAGTGAAGTGGATGTTTTTATGAATTATTGGACGGTTCAATTTCGAAATTGGCTCGGGTGAAAAGCCCCAATTTTGGATCTTGGGCTGTTGGGCCTGTTGTCTTTCAATTGGACTTCAATCGGGTCCAATTTGGATGTTTTCATAGTTCTAAAAGTTATTCTAAGGCCTTCGGGGCATCCCAATATTGTTGGTTCAGTTATTGGAGCCTAAGTGTTTTATTTATATTACGAGACACTCCACTGCCTTAGGCCGGGAAACGATCCTGTGAGGGGAGTAGACGTCTATAGTGCATTGAGTGGTACATATGTTTTTAAATGATTTGAGGTATTATGTTTATATATCTATTACATGATTAAATATCTTACATATATGTTGTTTTGGTCAAATGGTTGATTGCATACAAAATGTGATTATCGGTCTCATATAAAACAAGTTATCATTTCATGTGAATTTTGTCCAACATTTTAAGCATTTGGAAGTTATGCGAGTTCGTGGATGATGCAGTGGTATTTTGAATATTTTGGAGTCACGTGGATTGAGGTTGTAAACCACCTTGGAAAATTATTGTTTAAAAAAAAATATGGATCTTGAGATTTTATTGGAATGACTACGTCTGGTGTTGGGAAAGTACATGTGAGCAAGGGAGCGATTTTATTAGTCGCCCGCACGTGATGGCCATGTTCACCGGAGGTTTGTGAGTGCCACGTGAGTGGTCGGGTTGCGGAGGTTCAGTAGGTGCCGCGTGATGGCTGGTTTTACCGGAGGTTTATTAGTTGCCGCGGCACGGTGTGGGTCTACGGAGGGTTTATTAGTTACCACGTGATGGCCGGGTCTACCTGGAGGTTTATTAGTTGCCACGTGATGGCCGGGTCTACCTGGAGGTTTATTAGTTACCACGTGATGGCGGGTGTAACCACAGGTTTATTAGTTGCCACGGTGTCGTGAGGTCGGGCTTACCGACGGTTTATGATGGGTACATGGTATGATACCTTTGTTGATTTACGAATATGGGTATAACTATTTTAATACTTAAGGTTATGGTGCATTTCATGGTTACTTTGTTATGGTGGCTATACATGTGTTTATGATTCAGAGAAGCACATGTTGTATACGAGTTTAGATTATAGTTTTCTTAACATTGTGTCGACTAGAATTGTTGAGCATGATTTTATATGTTGGACTTGGGGTAAGTTGGGTTTTTTGTGAAATGTTTTCTAAACGGGAACCTTACAGCGAGTGGACGTGAGGTTTTGAGACGAAATGTTCGAAAATAAAAACATTATTTTCTTATAAATTATGCCACTCATTGGGATTTATTATCTCACGTTTATTGTTTTAAATATATTCCCTAGGTCGAGGTAGTTCGTAGAGCTTGTTCGCCTGGATCCAACTTTTCGCTCTTCCTACCACGTTGCGTGCTCTATCGCATCTATCCGATGCTGTTTTATTGAGGACTTATTTATCTCTAATTGTACCCCTAAGTTCGCAAATACTCTTAGAATGCTCGATGTCGTATTGAACTCTTATGAATCCTTATTATGGCAGAGTTAAGTTACATGACCTACATTTATGATAGTCGTTCGTGGATGGAAACATTGTGGATCTTTTATATATAGTGGGGTATTGTAGTGCGCATGTGTTTATCCTCTTTTAGGTGGGGTCCCTTTGTTTCATTCCACAGGGATTGTACAATGGAACTACTAGGCGGGACAACTTGGGGAACCTGGAAGAATTATCGGGTCGAATCTATCGACAGTATCGAGCTCTAGGTTTCTAAATTCCTTAGGAGTTTGTACATTCTTCGTGCGACTCGGTGATGTTTTTGTATACCTTCCTAACCTTATCATTGGGACTGATTCTGTTCTTTGATTCTTGAGATGGATTGTCGACGACCGGGACTACCGGTAGTAATCTTCTATGGAGAAACGAGAGGCGAGCACCCTTAGTTTGATTTACGCCATTTACGCACAGATGGTTACTTCAAAAGGTTGTAAGGGTACCCTGGCGCCTGCGTAGTTGGCCGTAGCGATGAAGTGAGATTGGAGGATGTACAGTAGTGAGGAATTCCTAGTGTGTTTCACGGCCGATCTTCGGTGCGAGCGAGAGACGGACTTTCCCATCGACTTAGTTCACAGTCACTCCTATCTCCTTACCACCACCTTAGAATGGCACCCGGCCGAGTTGAAGGATTGAAGGCGACTCTGGCTGGTGGATGGGGATTTATTAGGCGGTATTTCACCTTGGGAAGCGCGGTGTTATTTGTGAAGAAGGATGGTGCCCAGGTTGTGTGTGGACTATAGGCGGTTGAATAAGGTCACCATTCGTAATAAATATTCTTGCCTTGGATTGATGATTTATTTGATCAGCTCAGGGTGCAAAGTGTTCTCTAGATTGACTTTTGGAGTCGGGGTACCATCGATTAGGATTAGGGATCGGACGTTCCAGGCGGCATTCCGGACGAGATATGGGCATTATGAGTTTCTAGTGATGTCTTTCGGACTCACCAATGCCCCAGCAGCTTTCATAGATTTGATGAACCGGGTCTTTCGTCCATACTTGGATCGGTTTGTCATTGTCTTCATCGACGATATCTTGGTGTACTCGAGGAGCGAGTTGGAGCATGAGAGACATTTAGGTTTGGTGTTACAAACGTTAAGGCCGACATCGATTGTATGCCAAGTTCAACAAATGTGAGTTTGGTTGAGCCGAGTCTCTCGGGCATGTGGTGTCCAGCGATGGCATTTATGTGGACCCTCGGAAGGTAGAGGCCGGTGGCGGAGTGGGAGGCGACCCTTTACGGTGACAAAAGTCGCAGATTTCCTAGGATTAACGAGGCCATTACGCGGAGTTCATAGAAGGGTTCTCAAAGATAGCGGGACCACTTCATGGGTTGACCCCGAGGGGAAAGGAGTTAAGTTTGAGTGGGTGACGGTGTGAGGGGCTTCAAACGAAGGAAAGGTTAACATCAGCCCCTGTTCGACATTGCCGGAGAGCTGGCCCAGGGGGTTCGGGTTTGCGGCGATGCTTCATGTCGGGGTTTAGGTTGCGTGTTGATCACGACATAAGAGAGTTGTGGCGTATGCTTCGGACAATTGAGAAACACGGCTGAATTATCTACCAGGAAGCTTGGAACTTCAGCTGCGAGTGGTTTTTCGCATTGAAGACGTGGAGGCATTACTTGTAGGGCGACGTGCGGATATTTACCCGACCATGGAGCCTTAAATATTTGTTTACCCGGAAAAGGTTAAACTTAAGGCAAAAGGAGGTGGATGGAGTTACCTAAGGATTATGATTGCACTATTGACTACCATCCAGGTAAGGCGAATGTAGTGGCGGGCCATATGAAGCCGGGGAGATCTACAGGCTCTTTGGCTTATATGCAGACCATACAACTTCGTTGATGGTCGAATTGCGAGAGTTGGGTGTTGAGTTGGGAATGCATGTTTCAGGAGCACTTTTGCTAGCTGCTTCTAGCTAGATACTTGTAGATCAAATTCTCGAGGCACAACTAGAAGATCCCTATTTGATGAGCATGAGAAGGAAGGTCGAAGAAGGGAACCGGTCGGATTTTGCTATTAGAGACGATGGAGCCTTGGTGATTGGTTCTAGACTTTGTGTTCCAACAATTTGAAATTTAAAGGAGTGGATATTGGGAAACCCGTAGTTAAAACATGCTATGCACCCGTGAAATACCAAGATGTACCGTACGCTGAAGGAATATTATTGGTGGTTAGGGATGAAAAGAAGCCCGATTTGCCAGTGTGTACCCAAGTGCTTGGATTTGTCAACAAGTAGTGAGACAAAGCCTTACGGACTTCGCAGCCCTTACCTGTCGAATGGAAATGGGAGCTGTGCGATGGACTTTGTTGAGCTCCCTCCACGGGTTCGGAGACATGACGGCATTTGGGTGGCTGCTGAGTTGATCGACTCACCAAGTCCGCGCATTTCCTACCTGTTCGTGAGAAGTTTTCTCCTCGGAAGCTAAGCGAGACTCTTTATGAATCATATAGTGAGTTTGCATGGGGTGACAGTGTCGATCATCTCTGATAGAGATCCACGATTCACTACGAGGTTTTGGAAGAGATTGATGAAGGAACTAGGTGTCAAGTTAGATTTGAGCACACGCCTTTCACCCCTCGGACCCGATGGACAATCTGAGAGGACTATTCAGACCTTAGAGGATATGTTGAGGTCATGCGTACTGCAATTCAAGGGACATTGGAATGAATATCTACCTTTGGCAGAGTTCACTTATAACAACAGCTATCACTCAAGCATTGAGATGTCACCTTATGAAGCATTGTATGGGAAACAATGTCGCACTCCATTATGTTGGAATGAGACTGGCGAAAGGAAATTACTAGGTCCTGAGATTGTGCAAACGACTATGGACAAGGTTAATGTTATACGTGCCAGGTTGAAAGCGGCTCAAGATAAGCAAAAGAGATATGCGGACAAGCGTAGAAAGGATCTTGAGTTTGAGGTGGAGGATCGAGTATTCTTAAAACTATCTCCTTAGAAGGGCGTGGTACACTTTGGGAAGCGAGGGAAGCTAAGTCCTCGCTACATCGGACCTTTTGAGATTGTTGACAGGATAGGTCCAGTGGCCTATAGATTAGACTTGCCGGAGGAGCTTGCTCGAGTCCATAATGTTTTCCATATCTCCATCGCTGGCATAAGTATATCTCGGACCCTCGCATGTCTTCAGGCACCGAGTTGGCGAGGGATGACTTATCCTATGAGAACGACCGGTCTGGTCTGGGTAGGGAAGAGGAGCTTGAAACAAGACAATATCATAGTGAAAGTCCTTTGGAGAAACCACAGTCGAAGAGGCGACGGGGCGAGTGGACCAAATGCGGAGCCCGATGACTCATCTCTTCCATGACACAGTGCGATTGCGTGGAATGAGAATTTTTAACACTAAGGGTAGGTTGTAGCGACCCGTACCAAATAATACAAGTTTTAACAAGTTTGACGCCAAAGTTTGACCAAGTTGACCAACCAATGATAGGTGGGGCCAAGTTGACTTTCAAGGATGAATAATTTTGGGTTGACTAAGATAACTGCCATTTCGTAGGCCTCGTCGATACGAGTTCACGGGCGGAGTTGAGCGTCAAAAGTCAACTTACGGATAAGAGTTATGGTCACGAAGTAAGTTCAAGCAGTGGTATTTTATCGGTTTTCAAGTCGGCCGGGATTTTTACCGAAAACATTCCTGAGCTCTATATAAGCCTAGTTTTTGGGTGCTGGCTTGAGAGAAAATCGAAACACGAAAACCCCGAACTAGGTCGTTTTGACCCATTTTTAGGCCGATAGGGTTTCAGCCGTGGGAGCCGATTCCGGCCACCATCACCGTACACGCGCCGGCCAGGGAGGAGGAGGGGGCGACCAGGCGACCACGCCCAGGTAAAATTTCGGGAAACCGACCCGCGAGGGGCGGACGGCGCGGATCGGGCGTGACGGCGGCCGCCCGACTTAGGTCACCGGATTTTTGTGTTTTCCGGCCATTCCGGGCCAACCCATACCTCTTTTCCACCATTTTGGACCCTACGAGACTCATTTAGTGGTCCCTTTTTTTGCAGATTCCTCAGCGTTTGAAAGATACAACAAAAACAAGTTAAGCCGTTGTTGGATCGAGTTTTAAACCACCTGACAACCTTTGGACCAAGTTGAGAATGCGATGTGTTCTGGAGTCCTCTTGGGCTTTCCAGTGATATATAGTTGCTTGTAAATTTTGGAGCCCGATTGGTTAGTTTTCCATTTTAGGTTGTTTCGAGATGGTGCAGGAAGTTTGGACTGAAATAGAATTACCCGGTGGTCAAGTTTGGAAGAAAAATTGAAGTTGGATTAGTGAAATTGGATGTTTTATTAATTATTGAATGGTTCAATTCGAGAAAGTGGCTCAGAGATTAAGCCCAATTTTGAATCTAGAGCCTATAGGGCCTGCGTGTAATTGGACATCGAGTCGATTTGGATGGTTTCATAGTTCTAAAAAGTTATTCTAAGGCCTTGAGGCATCGATGTTGTTAGTTCGAGTTATTAGAGCCTAAGTGGTGTTTTATTTATATTACAGGCACTCACGCCGGGCCGGGAGACGATCCTGCGGGGGAGCAGGACTGAGCGTCTATAGTCTGTGAGTGGTTTATATGTTTTTAAATGATTTGGGGTATTATGTTGATATATCTATTGTGATTAAATATTTTACATATATATTATTTTGATCAAATGGTTAGTTTGCATACAAATGTGATTATCGGTCTCCATATAAAACAAGTTATCATTTCATGTGAATTTTGTCAACTTGGCCCCAACTATTTGGAAGTTTGCTGTCTTGGGTTCGTGGATGAGTACGTGAGTATTTTGAATATTTTGGGTCGTGGATTGAGGGTTGTAAACCACCTTGGAAAATTATTATTTTAAAAAAATGAATCTTGGTTTATTGAAAAGACGGCTACGTCTGTTATTATTGTTGGGGAAAGTACATGAGCAAGGAGTGATTTTATTGGTCGCCACGTGATGGCCAGCTTCACCGGAGGTTTAATAGGTGCCAGTGATGGCGGAGGTTTACCACGAGGTTTATTAGGTGCCAGCAGTGATGGCCAAAGTTTACGAAGATTTCGGAGGTTTATTAGGTGCCACCTGATGGCCGAGAGGGTTTATCCGGAGGTTTAATAGTTGCTGCGTGATGGCAGTGGTCCTACTAGGTTTATTGGTTGTCACGTGATGGTGGTCTACGGTTTATTAGTTGTCACGATGTGAATTTTGGAGTTTATTAGTTACCGTGATGAGCCGAGGAATTAACCACGGGTTTTTATTAGTTGCCACCGGTGTCGTGAGGTCGAAACTTACCGACGGTTTATGATGAGTGCGTGGTATGATGCGTTGATTCGAATATGGTATGGCTTATTTTTAATACTTATGGTTATGGTGCATGTTTCATGAGAACACTTTGTTACATGGTGAGCGGCTATACATGTTTATGATTGGCTTTTATGTTATTAATGCGATTCGGGTTATAGTTTTCTTAACATTGTGTCGGCTAAATTGTTGAGCATGATTTACATATGTTGGACTTTGAGTAAAGTTGGGTTTTTGTGAAATGTTTTCTAAACGGGGAACCTTACAACATAGTGGACGTGAGGTTTTGAGAGACGAAATGTTCGAAAATAAAAACATTATTTTCTTATAAATTATGCCACTCATTGGGATTTATTATCTCACGTTTATTGTTTTAAATCTGTTCCCTAGGTCCAGGCAGTTCGTAGAGCTTGTTTTGCACCAGATCCAACACCGCTCTTCCTGCCACAGCTGCAGTACTCTATCGCATCTATCCGTTTGTTTTATTGGACTTATTTATCTCTAATTGTACCCCTAAATTCGCAAATACTCTTAGAATGCTCTGATATTCGTATTGAACTCTTATGAGTCCTTATTATGTGAGTTGTGGTTATGACCTACATTTATGATAGGTCGTTCGTGGATTTAAGCTGTTGTGGATCTTTTATATATAATTGGGGTATTGTAGTACTGCATGTGTTTACTCCTCTTTTAGGTGGGGTCCCTTTGTGCATTCCCTAGGGATTGTACAATGGAACTTCACTAGGCGGGACCACCTGGGGAACCTTGGAAGGGTATCCGGGTCGGGTCCTGTCATAACAAATACCCCTAAACTTAACATTTTGCTTGTTCTCAAGAAAAGGAAAGAAACATGTAAAACAAAGACAAAATGTAGCCCCGAAACCCCGGGGGTCACATTGATAACGCGTCTGACCAGCGGGATTCACGTAGTTCGTGTGACCAATACCACAGCATTGTGTCCGTTTATCGGAATCCATATTTTCACAAAAAACCGGGCAGAGTCTCTTTTGTTCGGAGAGCTCTACTGACATACAATGTTGTATAACAGTATAACCAACCCATCTAGAGGTCTCAACATAAGTAGTAATGACCACACAAGATCACACCATCGTTCATATCCCCAATATACAACTATATCACAACTACACCGTGGACCTGCTAGATTGCTGAAGCACCACCTGATACATCCTTTACCGGGATCCATTCATTCACATTTAAATCTAAAGAAAATATGAAGAGTAAAACACTTAATTACAACTCGTAGAGTCGATCACGACCCTCTTATCATAATTACATACTCGACTATTTAGACAATAGTCCCAAAGAATTTAATTACTATTCTTTTATACAAAATACTTTTTACAAAAGGAATATCAAGGTTGCAGATCGGCCTCCTTCATAATTTGGCCTCGTCGGAGCGTCGTCTCCCTGTACACTCCATGTACCTGAAAGGGGGTCCCACGATGGGGTGAGCAATGCCTAGTAGAAAATTTTTCCTACAAGGGCTACTCCTCGCCTAAATGCACATGCAATGGCAAACATAAAACATAAAATCATATTCCATATAAATAATGCAATCCTATATGGAATGTTTTGTGTCATGCATGAGATGAGACTCCTCATGCCCACAACCCTAGTCCTGAAACTCCCTCACACCTGCAATGCTAAGTGTGAAAAACCAGTCATTGGTGTTTCACCCAATGACTTAAACCATTGGACAACCCTCCAATTTTAATTTATCAAATCCCGTGTGTTTATTTGGGTTGCGAATTTCCAGGGTCTCACCGTAGGCTTCGCAACGCCTTCCGACACTTTCGCGAACTTTCATCGCTAGATCCATATGTCTGACCAAGAATAAAATATGGGTCTTTCACCCTAGGGGAATCTGCCCCATCTTGCTTCACCCAAACACACGTGATTTATTATTATTATTGTTTACTGCTTAGTGAGTCTACGATTTTGAATGTTGTCCCATTTCGGAAACTCACCACATTCACGAAATGGTGAATAACAGTACCATGCACCCACACCCGACTCGATGTGATGTGACCGTGCATATGAAATGCAATCATGCCATTTCATGCGATGTCATGTTACATGCACAATAAGAGCTACATGCAACATTTATAAATTTCGGATAATTATATTTTCTACATCAAAATTTCCATGTTAATACGTCATGCAGGTATATATAAACATGATTTTTACAAACAACAACATGTTATTTATTTTTCCAACAATAACACACAAAATGGCCCAAATCTCAAACCCACATAAACATGGCACATCTCGGTCCCTTCACGACCATGAACCATTTTTGGTTCCATTCATCAACAAATTTCAGTGATACCGAAAAACTCAACAAAACCCGAAGACATCAGTCTCGGGATTAAAATCAAATCTGAACCCAATTTGGGAGTGACCGGAATTAGTCCCAAAAATTTTCAATATTCAGTCCCAAAATCTTGTCCGGACTGTTCGAAAACAGTCCCGAAAATTCTTGAAAATTCCTACACTCAGTCCCAAAAATTTGGGACTAAAATTTACAACCTCTCATGGACTCTAAGAGAAACCCCAAGCCATTAAATGGTCTTTAGGCTAGAAATAAACCAAGTGAAATTCCTGCCTCGTGGGGTTCTTGAAAACTCCAATATTTTTTGGTACCCACATGTGAAGCTCGATGCATGGATGAACTTTGCCTCTTGCTCGGAATTAAGCTGTCCAATCAATCTCCATAGATCTGAGAGAAATAAAAAAATCATTTTTCCACTTTTCTCCTCCACTTCTTATCGTCTCACTCCTTCATTTTTCCTTTTGACTTTGTTTCCTTTTTTTTTTTTTAATTTGGATATATGGCTCACATTGCGCCATGTATCCATCTCTCATTTGGGTTCGTTTCTGCCCCGAAATAATTTATTTCTTTTCAGTTCAATTTATTTTAAAATGAACTTGGCTTTCAAACCATTTCTGACTTCCGAGATTTTGTAAAAATCTGTCCTTTAAGTCATTAACGCTTATCACGAGAAACTCGTAAAAACTTCCGATTGTTCGAATTGACAAAATTTTACGGGTCACTAGATTTTCTGAGACAAATTTAACGGCGCATTACATTTCATCATCGGTCCCAGAAATTTTTAGGCTTCCACTGAACCATTATGGCAATTTATTATTATTATTATCATTTTCCATTTTTGAAAATTTCTAATTTTCCCGGGTTTTACACAAAACACAAAGATAGAAATGAGTAGGAGAATGTTTCTAGCAACTAGTTAAAGAAAGCATTGGAAAATGTTCTAAGTAAACAAGCTAGTCTAATTGGGATTTCAAAATGTTATAATCTTTAAGAATGAGTATCTTGGTAGTATAGTGATCAAGGCAAGCACCCCACACCCTCAATGATCTCTTTCCTAATGATCACCGGTGAAAGTGATGTTTTAGATCTCAAACATATACATAAGTTCCAATGCATTCTCCAACCAAACTCAACTCACTTTTTTGATAAACAATAACTAAAATAGATTGAGAACGCAACTTTTTATTCAAAAGCTAAAACTAAATACTCGCGCGAATCCATTAGTGACTCCCCACCAATTTGTTAAGAGCGTCAGACATTAACTTCCCCTCAAAATTCACCCCAAACAACTCAACTCAAACCCAAAGGACTTACTTGTGAAATCAACCCATCTTATGTCTCATGTAGCGAGTAGTTCAGTCAATGACTCCTAGCAAGTTGGCTTAGGGCATTAGACTTTGAAATGTCTGTCAGACTGTGCTCGGGATTTCAATTGAATTAACTCACTTTATTTTTCTCTTTTCTTTTCTCTTTTTCTTTTTCTTTTTCTTTTTCTTTGTCTTTTTCTTTTTCTTCTTCTTCTTCTTTTGCATAGGTGGGGCTTATTGGCCCTCTTTTGAAGGTGTCCCATCACTATAGAGTCAAGATTTCTCAAATTAAATATCATTTAGAATGAGAGTTGCAGTGTAAAACCTGGGAAAATTCTAATTTTCTAAAAAAGGGTAAAATGGTAATTTCGGTCAAAACCCGAAAGTTTTTTTGATCTTGAATGATGAAACAAACTTCACCGTTGGAATCTTCTAGCGAAATCTAGCTACCACGTCGAATTTCATCGAATTCCGAGACAGTCAGAATTTCACGTTTTTGGAGACACCGAATGTCGGGTGCCGTATGACGGCTTGTGAGAGACATGTGATGTGACAAAAGTCACCTACTACATGTACCCATGTGACACATGTTTCAGGATTAGTGAGAGGTGATGAGTGCCTAAAACACTCAGAGTATACTTGCGCCTATCTTAGGTTTTTAGCGTTATTTTACGTTTAAATATGTATTTTTATAGCTCGATACCTGAGTATGGCAAGAGGTTACGTGAATGCGAGGTGCAAATGAGGTGAAACAGAAGAAGCTTGGAAGCAAATTGGGCGGTGGAAGCGAATGCATGAAGGTGGTACGGGCGTCCACGGTTGGGTCAACCAATGAAAAAGTCAACAAAAGCGACAGCGTCGCGAAGGCGTCTCAAGCGTCAGCGACGTCTCCTTATCGCTGGCGTCTCAGCGTCATGGCGTCTCCGTCGCGGCGTCTCCAGCGTCGTGGCGTCTCACGTCCATGACGTTAGGCGGATCGCTTTCCATCATTCAAAGCACCAAGGGTTCAAAATTTGAGGTATCGGGGAGATGGAGTACGAATCGAGGCCGCGGAAATCGGGCGGAAGTGACATCGATCTCGAAGAAGGCAGACCCGTGATTTGTATTTTCCTTTGTTTTGGATTCGCGCCGACTGAAGGCACGATGTTTATGATATCAACGTGACATTTTCTTGGTCATTATGTTCTAGATCTATACCTAGGGTATTGTTAAACCAATCGCGTTTGAATGGATTAAAGTTTATTAATTTATGGTATTCATTGAGTTATGATTCATTATAATACTTACGCTTTACATCTGTGGATCGATTACATGGTAATGTTTGGCGGCGTGTATGATCATGCACTAAGTCAGGATTGTTAGAGATGAGGATACCTAGGAGATATGAGTAAATGACCTCTGTTGATTCGGTTAATAGAGATATTTCCGATCGAAGGTGGCAATTAAGGATTAGAACATTTAAGCATTTCGGATCTTAGAGTTGAGGTAGAGATACACTTTCAATTCTACTAGCGAAATAGGCGAATACACCTCGAGAGAGGGTATCACCGTAAAAATAAGATCACCTTGCCATAAATAAATCATAACCAGACTGAATAATATCACCTTTAAGAAATAATCCATTGAAAGTGGCAGGGGGAGACATGACCCTAGTCCCCATCACATAGTAATTCTTTCATATCAGTTTGTTTATTTTACTTTCAGACATTAGTAACTTTATACACAATACATACATTCAGATAATATTTGAAAAGTAAATCTCTGTAGTCAACTCACCTATCCCCGAGGATCGATATCCGTACCATTGGTACACTGTATTACTTGGGGCGACGCGTGCACTTGCGCACATAGGCGTACATTTTATACACCACGTTTTCAGCTTGTCAAGAGGATGGAGATGAATGGCTTAGATTAAGCCAAGTGTCAAAAAGCTTTTAAAAGCAAACTAAAGGACACAATGGGAATTAAGTGAAAAGATTTAAAATAAGACAAAAAGACCACCATCTTCTCCATTGAAATTTCTTGAAAACGTGCGATGAGGTGAGAACCGATTTAGGGAGAGAAAGTGTGACTTCTCTCTAGATTTCTCAGTGTTCGAATCGTCGGTTCTCGTCGGAGTAAGAAGCAAAGTTGATTTACGCGGCAAGGACTACGCGTGGACACCGATTTTGTGGAGTTCCGACAACTCCAAGAGGTAGGGATCTTTTCCTACTTGGTTTATTCTTTGGCTAAGAGCCATTTTAATGGATAGAATTTTTTGAGGCCTGGATGGCCGTGTTTTCGATCTCAAAATCTTTGAACCGAGTGAAGAAAATCCCTATTGTGTGGCCGTGAACAATGTCGAACCTAGGGTTCTACTGTTCACGTGATATGTTGTGTGATCTTTGTGTTGTTGGGTGATTCAAAATGAATTTCTTGGATTGTTATTAGCCCATATGAGCTAATTTTGGTGTTATTGATTGTGAATTGAACAACATGAATTATGTGAATTAGTTTTTGTTAATATATACATATAAAATATATTAGCATGAATTGTTTCAAATGGCATAATGCATTCCATATGCAGGGCACTATAGAATGGTAGGTGTGGTCTGTGGCGTGAAAATGGTTGTGAAAGGAGGAATTTCAGGAAGATTTTTATGAAGAATTGCCTTGGAGAGTGGTCCGATAGTTCATCTGAAGCGAGATCCATAGCTGATTGAGAAAAATTATCGGCGATTCACCTGGAGGGTAGTCGATATATTTACCGAAACTTGTAGTGTGTTTTTCGAAACAAAGCTTTTGTTTTTGAAAGCGCTATTTTCTTTCGCATTTATGAAAGCAGACATGTGTGATGGAGTTGGTGAGGACTCGAGACATGGGATTGGGCATGTAGACATTCAAGTAGGATCATATATTTGCTTGAGTGTGTTTGCTTACCATGACATGTGCACTTAGATGGGGAGTAACCCATGTAGGAGATTATCACTACTGGGCATTGCTCACCCTGTCGAGGGATCATTATTTCAGGTACAGGGAGTGTACAGGATGACGGTGCTCACTAGAGGCCGCGTTTTAGAAGAAAGCCGGATTGTGGCTTTGACATTTTCTTTGTAAAACATGTATTAGAAATCTAGCTTTTGATATATGTTTTGGTTAAGAGTAATATAATAACTCTTGAACTATTGTTATATAGTTGATGTATTTTTGATGAGTATTGATGTATGGGCCCCGAGTAGGCGCGTTTTTGCTAAATGTATGGAATGCCGTTATATGAGGCGGTGTCCATGAGGTTGACGGAGTTGTCAGCGAGACACTGGGGATTTGGGCGTCACATGCGGCCACTTACAAGGGAATTTGGTTTCTACATCCAAAGTTTTTGTGATCAGCCCAAGCTAGTCATTAATTCTAATTTTCTATGATGAAATTTGACAATTAGTTGCTAATTTTAATAGATTGTCAATTTAAATATTGGGGGATTATGCTTTAGGGTTAGAGGAGGCCTTGTATTTAATAAAGAGACCATCAAAGTGTCATAATCAAGCCCAAAACCCATAACAACATACAAAATTGACAATAAGGATATAAAATATCCAAAATACCAACACTACCCTTAGGCCTCCCATCAACCCCCACACCCTGCTTTTCTTTTCCTAGCTCTCCATTCTTGGCCACACGCACCCCTCCTTCTTTTCTTTTTCTTTTTTTTTGCAAGCAATCTTTAAACTTTTTTTTTTTTTTTGCAATTAATATTCAGCCTCCATTTTCCATATTTTAAATAAATTAAATTTTATAATTTTTAATTTATTTTATAAGATAACATCTTATTTTCATTATTTTAAAATTTTTATTTATTCATTATTTTTTATTTTCTTTATTATATTTTTGTTTTGTTTAATAGACGTAATAAAACAAATCAAATTTTAATATATAAATACATTCATTTATAGCAATAAATAAATTAATAAATTGAATATTTCTAATATTATTATTATTTATAATAATAAAAACTATGAGGATAATATATTTCATTAATATTTAAAAAAAAAGGTTTATAAGGTATGTTCTAGGTTGGTTTAATAACATATGACTTAGAAAAATTATTTCGAGAAAAAAATCAAAATCCTACAAGAAAGGCAAGCTTGTAGATCCCTTGTCAATTTAGTACATATGTCTTGTACAGTTAGTGTAATCACCTTACACACTACAATAAATCTCTATTTTTCTTTATTAAAAAAAATTAATATTTGCATATTTCCATTGCATGATTCAACGAATGTGTATAAAGTATGTCCTAAGTTGGTGTATTAGCATACAACATAGGAAAAATATTTCCGATAAAAAAAAAAATTCAAATCATATGAGAAATGCAAACATGTACACCCCTGTACATTTAGTACATTTGTCTTATACAAAGTGTAATCAGTGTGTACACTACAACAAATCCTTATTTTTTCTTATTAAAAACTAATAAGAGCATGTTTTCATTTTTTTTTTTTTTTGTGATGAAAATAATGAAAAAAAAATGAGATCAACTATATTTTCTATATTTTTAAAATTTTGGAAGTTTATGACATAAACTTGTAATAGGTTATTTATTATGTATGATCTAAGTATCACATCCACCAATAAATATAAATAATGGCATAGGTTAGTGTATCATACAGCATACGAAAGGGTTATTGGATAAAATAAAATAAAATTCTAAATTACATTATAAGAAATGTAAGCTTATGCGCCCATGTACAATTAGTACATTGACGTTATACATTTAGTGTAATTACCTTATGCCTCTAACAAAGCCCCTTATTTGTCTTTAATTTTTATTTATTCTTTAGAGCAAGGAGGATCTTGAAGTTTATAATTGAAAAGTATATTATTCTTTAAAATTTTATTTAATTGTTATTCTTTTATTTCGTATAATTAACCTATGGAAATAAATTAATTTTAATATATAAATACATTGTCATTCCACATATAATAATTGACAATTTAATAAAATGTAAATAAATACTAATATTTTAAAATTATGTTTATATATATACTTTCAAATATTTAATTTTATTCACTTTCAAATATTACTTTTAAAATAAAATACTAAAATTACTATCACTAATTTTTTGTTAAATAGTTAATATTTTTATAATACATTTTTTTACCTTTATTTAGAGAAGAATGTAAATTGTAGATGGTATTTTTTTTATTTCTAATTTTTAAAATTTCAAGTTTATAAGAATATAAAAATACTGGAGTTATAAAAATATAAAATATAAAAGTATAAAAATAAAAATAAAATGAGAGGAAATCATAAATAAAGTATTATGAATATATATATATATATATATATATATATATATATATATATATATATATATATATATATATATATATATATATATATATATATATATATATATTTATTCATTTATTAAAATTTTATTACTTTAATATATTTATTATACAAAAATAAAATTTTAATAAAAAATAAAAATAAATGAATAAATAAAATTTTAAAAATAATTTTTTTAATTAAATAGATTTTCCAAATGAGTAGAAAATAAGATATTATATTATCAAATTGTAAAATAATAAATTAAAAATCATTGTAAAACCCGAGAAAAATTCAATTTTTCTGAAAAGGGTAAAACGGTAATTTCAGTTGAAAACCTGAAAATTTTCTAGATCTCAGATGACAAAACGGATTTCACCGTTGAAATCATCTCTCGAAATCTAGTTACCCAATTGAATTTCGTCGGATTCCAAGATGATCGAAATTTCACGTTTTTCGAAGCACTTGGTGTAACAAGTGACATATGGCACTAGTTGAATGGCTCAATTTAGAGCCATGTGTCAAATGAAGGGGTTGAAATTGACAAAAAGTGAAGTCCCCAAGGGATGCCAAGTATAGACCCTTAGAGGAAGAATCAGTTTGGATAAAAGGATAGGTGAGAAAGAGGCCAATGGGAAGAGACATGTGGCAAGGAGGAGACTTCCCACTTGGCGTATTGGAAGGCAGTCAGGTGGGGAGAGGGAAAATTGGAGGGAAAAAGAAAAAAAAGAAAAGAAAAGAAAAGAAAAGAAAAGAAAAGAAAAGAAAAGAGAGAAGAAGAGAAGAGGAGTGAGAAGCTCCTCCTTCTCTCTAGATTTTACGGAGATCGGACCGTCGGTTTTCATCAGGGCAAGAGGCAAAGTTCAACTACGTGATGAGCTCAGCGTGGGTGCGAAGAATCTGCTTGGTTTTTCGCGGACTCAGGGAGGGTAAGGATTTTCTCCTACCGGTTTATTCTTGAGTGAGCCATTCAAATGGCATGAGGTTTAGAGACCGTGAATGATGGGTGCGGTTCGGTCCCGAGTTTTGGGACTAAATCTTTGGGATATTTTGAATTTGTTTCGGACGATTCGGGCCCCGAATCTTTCGATTGTTTCGGACGTCAGGCCCGAATTTTCGGGATTGTTTCGGACAGTTCGGGATTGAATTTTGGGACTATTTGACGATCCGGCCCGAATTTAAAACTGTTTTTTGTGATCTTGGGGTATTTTTGGGCCAGCTATTGGTCCATGTGTGCTGTTTTTATGTGTTATTGCTAAAAATGAAAATCGTGTTGTTACATGCTTAATTGATGTATTAACATGGATTGCTTAATGATGTGAATTATATTATAGAAAAATATAATTACCCATGAATCATAAATGTTGCATGTTTGAATTGGCATAAAATGGCATACCGCATTTCATATGCACAGGGACATCGCATGAAATGGGTGTGAGTGCATGACATGGTTTTTGAATAAATTATATCTAAGGATTGTCCAAACAAAATATTTGTCGGAGTATGTCCACTAAATATTATCGGAGGGTTGACCAACAAAAATATTTTTCGGAGTATGTCCACTAAATTATATCGGAGAATTGTCCACAAAAATATTTGTCGGAGTATGTCCATAAATTATTT
Organism: Tetrastigma voinierianum; assembly: GCA_016808115.1. Lineage (NCBI taxonomy): Eukaryota > Viridiplantae > Streptophyta > Magnoliopsida > Vitales > Vitaceae > Tetrastigma > Tetrastigma voinierianum. Next base: position 40,710 of record JAEQBH010002393.1, on the reverse strand, counting down.
CGGAGGATAGACCAATAAATTTTGATATCGAAGATTGACCAATGAGTTTTCGGAAACAAAAATATTTTGTTTTGAAAACGGTTTTTCATACATGGCAAGTGCATGTGTGAGGGAGTCGATGAGGACTCAAGGCATGGGGTATGGCATGTAGACATTCGAGTAGGAATGTGCATAATTTTACTTGGATGTGTGTGTTCTGCATGTGCACTTAGGTGGGGAATAGCCCTTGTAGGAGAATTCATCTACTGGACATTGCTCACCTCGTTAGGTAGGAAAAGCTATATCTTGGGTACTTGAGGTAGGGGGGATGTGAAACACATCCAAGACCTTAGTTGTGAAGAAAAGGCCAGATTTGGCTTTGTTTTGTATTTTGTAAATTTTGGGTAGAAAACCTAGTTTCTGTTTATGTAAAAAGAACAGAGTTGTAATTAAACTCAATTTGTATGATTAATGCAGTTTTGGCAAGTTTTCCCAGGTTTCATGTTGCCCATGTAATAAAAAGGTTATTGTATGTTGAAATTAGGGTGTTTAAAAAAAAAAAAAAAGGAATTGGAGGTGCCGAAAGGCCAGAGTGGGCTACTGCCCATTTTCGGTCTTCTGTCGCCACAGAGATTTCTGGGTTCTTGTCGCGACAGTGAGTTTAAGACCCTGAATTTATTGTTTCTATGAATAGTAAATTTCGTTTTCGATAAGTTATGTATTTGGTAGGCTTGGTCGAATGAATGGTAATTTTGAAAAATGAACGAAAATCAAAAAATGTTCGAGATAATGTATTGGGTCTAAAAGCGAAGCGAATAAAAGCGAATTAAGTTAAGGGTTTTAGGCGTCCAGACGATTTATGACAAAAATGCCCTTTTTACGAAATAGTTTTTAAAAATATTCCTTGTAACTCTAGATTCTTTTTCTTAAGCATGTTCATGATAGGAATTAAGTTTAATTAGAGTATTCCATGGTCGATTTTATGATTGGACGATCATGGAATATTTTCGGAAATTTTATAGGTATAGGGGTATTAGGCATTTAAGTCATTTAATGAGTAAGCCTAACCTAAGTAAGCAAAGCAAGAACCAATATAATGGTGTCATGTAAGCTTGATCCATGATTAGAATGGACCAATGAGGCACCACGGTAACTTTGATATTTGTCTGAATTAAGTTAACAACTATGGTTAGTGGATGGTTGGAATTTAACTAAAGTCAAACGAAGCTTTGGTTAGTTAAAGTTAACTAAGGTTAAAGGATATTTGTGTTAGCAAACCATAAGGAGTTAGTTAAGCTAGCGCATGGTTCAAGTTAGTGGGATTTTATGGAGCATAAAGTGGAATTAGTTGCTTTTGGACTATATGGTTACATATGGACCAATGAGAATGCAAGGATGCTAACCAATGGCATGGGGTTAATTTAAGGACAATAGGAGGGCAAATTAGGCATGAAAAAGGATCATTAAACGGCATTTGAATTGGCTTGTGGTCTCATACGGGTGAAACAAAATTTAGAAGGCAAAAGGGGAGAAAAAAAGGAAGCAAGGGAGACAAATTTCTGCAGCCCTTTCCAAGCTATTCGTGATTCACATGCCATTTCAAGTCTATTTCCAGTGTTCATCATGTCCATGAAGGACCCTAGATCAAACCCTAAGTGAAAAAGCAAGTTTTTAAGGTGAGATCACTTACTAGTCTATGTGAAATTGAAGGTTAATGGAGGGAATGGTTATATGATGGTGTAAATGAGTTTCTTGGCATGTCTTTGTGTAGATTTGAACAAGATTTCATTGGAATTCAAGTTAAACACCAAGACACCAAAACTATTAAGGTAAGCAATTAGGGTTTTATGGATTTGTTTATCTAAACCTTCAATTGAGTTATATTAAGGCTATAGATATTAAATTGACATGATTCTAGGTTGATTTTGCTAAGAAATTGAAAAAGAGAAAGAATGAGATTATAAGGTTGTAAATTTAAGGTCAACCTTGGATGTTAATGGAAGTGATGTTGTTTGATTGGTTTGATTGATTTGTGAGCATTACTTGAATACTTGAAGGAATTAATGGAATTAAAAGTTGAAAATAAATGAGATATAGAATGGAGAGGGTTAGGCCAAGAGAGGGTTTAATTGAAAATGCATTGGTTTGATTTAGTTTAAGTGAATCAATGGCATTGGATGTATTGTTAAAGGTAATTGTTGAAAGAAAATGGAAGAAATTGAAGAAATAATGAGGAATGTATGACACGTAGGATTGACCACCTTAGGAAAAGTATGAAAAAGTTGAGTTTCAATTGATTTTAATCAATTGGAAGTGATTAAATGCCTAATGGAATGTATTAGAATTAAAGTTTTAAGAAAAGATTTATTAAGGTAAATAAATGTAATTTTTGCTAAGGTGAAAGGGCATTATGGGTTTTTCACTAAAGTGTAAAACCGGGAAAGACAAATTTTCAAAAATGGAAAAATGATAATAATAATAATAATATAAATTGTCGTAATGGTTCGGGGAAAGTATAAGAAATTCTCTAGATCTCGAATGACGATACAAACTGCGCCTTTAAATTCGTCTCGCGAAATCTAGTGACCCAGAAAATTTTTGTCGAATTCTAAGACAATAAAAAATTTTTACAAGTTTTTGAGTGGTGAGTTGTCAATGACTCCAGGGACGAGATTTTTACGAGAATCTCGGGAGTCAGGAAATAACTGGAGTTTAGTTCATTTAAACTAAATTGAACTGAAAAGAAATAAATTATTTCGAGGCATAAACAGACCCGAATGAGAGATGGACATTGCGCCATGTATCAAAATATAAAATTAAAAAAAAAGGAAAAAAAAAGAAAAAAAAACAAAACAAAGTCAAAAGGAAAAGAAAATGAGGAGGAGGAGACGGAGGGACAGTGAGCGTGGAGATGAGAAAGGGAGGAAAGAGAAGCTCTAACTTCTCTCTATGATCTACGGAGATCGGGTGGTCGGATCTCATCGTGCCAAGATCTAAAGTTTATTTACTCAACGAGGGCTACGCTTGGGTATCAAAAACACGAGATCTCACTGAGGATTCACACGAAGAGTTTGGGAAATCAAAGGTTTTGGGTTTAGGGAGTGTCCATGGGACTTCCTAAAATTTTTTCTACGCGTCAAGAGGTAAGCGTTTTCTCCTATTTGGTTTAATTCCTATTTAAAGTCCATTCAATGGTTTGGATTTTTATCAGGGGCCGGGAATGGCTAATCGATTGTGTTATATTGTGTTATTCAGTGTAATTCTAGGTGGGACGAGGTGTGCGTGTTATTCACAATGTAGTCTGGGTTAGGACTGAGTACAGAGGATTGTAGGGTTTATTCTCCTACTTTTATTAATTTATGTCCGTGGGCCATTAAATGGACGGGTTTTGGTTTTGGGGCCGTAAATGGCCGTGTGGCATAGTTTCCCACATTGGGACTGAGTTTCGGGTGGTTGGAACAGTTTTCGGACCGTCCCCGGATGAACCTATGGTTAGTTTGTCTTCGAAATCGTTGTTTTCGGAAATTATCATATACCTTGAAAATGTGGTTGAGGTTGGTTTTGTGTCATGTTTATGGCTAATTTGGCGTTCCAAATTAGGACGAGTTGGTTGTCGGGTGAATGGGACACTTCTAGTGCGATTTTGGTGAAAAATAGTACAAACGAGGGCAAAGGGGAGCCTCTAACACACTACGACGTCTCCTGGCGTCACGACGAGGCAAATTTCTTTGCTGTTCTGAAACGTGGCCGCAAATGTATGGTACGATGGGGATACAGGCGTCATTTCCTATTTTGTTTGCCTCCGATTTTGAACGACTATAACTTCTTCATCTGAACTCCATTTCGGGTGTTCTTGGACTCTATAGAAAGCCCATTGAGTCAAGAATCTATCCATATGCCTATGGAGGGAAATTGGTGTCCACAACCTTGCTGAAAGTTGGTGTTTGTACCAAGTGTGCAGATGGGACACGGTGATCATATTTTTTATTGTGTACCTCCAACTTCGGACGACCATATCTTTCGTGTCCGAACTCCGATTCGTGTGTTCTTAGACTCTACGGAAATCCACTTGAGTCTAGAATCTGGCCATATGCCTGTGAATGCCATTTGGTGCCTACATATTTTCTGAAAATTTAATTGTAGCAAATTGATACAAGTGCTAGGATTGTGGTATTACGTGTAGTCTAATGATGAAATTGGTGTATGTTGTTTGGTGATTACATGCATGTTGATATAATTATCGGGGCTTATAAGGGAAATGCATGAGTTTGTGTATGATTAGGAGCCATTACATGGCTTGTTGTAGGCTACTTGTGGACTTGATATGTCACAATTAGGCCTAGAGGTTAATTTATGTCGTTACTCGAGTGTAATGAATTATGATGTCAATGTATGCATGTATTGATATGTTGGCATGAATCGTGTGAATTAATTGGAATTTATCTGTCCATTCATATAACTTTCCAATTGATGCATGAGTAGGCATGTACATATAGCACTCATATATATGTAGCATGGTGATAGGCAATGGCATATTGCATTGCATTTATGAACAAGTACATCGCATGAAATGGGTGTGAGTGCATGGGAAAATCATAATTGTGTTTGGTGTTGATGTTGGTTTCGGTCTAGGGACAAAGTCCTAAAAGGTCGCATGAATGATCTAACGTTACCTAACATGGCTTTTGAACAAAGCGGTTTTATCGAAGGGTTGTCCACATAATTATTATCGGAGTATGTCCATCACAATATATCGGAGGGTTGTCATATAATTATTATTGAGTATATCCAGCGATTTATATTGGAGGCATCCACATAATTATTATCGGATATGTTCACTGTTATATAGGAGTTGTCCACATAATTATTATCGGAGTATGTCCAATAATATATATATTGAATGGTTGTCCACAAAGTAAATTATCGGAGTATGTCCACAAATTAATATCGGAGGGTTGTCCACAAATAAAACAAATATCTTTGTTTTGAAGATAGTTTTTCATACATGTCATATTGCATGTTGAAAGAAGTCGGTAAGGACTTGGTACAGGGATCATAAGGAGTAGCATCTCATTCATGTCATGTAGATTCCTGTTGACTGAACCAAAACACATGTACAAATTTACGACGTTATTACCAAGGACTATTGAATAGTCCCCGACAACGGCGCCATAAAACTTGTTGACTTACCAAAGAACACATACAAATTTAAATCATTTTCAATTTTGGTTTTGGCCACATATCTTTGCAAGTGCCGCAGTCGACAAGTAATAAATTGGATTTAAGTCGGTCTCGATCCTGAGAGATCTCAAGAATTCTAGATCCAACTACCTGAAACTAATCAAGCTCCATACTATTTGAACTATAACATGATATAATTCGACTCAGAGAAAATGTAAAATATACTAGTATGTTATGTAAGAATGATCAATCGATATTGAATCGAAATAATGAATAATGAATAGTTAAGAGAATAAATAGAGCGAGCAATTATCGTTTAGAGTACACAGTAAGATCAATGCTATTGTGAAGTTTCAATTCACATTTATTAACTCTTCATTCTAATTCTACTTGTGTATTTCAAGTTTTCAAATGCACTTGAGGCGTTTAGTAGTGCAATTTGGATCTCTCCGCACTCCACATTTCATTATCTAATTTTCTTTGATCCTCTCGAATCTGAGGAATGAGATAACTACTTTTTTAAAGGGACATCCTAAATTTGGGTATTTTCTTTTTTTGCAATACTTCATACCCATTTTATGGAATTTGTAAACATAGCTCCCAAAGTTATCGGTCCAAGCGAGGATATACGACTTCAGGTTACTCTTTCTCAAAATTAGAATAGATCACCCTCTCCTTGATTAGATCTCGGCTAACAACGAGGATTGGCCTCACTATGATTAGGGGTGAACTCTCTGCGTGTTTAAATTGATAACTCATTCAACTCAGTCTTGATTTCAAGTGAGAGAAGGATTTATCAAATGAAACTTACAAGCTCATTAGATCTGCAATAGCGAGGTTGTATACCTTCAAGAAATGTTCATATCTCTCGGGATTGTCATCTCTGCGTCCCTTTCGGAGGACCTCCTTGAAACGAGAGAAGCGAAACAATTCTTAGCGGGTATAAGAAGCGATATTCAGATCAAAAAACATTAAACCATGGCCAGAAATAAATTCATAAGGCGAGTCGCAATTCTTTGGAAACAACCTCTGGGGAAAGGAATAATTTCGACAATAGCATTCACTTAATGAGTGGGTTCCTTGATTCTTGAATTACACACTGCGGCATTCATCGATCATAAGAATAAGCGCAAATTGAAAGCTGGAAAATTCGAATTCCGGTATGCGGACTTTAAACATTCGGTATTAATTTGAAAGAAATAGATCTGCATTCAGCTTCTGCTCTAAACGATTACATCCAATTCCAGAAAAGAAAACGAAAATCAAAACGATAAATCTATTCTCATCTCTAACTATCAACATTGAAGAAAAGAAAAGAAAAGAAAAGAAAAGAAAAGAAAATAAAACTAAAATAAAGAAAAAAATGAGCTAACCCATTTATCCGGTTTCTCTCGTGCGTGGCCAAGCCATGACTACCTTAATGAGAAATTTAAGATGACTGCGTATTATAAGAAGTTTCTCGGTTGGGCCTAATCCCAATGCGTTTTGTGGATTTCTAAATTAGGTTGGCCCATGTTGATGTTCGAATTAAGACTTCACTCCTTGTCGCGAACATCGTCCTGTCGACATCGATCTCACGTCGCGACATCGGCAAGTCTTTGCGACCTTTAGCGGTAACCGATGTAGCGACATCCAATCCCGCTGTCGCGACATCAATTCATGCCCTTGCAGGTTTCAGGCATTGATTCCGGATATCGCGACCTCGATCTCAAGTCAGCGACCTCGACATGCTTTTGCAAGAAGCTTCAATTGGTCTCTCACGATGTAGTGACATAGTTATCTTGTCGCGACCTCGGCTCGATATTGCGGCATTCAACTTGTCTTGGATGTCGCGACATCAATCTCTTGTCAGCGACATCGGCAAGGATCTGCGGGTTCAAGCGGTTTCTCATGATGTCGCGACATCAATATGTTAATAAGTGACATCAGCCCGACTCTTGCATGCTTGATCTTGTCGCCACTTGTATCTTTCCACTGTTTGCTCTTGATGTCGCGACATCAATCTCTTGTCGCGACATCCACTTATGGCTCTGCAGTTTTCACTTGAGGGTTCCTGTTGTCGCGACATCAATCCCTTGTCGCGACATCACTTCATACCTCCACAGGTCTCAAGTGTGCGTTCTGATCTAGCCGACATCAATATCTTGTGCGACCTCGCTTCGCGGCTACGGCATTTGGGTGAGGCCGTAGTGATGTCGCGACATCGATCTCTTGTCGCGACAATCAGCTTTAGTCTCTGGAGGCTTCAACTGGGGCTCTTGATGTCGCGACCTCGATCTCACGTCGCGACAAGCGGTTCAATTAGCTGCGACCTTCAGGCGGCGAGTCTCATGCCGCTACCTTGATCTCTTGTCGCGACGTCGAAAGCGCCTGTCTTTGGAGGCCTCATGAGTTGCTTTCGGTGTCGCTAATTCAGTCCTTTGTCGCGACAACAGCTTCAGTTAACTCAGCTCATCCTTCCAAACATGTCATAGCTTCAAGTCGATTCTCGTGTCACGACCTCCATCCCTTGTCGCGACATTATCTCTTATGTTTTACGCACCGATCCTCGGTGCCTATCTTGTGATCACATGCGCGACACATCAAATTCGCTGATTTCACGATGTCAGCGACACACATCAGGCGTAGTAAACCCCAAAAGCGCGGCGTGAAGATTTAACCGGTTGCTTTCATTTTACGCTACGCTATTTTACGCATTTTACTCATGATTCTTTGCATTTTTTCCATTTGCATTTTCTTCTTTCTTTTATACTTCCTGCAAATAACAAATTTGGTGAGTTTCTTCATATTTCTACATCTTAATTATTCCTTTTTATATAAAACTCAACAGAAAAATTGACTAAAAATAGATGACTTTTAAGCTCATCAATTCCATTGTAGGATTGACATAATCGTGATTGGAATGTGCTTATCGCATGACCATTGCATGTGCACTTGGGTGGGGAGTAGCCCTTGTAGGAGATTATCACTATTGGGCTTTGCTCACCCCGTCATGGGACCACATTTCAGGTGCAGGACAGTTACCAGTGGACGGCGCTCCTTAGAGGCCAGGATTGAGAAGAAATTCGGATTTTGGCTTTTGATATATATTTTGTAAATATATATGGGTTGTATTTATTTGTATAAGAGTGATGCAATTTAAACTCTTATGGACTATGGTTTTATAGTCATGTGCTTATATGTTTGAGTATGGATAGATTGGCCCTACGTAGCCATTTTTACTCGTATGTGGACTCGATGTGGTCGTTGTATAATATTGGGCCATGTTGCCATGTAATTTTACAGGTTGTATTTTGGGTAGAGTTTCCCGTACAAAGGAGACTCTGCTCAATTTTCGTTAAATCATGGGTCCTGGAAAAGGGGACACGATGGTGTGGTGTCGAGCTACTCGACATCCACGAGTATTTCGTGGGTTTACAAGTTGTCAACAGGATCCTCGGGATAGGGGTGTCACAGCTTGGTATCAGAACTTAGGTAAACAACCTAGGGAGCTCGGGTGTGGGTATCCTGGTATGAATCCCGATACTAGCTCTGCCGTCTCAACTAGGTATCAAGAGTCTAGATACCCACACACAATCTTAGGGCTTCTTTTATATGGGTCTAGGTTGTTAGATTCATTGAGTTCTGGTGTCACAGTTTGTATATCATAATGTAGGTATGTGGTTACCTAGGAAAAGGATGGGCATTGGGTTTAGTCCATTGCATGCATTGTACATTTTCATGTTGTGTGCTACGTGATTGTGATTGCGTGATTGTGTGTCACAAATTCTGCGTGAATTATACATAGTAGAATGTATATGAAATGATGAACACTAGGGTTAGAGCATAACCTTAAGGATTCGAAAATGGATGAAGACGGAATAGTTTAGGATCATTGATGTCTAGTAGTGGTTGGCATGTTTTCTTGCTAAATAGACAATGAGAGAATCTCGATATGAAATTTGAGAGTTCAGAGCAGAATTGGAAAAGTCGTTGAAGGTGAATTCTCCCCTAGGAACAAGAGTGAGTGTTGATCGGATGTCTTCGAAGTGAGTTAGAGATCTCCGAGATTCTTCATTTGTGGACCTAGGGTCATGGCATTAATCGGATTTTTGATGTCATCTCGGGATCTGGAATAATTGACGAGCAACCTGGGAATGGAGGAGACTTAACGGGAGCAACGATGGTGGCACGATGCGAGACCATCCCTTTCCTATTGAGGATGAAGGTGTTTGTCTAATGCTGTGTTGGAAGTCTAATATTGGAACTAGAATAACTATTGCATATGCATGTGTCTGTGTGTGCTAGTGTGTATGGATTTCGGGGATGAAATTCTTTTAAGGGGGGAAGAATGCAAAACCCGGGAAAATTAAAAATTTTCAAAACTGGAAAAATGATAATAATAATAATAATAAATTGCCATAATGGTTCAAGGAAGCCTAAAAAATTTATCTATCTCGAATAATGAAAGCAGGACTACGCCATTAGATTAGATCATGTGAGAAATCTAGTGACTAGAAAATTTTTGTTGAATTGAACAATCGAATTTTTTAAATTTACAGTGGTGAGTTGCCAATGACTCCAGGGAAGAGATTTTTACGAGAATCTTGGGAGTCAGGAAATAATTGGAGTTTAGTTTATTTAAACTAAATTGAACTAATAAGAAATAAATTATTTCGGGGCAAAAATGGACCCGAATGAGATATGGACATTGCGCCATGTATCAAAATATAAAAATAAAAAAAAATAAAAAAATAACAAAACAAAGTCAAAAGGAAAAGAAAAGGAGGAGGAGGAGATGGAGGGACAGTGAACGTGAAAATGAGAGAGGGAGGAGAGGCTCTAGCTTCTCTCGATCTGAAGGTGGGTGGATGGACAAGTCGGGCGAGATCTAAAGTTCATCTACTCGACGAGGGCTACGCGTGGGTATAAAAAACACGAGATTTCACTGAGGATTTGCACAAAGAGTTTGGGAAATCAAAGGTTTCAGATTTAGGGAGTGTCTACGAGACTTCCTAGAATTTTTTCTACGCTTCAAGAGGTAGGGGTTTTCTCCTATTTGGTTTATTCATTTCCCAAAAGTCCATTCAATGGTTTGGATTTTTTTTTTTTTTTAACTCGAGGGTCGAGAATGGCTAATCGATTGTGTTATATTGTGTTATTCACAGTGTAGTCCAAGTTAGGACAGAGTGTACTATGTTATTCACAGTGTAGTCCGGGTTAGGATTGAGTACAGAGGATTGTAGGGTTCATTCTCCTACTTTTATTAATTTATGCCCATGGGCCATTAAATGGACGGGTTTTGGTTTTGGGGCCGTGTGGCACAGTTTCCCACATTGGGACTAAGTTTCGGGTGGTTAGAATGGTTTTCGGACCGTCCCCGGATGAACCTAGGGTTGGTTTGTTTTCGAAATCGTTGTTTTGGTGTCACCTGCAGAAATGTGTTTAAGGTGGGTTTTGTGCCATGTTTATGGCTAATTTGGCGTTCCAAATTGGGACGGCTTGGTTGCCCGGTGAATGGGACACTTTTAGGGCGATTTTTGGTGAAAAATAGCATAAACAAGGGCAAAGGGGAGCCTCTGACACGCCACGACGTGCAGTAGCACGCCACGGCGTCACGACCGCGAGATTCTTCGCCACGTTGATGTACTGACCGCGTATAGCGCGTGGGGATACATGTCATTTCATTTTGTTTGCCTCCGATTTCGAACGACTATAACTTCTTCGTCCGAACTCTGTTTTGGGTGTTCTTAGACTCTATGGAAAGCCCATTGAGTCAAGAATCTATCCATATGCTTGTGGAGGGAAATTGGCGTCCACAACCTTTCTGAAAGTTTGTGTTTGTACCAAGTGTGCAGATGGGACACAGTGGTCATATTTCTGATTGTGTGCCTCCAACTTCAGACTACCATATCTTTCACTTCCGAACTTCGATTCATGTGTTATTGGACTCTACGGAAAGCCCCTTGAGTCTAGAATCTGGCCATATGCCTGTGAATTCCATTTGGTTCCTACATATTTTCTGAAAATTTAATTGTAGCACCAAGTGTGAAAATTGCTTGGTTGTGGTGACACGTGTAGTCTAATACATTGAAATTGGTGTATGTTGTTTGGTGATTATATGCATGTTGATATAATTATCCAGGAGGGTTGGGGAAATGCATGAGTTTGTGTATGATTGAGGCCATTGCATGGCTTGTTGTAGGCTACTTGTGGACTTGATATGTCACAATTAGGCCTAGAGGTTAATTTGTGTCGTTACTCGAGTGTAATGACTTATGATGTCAATGTATGTGTGTATTGATATGTTGGCATGAATCGTGTGAATTAATTGGAATTTATGTGTTCATTGATATAACTTTCCAATTTATGCATGAGTAGGCATGTACATATAGCACTCATATATATGTAGCATGGTGATGGGCATTGGCATATTGCATTGCATTTATGAACAAGTACATCGCATGAAATGGATGTGAGTGCATGGGAAAATCAGCATTGTGTTTGGTGTTGATTTTGGTTTCGGTCTAGGGACAAAGTCCTAAAAGGTCGCATGAATGATCGGACGTTACCTAACATGGCTTTTGAACAAAGCGGTTTTATCGGAGGGTTATCCACATAATTATTATCGGAGTATGTCCACTACAATATATCGGAGGGTTATCCACATAATTATTATCGGAGTATGTCCACTACAATATGTCGAAGGGTTGTCCACATAATTATTTTAGGTAGTATGTCCAATAATATATATATCGGAGGGTTGTCCACAAAGTAAATTATCGGAGTATGTCCACAAATTAATATCGGAGGGTTGTCCACAAATAAAACAAATATCTTTGTTTTGAAGATAGTTTTTCATACATGTCATATTGCATATTGAGAGAAGTCGGTGAGGACTTAGTACAGGGATCACGAGGAGTAGCATCTCATTCATGTCATTTAGATTCCAATCTAGGATTGACATAATCGTGATTGGAATGTGTTTTTGGCATGACCATTGCATGTGCACATAGGTGGGGAGTAGCCCTTGTAGGAGTTATCCTCTTGGGCTTTGCTCACCCGATGATGGGACCATTTTTAGGTCTGCGGGACGATTCTTGATGGACCAGCTCCTTAGAGGTCGGGATTGAGAAGAAATCCGGATTGTGGCTTTTGATATATATTTTGTAAATATATATGGGTTGTATTTATTTGTATAAGAGTGATGTAATTTAAACTCTTATGGACTTTGGGTTTATAGTCATGTGCTTATATGTTTGAGTATCGATAAATGGGCCCTACGTGGCCATTTTACTCGTATGGACTAGATGATCGTTGTATAATATTAAGCCATGTTGCCATGTAATTTTACAGGTTGTATTTTGGGTAGGGTTCTCCGTACAAAGGAGACTCTGCCCGATTTTCGTTAAATCATGGGTCCTAGAAAAGGGGACACGATGGTGTGGTGTCGGGTTACTCGACATCCATTAGTATTCCGTGGGTTTACAGGTTGTCAACGGGACCCCCGGGATAGGGGTGTCACAAAAAGCATGCTAATGGCTTTATTTAAGGCTTGTAATGATGTTGTCATGAGCCTTGATTTAATTGGAAGTGAATTGAATAAGTTGAGATTAAGTTGAATAAGAAAATTCTTAAAGGTTGCTTTCTAATTTAATAGGAAGTATATTATAGTTAATGGTTTAATTGAATATTATTAAGGTATGAATGTTAATGGATTTTATGGATAATGTGACTTGTAGGAGGAAAGTGATTAAGGACAAAGGTGGAGATGGAAAGTTTTTAAAGGAGGAAAAATGGCTTAAATAACTAAGGTGAGGGAAAATGTAAATATTTATGAAAATATATATATATTAATGTTTACAAATATATATATGTTTTCATATCTATGTTATAAATGTTTAAATGAAATAGAAATGTGGTTTTCTTGACTTTAGTATGTTAGAAAATATAGAAATGATTATAAGTTTCCATAGTTTTATAAAGCATGATTTATGGTTTCTATATTAAATGAAATGTTTATGAATATATATATATATATATATATATATATATATATATGTTTATATGAAAATGTTTATGATTGAATCCATGGTTACCCTATGTTACAAAGATAAAGTTTAAAGGAAAGTCGACTAAATTAAAAGCACAGCATGCATGGTACATGGGAAAGGGATAGGATTTTTTTTATAGAGGGAAGGGAAGAGTGATGCATATTGCCATACACGTGAAAAGTATGAAAAGGTTACCAATGCACGATGTGATTTATTTCATAGTGCAATGGTATCTAAAAGAAATGCAAGATTTTTGGAGGTTCCTTTTAGGCCATCGGTGATCATAAGACTGTTTCATCGGAGGTTCTTTCATGGGCCAACGGTGGTTAACGGTAGCCGGGTTTCATTGGATATGACATATTCAAAAAGGAAAAGAAAGTAAAGTAAGTGTTTATAGAAATGAGATATTTCTACAACTGTTTTACACATTGTATTTGAACTATATTTGGAAACATTATTTTTCTATGAACTGTACTCTCACTGAGCTCCTTTAGCTCACCCTCTTTCCAAATGTTTTATAAAATGTTTTTAGGGGTAGAGACTGACAAGCAATTCGACTCAGGCACGGTGACACTTTCGCCTCACGTGACGACCACTTTTTGAAAATGTATAGACCTTTTTGTAAATAACTACTTATGCACCTTTATGTTGTATTGTATATATGTTTTAAAGAAATGAACTACGAGAGCTCTGATCCTCTGTGTGGTAGAGGTACATAGGCGGTTGGGTGTAATCCCCGACTCGAGCCCAATGGTTATAAAAATATTGTTTATATTTCTGTGGTGTTCATAAAATGATTTTTAAATTTTGATTTGAAATTGCTTGTGGTGGACTTGATGTCCCATAGTTGGATGTGGAGTAAATGAATATTTTTGATAGTGTAAAATGTTTTATTGCAGGTGTTATATTATTGGAAAATGTCCGAAAAACAGAGGAAACTCTGGCCAATTTTCTGTAAAATGTTTAATCGTATAAAAAGGGTTTAATGTTTAAAAGAAAAGAAAAGAAAAGAAAAAATTTCCCACCATGTTTAATAAGGTTTTAATGGAAAGCATAACTGTATAAATGGGTTCGCTCCACGAATTCACTTTTAAAAAGGGTTAAAAGAAATGTTTTCTCAAATCCATAGGAGTGCCAGGAGGGTCCCTCGAGTTAGGAAGAGGAAATCCGGGTTGGGTCCCTTCAGTGAGTGTAGTGTCGTGACAGGAGTTGGTCTGGGCAAGGCATTTTGGATTGCGACAAGGAATTCTGGGTCACGACAGAGCCTTCTAGCTCAATGTCGTGACACAGTCCTTTGTGACGCAACATGGTTCAAATGCTGCAGGTGGCTCCTGGGTTGCGATAGGGTTCGATGTCGTGACACAGTTTAGCCATGGTGGGGGAGAATCTTTGTCGCAACAGGGGATTTTCGGGTCGCGACAGAGTTGGCCATGACGGGGGAGGATAGCGCGCACGGCCGGCGCCCAGCGCATGCAACCGCGCGCACGACGGGCGGGACAGGGAGTTCTGTTGCAACAGACTTGTCCAATGACCAAAAAAAAAAGACCCCCAGGATTTAGGGCATCACAATCACAAAATTGTTGCATTTAAAAATAAATAAATAAATAAAATGTTGGACAGGTTTACTAGGGTCTTGGATTTGGGTGGGTGGGAAGGGCACGTGGAGTGTTGGCAATGGGGATTGGGTGGGTTTTGTTGAGAGAAAGTTAATTTATTAAGGAGCATTTTTGTCTCATCAAGTTATATAGCCTTATGTTTAATTTTAGTTGTTTGATGGACTCTTTATTAAATACAAGGTCTCCTCTAACCCTAAAGCATATTTCCACATTAAATATTTTATTTATTTATGACCAACAATTTTATTTATTAGTACCATTGTTTGGTCGTAAATATTATAGCCCAGGACCATTTATTGATTGATTGTAAAATGTATTATTATTTATGATAAATATTATATTAGTAGTAAAAACAACACTATAATTTACAAATATATATATATATATATATATATATATATATATATTATGGTCTCGAATTCTGAAGGAATCAACGGATCGTCGAGGCATTCACCGATTAGTATGACACATGAAAACAAAAGAAAGACGGCGGTGGTGTTAAAGTCGCCCCTCGCGATGTAGATTTGTCTTTTTATGGAAGACTTAGAGTTTGGAGCAATAATCGTCTCGATTAGGAATCTCATACCTTATTTTGGTGTGACTTGCTTCTCTTTTATGGAGGGAGGAAAGAGGATCCGTCTTTTTTGGATAGTGGACTATTTCTTCCCATAATGTTAGGGGAAGATGGCTTTTATTTCGGGAATGGTGACTTATTCTTCCCTCTATGTAACTACCTTCCCGATATAACTGCTGCTAAGATGACTTTCCTATTTTGTCAGAGGCGACGGGGTCAGTTGATGAGTGAACTCATGCTTGTAAAGTGGAGAGTCGGTTGGCGGCTTGCTTGGGAGGATTGCCATCGGGAAAATGGTGCCCAGGCTAAGCGAGGCGTCGGGCTATGGGTTGGCTGAGCGGAGATCGGTAGGCGTTCTGGCGAAACATGTGCGGGCTAATCCCCTTAGGGTACCCGGGCGGAGGGTCGGCCGGGCGCTCCTGGGCCAGTTGGTGCCTAGGCCTTTTCCCTTTGAGGCTCTTGGGTCGGTAGGCGGCCCGGGGAGTGCTAGGCACAGACCCAGGGAGTCACTCCACATATATATATATATATGTATATATTTAGCAACTCGTCCTTAGAAGTTTGATATTTGTGAGGACTATTAATTTTAGTCGCAAAAAATCTTATAATCAATGACTACTTATTGATTGGTTGTAGACAAGTATATCATTTGTGATGAACCTTGTGTTAGTCTCGAAAAATTTACAATCACATGAAATATTTTTAACGCGTTTGAAGAATAATATTTTGTGAGGAGCGGTAAAAGTGGTAACAAAGATGCTTTTTATTATGCGACCACTGTTGGTTGGTTATAGAATGGTGTATTATATGCGATATCTTAAGTTGGTCACTTAAACTAATATATTCTACAAGAAATATTATAACTAATCCCCAAAAGTTTGATATTTTGTGAGGATCATGGATGTAATTAGCAAAAAATGTCCTATTATTTCCCTACTACTCATTGGTTGGTCTTAGAAATCTATATTATTTGTGACAACTCTTTTGTTGGTCATAGGAAATACTTTAATATGTGAGAAATTTTATAATTAATTCACCTTTGAAATTTTAATATTTTTAAGGATTGATAATGGAAGTTGCAAATGTCTAATAATTTGGGACCATTATTTTTGTAATTTTTTCAAAATACACTTTCTACATGAGTTTTAATAATTTCATATTATTTTCAAAAGTTACATTTTCTTTTTTAAATCCAAAAAAGTTAGATTCTTTGTGACGCCCCAAAACCCGGGGGTCCGTTGACTACCGTCGGCCTACGAGGAAAATCTATCGTCTCGTATCGAGACATATGTGAGTAAAATGGCGATTTGGGCTGCATGTCATACTCGTCAAATACATTCAGCGATTATATTACATAGTTAAGAGTCACTACATCACTCTTACTTGAGCATATATTAAAATCTACAATTCACCATGTTGTGTACCAAAAACATCAAACCATAATCTACTTTCTTCAAAATCAAGCCTGCAAAATGAAATTGTCTTCTCGAAACGCTCCTGTACACGAATAATATTCCATAAGCCCGAGGTGAGCTGTTCCTAGTAGTGGAATTACCCTAAATGGGTTACTCCACAAGTGCATGTCACGTGATCGATGTAAACACACGCTCGAAATGAAGTGCGTGATCTAGCAGATATGCATGCCCGATCCCGTGTCTAGAGTCCTCAGGCTCCCCTCACACTTGCTAAGCCATGTATGAGAAAACATCGTTGCCAAAACAAAACTTGTTGTTCTGAAAGCACCTCTAGAGTTTTGGTAAAGTGATGGACTACCCTCAGGGCGAATTAGTTTGGGGAACTGTTAACAAGTCGTGGTCTTCATCGAAATGATGCGTTGGACTATCTCTGTTGATTCTCGGAAGAAATCATCTGTAAATTCCTTTAACCAACCATGTTCGTTTTTAGGAAAATTCATGTCATGCACTCACACCTAATTTCTAGGTTACCGGTGCATATGAAATGCATTATGCCATTTAATGAGTACATACAGCTTTATGCAAACACATTATCATGCATATATTGACATAATTTAAACCATCACCTCATGTAATTCAATTTTGATCAACCATTACCCAAATTTGCTCACTTGAGCTAATCACTATTCCATTTCCAATGGCCTACACACACAATTATATTTTATATAATTGGCGGCATCATCTTTAACCACATTAAATTCATCGTTAACCTATCTATTTCCACCCTGACTCAGCCATTCACTTGGCTTGATTTCACACACACAATACATGGACATTTTTTTTTGGTGAATTTCACCTGGCCCAGGATTGTTTTACATTCCCAACGAGGCAGTGTGTTGTGAGTAGGCGACCCACTCATCGACATCGCTCCGCTGTGAACCCGAAATCCATGGCCATTTAAGGCCTCGTACACCGCAAACGTAATTTATTGAATAAATTCAGCCTGGCGGCGAATAGTCGTGGGTGTCCCGTGAGCTCCAATTCAAGCGGTCGAGTTTTGGGATCGATCAACGACAGCTGCCGGCGCCAGTGTTCAATAGTAATAGCTTGGCAAAACGAGGGTTAAAACAAAGTAGGATAAAACCCACCTCACGGAGTTTGTGAGCTCAGAAGCCCAGAGTGCCGCAGCGTTGCCCACCATGGCGTGGGAACAACTTTCCTTCTTACTCGTCGAAAATCGGCCCGGTGGGTGTACCGATTCTAGAGAGAAGTGGCTCTCTCTCTCACAAAAATATGAAAACCTAACTGCGTCTCACATTCATTTTTCAACGTTTTGGTGCTGCATAATTAAGTGGAAGATGATCCTTATTCATCTTTTGTCCTTACTCTCATTAACAATTTCCAAAATTCTCATCTTGTCCCTATTTATCACTATTTGACACATGGCTTAATCTAAGCCATCCATTTCATCCCCTCTCTAATCTTGTAACATGTGTCCGCAGTACATGTAGTAAGATGTTTTTGTCCCGAATCGCGTGTCTCTGAGCCGGTTTTTAGGCACCACACACCTGGTGCCTCGAAGCGTCTGAGAGTCTGATTGTGTCTGGGTCGACGAAGTGAACGTGGTAGCTAGATTTTCTGAAACGATTCCAGCGGTGAAGTCCACGTTTCGTCATCGGAGTATCTAGAAAAATTCAGTTTTTTTACCAAAATTACGATTTTGCCCTTTTTAAGAAAATTGAAATTTTCTCGGGTCTTACATTCTTAAAATACACATTTTACATGGATTTTTTAAGTGCATTAAAAGATTACTCTCGATATAAACCATTTTTTAAAAAAATCATATAATTATATAAAATAATCATAAAAAATCTTTTGAAATAGTTTAATTTGTATGAACTTATGGGCCTAATGTAATAATTAAAATGATAAAATATATTATTAAATTATTTCGATAAAAATATATAAAATGTTAATTATTTTTAGTAAAACAACGATTTAAAATTTGTTTTTAATTTTTTTATATAAGTCTTTATAAACAATTTTTTTTAAACTCTTTAATTCATTTCTTGTGTTTAATTAATATTTTCTATTTGTAGGATAATTCATCACATGATTAAGAGAACATAACAATAGATGTGGTTGATGATTATTACATGGAATTATAGGAGTAGAGGTAGTAATTTTTTCTTAAAAAACTCATTTATTAATAAGACTACAGAAAATTCTAATTTTCTAAAAAATGAAAAATGGTATTTCGGTCAAAAATCTGGAATTTTCTAGATCTCGAATCAAGCAGCGGACTTCACACCGTTGGAATCGCTCCTATAGCTCTAGTACCATCGTCAGATAGTCGAGGAATTTTACGTTTTTCGAGGCATGGAAGGTGGTGCGGGACACTTGACGCATTTTGAGTGGCTCAAGATGAGACACGTGTCCAAGTTGTGAGCAAGTCAAACAATGAGGCAAGTGGGGCAAGTGGACGTATGCGTCTCTTGATTGGTGGAAATCAAATTAGATGGATAAGTGGATAAGGTGAAATCGAGGAACCCCGATGGGAATGTGAATAGTGGCAAGTGAGGGCGAAGCTCTCTTAACTGACCTTATTGGCCGGTTTGGGAGGGAAAGAAGAAGAGAAGAAGAGGAAGAAGGAATTTTAGAGTGAAGCTCTCACTTCTCTAGGAATTCCGGTGATCGGTCCATCAGTCCAGACGAGACGGAGAGCGAAGTTGATCCCAGCTGCGAGAGCTGTGTGGGTACTGGTGACTGTGGGAGTTTGGCAACTCCCCCGGGGAGGTAGGGAGAATCTTCCTCTTGATTTATTCTTTAGTAGAGCCATTTGAATGAATAGAGATGTTCTAAGGCCGAATGGCGGAGTGCGTTTGATTCAGATTGGGAGTTTGGTGAAAGCTACTAGAGTAATTAAATGGACGATCAGGCAGAGTGGTTGGAGCTACATTAAATGTGACCTTATGTGTTGTTATGTGTTATTTGTGTGATTCCTTGGGTAGCTCCAAGATGGATAGACGGATTATTTATTAGCCCATGTGAGCTAATTTTTGGTGTTATTACTATAAATGAATAACATGTGTTTTGTGTGTGAATTTCGTTAATATATCGTGTATTAACATGGTGTGTGAAATGGCATATTGCATTTCATATACCTTTAGGGTAACCTAGAGCGATGGTAAGTGCGAACAAGTTTTGAAGGTTAAATTCAAAAATTGATTATCGGAGTATGTCAGTATGTGCGTGGAGGGTAGTCAATTTTATAACGGAAGATTTTCCGAAAAATTGCCTTGGAGAGATTGTCCGATAGTTCATATCGAAGGAAGACCCGTAGTGACTGGGAGAGTTATCGACAATTCACCTCGGAGGAGTTGTCGATAAGTTGAAAATTGGAATCATGTTCAGGGCAAAAAACCTTTTGTTTGAAAATAGTGTTTTCTCACTTGGCAGGCATGTGTGGGGGAGTTAATGAGCTCGAGAAGTGGAAAGGGTGCGTCACATTCTCATCCATAACTTATGTAGACATTGGTAGAATCATGAATTCATTTGAATGTGTGTTTTCCATTGCATGAGCAGCTTAGGTGGGAGTAGCTGTGTAAAATTGACTATTTGAAACTTCTACGCCCAGGTGGGTGGATTCCCCTTAAAGGTACATGGAGTATTCAGGAAGACGGCGCTCACTAGAGGCCTCTTTTGAGAAGAAAGCTGACATGTGGCTTTGATTACATATTTTTGTAAAACTTGTATTAGAATGCTTAATTTTGATATTGTTTGTATAAGAGTGTAGTTAACTCTTGAAACTATTGTAATATAGTTGGTTATATTTTTAATTGAGAGTATGGATGTATGAACTGGCATTGGTAATTTTGTATATGGTTGAGTCTTGGGTGAAGACACTCATTTTTGTGCCATTAAGACACTCAGTGACTCTAGTATTACGGGTTGTGTGGTTGTCAACGGACCCCTGATCAGTGTCACATATATTAAAATAATAAAGGAGTTAATAATGAAATAATAATCTTTAAGAAAATTTTAATAACAAATATTATTAATTTTAGTATCTTAATATTTTCTTAATTTAGATAATATGCTTAATGAGTTTGGCATTAGAAATAGATATTTGTTCTACATTCTATATAAAATATTTAAATAAATTAAAATATGGTAAGTTTATACTTATTTTCAAAAAAAAAATAGTTAATATATATACATATAATACATAAACTTTGTTATACTAGAATATAGTTTGAAGTATAAAGTTTGAACATTGGATCGCATCACATACTCTTTCGCTATTATCTTCTTAGAGTCTTTTTCCATTGCCATGGTTCAAAGTCATAGTACCGATCATCATTCACCCCTCCTTATAAAAATTTCATCCTTGAAATTTAATTTTCATACCTGACTAAAATAGGGGTGGATACCGAGTCTGCATCTGATCTTCACATTCCCATGTTGCTTAACTCTCTCTAGTGATTCATCATAGCACCTTCCTTAAAAGGAATTACTTTGTTGTTAGAAGAACCTGATCCTTTCGATTAACAATATGAGCGATCTTTCTTCATAGTCAAGTCTTCTTTCAATTCAATAGGTTTGATACTGTAACACGTGTGAAAGTCTATTATACTGAAGCATAAAAGCAGAAAGACATCATGTAATTAGCGTTAAATTGTGACCTCAGCCGTCGCTACCTCCCGATTCTTTCTACAATTTATGGGTCCCATATAATGGGGACTTAACCTTAGTTTCTTTCGAATCACGGCCACCCACTCGGGGTGATATCTCATAAATACTGATCCCCCACGAGAATTCCTAGATCTCTCCTTAGGTTATCGACATAACTTTTTGTCTAGATCTTGTCTTTATCTTTGTCATCTGATAACCTTAACATTATCTATCGTGAGCACGAACGATTTACGGACCTAACGATTTCTCTCACCTACCATCCCGACACTAATGGAGTCACACTTCCTTCAATATAAGGCCTCGTAGGCGTCGTTTCAATGCTGATTGATATTATTGTTGTAGCGAAACTCGTTAATGGTAGATACATCGACTTCCTTTAAACTCCCAACACCTGAGCCACGAGCATATCTTCCAATGTATGTATGGTTCTTTCATATTGGCGTATCAGATGCGAGGATGGAAAAATCTTGAAATGTAATCTAGATCTGAGAGCTCTTTGTAAATTTGGGCTAGAATTGGGAAGTAAACAGTGGATCTCTGTCTGATACTATTGATACCGGCGTACCATGAAGTCGTACAATCTCTTTCACATATAATTCGGCCAACTTCTCAATTGAGTCACTGTTTTTCATAGGTAGGAAATTGGTGATTTGAATCGATCTATCGCTGACACCCTTCTCGTCTGCCACTCTAACAACGAAGTCTACAAAAATCCATGATTTCTCCCATTTCAACGAGGATTGGAAGGGGCGCAGAGCCTACTTGGGTCTTGATGCTGCTGCCTTAACTGGCGAAATGAGGAGACATGCGAAGGAGACAAACTGCAACATCTTTCTCATGCCCCTCACTAGTAGTGTTCCGTGGGTATGATACATTTAGTGCTTCCGGATGCATCGCATATCTGAAGTGAGCCTCTTTTCCATAATTTCTTTCTTTAATTCTCCCACATCAGGTACACATAACACAGTGACCCATCATCAATGTACCATCTAAAACAAATCTTGAAAATCCGCACTAGCTGCGGACTCGGCTTCCTTTTCCAAATTAATCACGGTCGGATCTTGAGTGCCCAGAGCTCATATCTGTCTATCGATGGACGAACATGAAATGTAGCTAGTAAAGCTCAGTATTTGGCCAACTCTAGTCTCACACCTAAAGACACCCGATTCCACAAGTCTAGGGAGGTCTCTGACCTTTAGGTGAGATATGGAACGTGGTTTCCTATTGAAGATCAGCTACCACATTGGCACTAGGATGGTACTCAATAGTACTCATAATCCTTAATGAGCTCGACCCGTCTCACATGTCTCATATTTAACTCTTTTACATTGAATAAATACTACAAACTCTTATGATCAGCAAAGTGCGCATGGACCCGTATAAGTAATCCTCCATATTCGTAGAAGCAAAGACCCTGATAACCCGACTACAGGTCGTAATGTGAGATAGTGCTCATGCTCATGATTGTCTCGAAACATATGCTATCGCATTTTCATGTTGCATTAACACACACCTAAGCGTACCTTGGAAGCATCCTGATACACTATATATCCATCCCATGCGGCGAAGCTTAAGGCGGGGTTGAAATTCGATTTGTTTTAGTTCATGAAGCTTTGCGACATGCCTCTGACCATAAAAACTTTTCCTCTTTCCTTGTCAATTTTAGTCAAGATGCTAATTTCGAAAACCCCTCGACAAACTTTTCGATGGTACCTGCGAGCCAGAGAAACTTCGTATCTGTCACATTCGTAGGTGGTTCGAGTTCACAATTGCCACACTCCCGATCTTTTGAGGATCAGCGAAACACTCGCCCCGGAAATCACATGTCTAGAAAGCAACCTTTGTCTAACTAGAGCGGCATTTACTAAGTTTGGCGCTGTAGATTTTCCCTCCATGGAATTTATAAAACAACTCTCGGATGCTCCTCGTGATCTTCCTTCTTTGCTGAATGAGGTCTGAAAATGTCATCAACGAAGTATAACAAAACGTCACAAATAAGGGTGAAGATCTATTCATAAGATCTTAACACCCAGAAATATACCTAGTCGTTTAGGCATGTTTAAGGTATTTGTAGGCATAATTTGAATGTTGTGATTTAAATGCGAAACATGGAAGTGAAGCTTAGAAAAGTTTCTGAATCTGAGGGCAAACTTGTAATTTGGCAAAAAGGATATGAAAGTCATAAAATAGGAAGAGTGTGGGTTAAATTAGAATATGGCATAAGTTGCTTTGCAAAAGAAAAAGTTTAAGGACTAAAAGGGAAATAAATGAAACTTAACCCAAAAAATGGGTTTTTGGGAGCCAAACATGGCCTAAGAAGATATTTTTGATTTAAGACCAAAATTGGTCTCATTTTGAAGGGGAACAAACCGTGAAGGGGAAAAGAGAGAAGAAGAGAAGAGGAAGAGGAAGAAGAAGAAGAGGAAGGAGGAGTCAAGCAAAGGTATGGATTCTATGATTTTTGGTATGGATATTACATGGAAAGTGAGGATCTTATGGTTTTGTATAGATTCCTAGAAATTTATGAGTTCGAACCTAGGGTTTAGTTAGGAATTGATCCTAACTCTAGGTTTGAATGAAATTGAGTTGAAAAACTCTAGCTTGGTTAATATAAGCATGGAATCCTCCCTTTGAGTTTAGATTTATGAATTAATTTCAAAGTAATGGAGGTTGGGTTGAACAAACCCTAGTTAATCCTTGTGTTTTGGTTTGTGTATGGGTTATGACCCATATTAGAATGGTTTTTGAAGTAATTCATGAAAGGTTTTTGAAGAAAGACAATTATTGAAAAGATGAATTAGTATAATAGAGATTCTGAGATGAATATGAAAGGGGTTTTGATGTGGCCTAGAGTATTGAGATGATTTGGGCAGTAATATATGGAAAAAGTGAAGAAAAGCCACGTGGGCAAATTCGAGCTTTTTATGCCGAGTGCAGTCGGAGGCGTGCGTGCAGTCAAACGTTACATTTTCTATTCGGCCGGTGTTGCGTGTTTTGACCATAACTTGTCATTTACGTCCAGGTTGAATTGATTCAGTTCTGGTTAAAATATACTTCAAGGAGAACCAAACATATTGAATATATACCTTCTAATTCTGACTCTATGTGGCCCAAAAATTCACTCAAAATGGGGCCATGTTCAAGTCAATTTTCTGGTTCAGTTTTTGAGCATAGATTAGTCCCGGTTGTTTCTGACGTAACTTGAGTTTTGGTGCTCCGATTTAGGTGATTCCAATTGGAGGAGAATACTTAGCACCTTAGCTTTAAATAATTACCAAGAACCAGTGTCAAATATGGAATCAAGACACTGGAAAATGAGTATTCATAGTTGTACTTAGGAAAAATCGGTAAAATTGACTAGTTTGTGAAAATGCCATAACTTTAGTTTGGATGATTGATTGGAATGATTAATTTCTAAGTAAAGTAGATTCATAGAGGGACAAGAATACATGAATGATGTGTGAATACATAAGCATCATACTGTACAAGTATATGAAATTCCATATGTAATAGGCATGAAACAAGAAAAGTATAGGAAATGCAATATGTATAAATATGTTCATGAAACATGAATTTGATATGAAACATGAAAATGAACTGAAAATGAATATGAACATGAATATGAAAGGTAATATGTCAGAATCACAGAATGTGATTAAGTAAGGTTATAAGTTCTTAAAGACATATAATGATATGACTACCTAGGGTAGAAGAATGAATGAGTGGACGATCACATTTGTTGCTTCGACTCACATTTGGTGCTCACCGGAACTCACATTTGCGTGGCGTACGTTTGATTGGTGCCGGCACTCCCCATTGGTGCCGTGCTCACGGTTGGTGCTTCGGCCTCCTGTGTGG
Organism: Tetrastigma voinierianum; assembly: GCA_016808115.1. Classification (NCBI taxonomy): domain Eukaryota; kingdom Viridiplantae; phylum Streptophyta; class Magnoliopsida; order Vitales; family Vitaceae; genus Tetrastigma; species Tetrastigma voinierianum. Next base: position 15,359 of record JAEQBH010002393.1, on the reverse strand, counting down.
TGCTCTGGCACTCACATTGTGTGGGCGTACGTTTTGTCAGTGCTTAGGCCTCCTGCTGAGTCTTCACGGCACTCTGTTGCTTAGGCAGGCACGTCTATCACGATGCTCTGGCACCTCAATCTTGTATCATTACCTTAGATTACTTATTGTCTTAAATCTCTCATTTCTTATGATTGGTCTAGGTAGTCAAACAGTTATATGATAAGACTCCGAATAAAGAATAAGAGTAAAGATCTGAATGTACCTCTGTATCTGTTCTGTAGTACCTACGGGTACTCCTGTATCTGAGTAATCTCTGTAGTACCCACGGGTACTCTCGTATCGATAAAATAAGTATAAGTCGGTGGTACCTCACAGTGCCAGTATAATGAATACGTGTAGTACTACGGGTGCTTTTGTATCTGAATAATCTGCGAGCCATCAGGAATCAGAACAACATAAGTCACATTATATTATAAATTGTATTTATAAAGTCAAGATGACTACGATATAGGCAAACCCAGACTCTGTTTTGTTTTGGGATATGTTCTGAATATGTATAAACCTGGTATATGTATTTGATGTGATCTGTACCTACGAAGGACTAATGTCCGTATCTGTATAAGTCTGATCTGACCTTGTATGTGATATGATTATGATGCATTGGAGGAAGCATGGGTACTGCGGGTACGCCGTCTGAGAATAAGATCTGAAATCTGGTCGATTCTATAACCTGATGTGAGATCAGAGTAAGGCAGAATAAGTTACGCCCAACACAAATTATAAGATCAGTAAGACAAGTATATGCTTTGTAAAATGACGTAAGATCTAAAATACATGTATAAGTTCGTAATACAAGTATAAGATCGAATACAGAATAAGTTCAATAATACAAGTATAAGTTCAGTAGACCAGGATATACTTAGTAGTACATGTATGAATCGAAGTACCGGTATAAGTTACGTAGTACTTACAGTACTTCGTATAGAGAACAAGTTCCTTGATATCGGTATCACGTTCGTAATCCTGCGTGAGTACCTACGGGTGCCTTCGAACAGTGTAAGCTTTCAGAGTAGTATAAAGTATAGGATTACACGTAAACTCCTACGGGAGTCGCAGAGGATAAGATATAAGTACTGATACATGTTTAAGTACCTGCAATATAAGCATAAGTTCCAGTAACTCCCTACGGGATATGAAATAAGTATAAGCTTGAGATAAAGTATAGAGTATGTATAAGCTCGATCTGACATACGAAATGAGATAAGTATAAGATGCGAGATACTATAAGTATAAGATCTAGAATGCTATAAGTATAAGACTGGGAATAAGAATAAGTGCTATGAGTATAAGATCCAGGAATAAAGGATAAGTGCATATAAGAATTCTACGAGTAAGTATAAGATTGTTATAAATTATAAGTTCGATCATAGTAGATGAAGTGCAGACGACTTAAATTTATTCTGAGAACAATTATGTATGTAAATATGTGATATGAATTCTGAAGATTCGATGTATTTTTGTTATCTTGTTATTTGTGTTTTTACATTATAAGATATGTTTCCCAGTAGCGTAAAGCAGCACGGGTTTCTGTCAGGTGTAGGTCTGAAGGACATCTGCGATCTTAGCATCTGATTGGACCCGACCTGAGTAAGGTTTCATCAGTAGGTTAACGCTACGAATATGTAATTGTGAATGTAAAAGTACAGTTTTGTATATGTAAATGGGACTCAGTGTATGTGTATAGATACTGTAAACACCACTACGGTGGTAGTTTTTATATTGTACATGATATTTTGATTACATTTATAAGATGGGCCATACCCGCAGTACAGTTAAACTTTGAAAAAAAATCAAGTAAAGAGTCCCCGGTTCGGTCTCAACGCCTCGGAACTTAGGTTCGGATCATGATCTGGTCGGATTTGGGAATCGGGGTGTGAGTTGATATCGAGACTAGGTTTAGGGTGTTTTACGGAAGAGTCTTCGATTAAGGATGTACCTACATAGTAAAGTGTTGGCCTAATGCGGATGTCCTTGTCCTGTTTATTGACTAGAATGAATAAGTACCAATCCAGCTTTGAAAGATGAGGACAGGAGATTTAGTTCTGATGGAGCCTTGTTAGCTCAAGTGAGAGTCACGCTCCAGCTTCTATAAAAGACTTGAAAAAAAAGGACCTGACATAGAACATGCAAATGGTAGAGTATGAATTTCGAGGACGAAATTCTTATAAGGAGGGGAGAATTGTAACACCCCGAAATATACCCTAGTCGTTTCGACATGTTTAGGGTATTTTGTAGGCATAATTTAGATGTTTCATGATTTACATCTGAAACATGGAAGTGAGAAACCGGAAAGTTCTAGAGATCTGAGGAAACTTGTAATTTGGCAAAAAGGACATAGAGAAGTTATAAAATAAGAGAGTGTGGGTTAAATTAGAATATGGCATAAGTTGCTTTGCAAAAGAAAAAGTTTAATTTAAAAGGGAAATAAATGAAACTTAACTTAAAATGGGTTTTTGGGGCAAACATGGCCTAAGAAGATATTTTGATTTAAGACCAAAATTGGTCTCATTTTGAAGGGGAACAAACCGTGAAGGGGAAAAGAGAGAAGAAGAGAAGAGGAAGAGGAAGAAGGAGGAGTCAAGCAAAGGTATGGATTCTATGATTTTTGGTATGGATATTACATGGAAAGTGAGGATCTTATGGTTTTGTATGGAATTCTATAGAATTTTATGAGTTCCAAACCTAGGGTTTAGTTAGGAATTGATCCTAACTCTAGGTTTGAATGAAATTGAGTTGAAAAACTCTAGCTTGGTTAATATAAGCATGGAATCCTCCCTTTGAGTTTAGATTTATGAATTAATTTCAAAGTAATGGAGGTTGGGTTAGACAAACCTAGTTAATCCTTGTGTTTTGGTTTGTGTATGGGTTATGACCCATATTAGAATGGTACGAAGTAATTCATGAAAGGTTTTGAAGAAAAGACAATTATTGAAAGATAGATAAGTATAATAGAAATTCTGAGATGAATATGAAGGGGTTTTGATGTGTATATAGAGTATTGAGATGATTGGGTAGTAATATATGGAAAAAGTAAAGAAAAGCCCACGTGCAGGCAAAATTCGAGAGCTTTTTGTATGCGTGCAATTCGAGGCTATCTCGGTACGAGGTAGCGTTAATTTTTGTCGACCGGTGTTCGTATTTGACCATAACGCTCATTTCTGATCCGATTTGAGTGATTCAAGTTGTAGGTTAAAATATACTTCAAGGAGAACCAAACATATTTAAATATCTACCTTCTAATTCTGATTCTAGATGGCCCAAAAATTCACTCAAAGAAGTGGGACCGTATTCGAGTCAATTTTAAGTTAGGTTTTTAGCATAGATTAGTCCAGGTTGTTTGGACATCAACTTGAGTTTTGGTGCTCCGTTTAGGTGATTCTAGTGGAGGAGAATCCCTTAACACCTTAGCTTCAAAGAAGTACGAACCGAGTGTCAAATATGGAATCAAGACCTTTGGAAAATGAGTATTACAAAAAGCTTGTCCTTGGGAAAATCGATAAATTGACTAGTTTGGCATGAAAATGCCATAACTTTAGTTTGGATGATTCAATTGGAATGATTCCAATTTCTAAGTAAAGTAGATTCATAGAGGAACAAGAATACATGAATGATGTGTGAATACATAGGCATCATATGCAGTATATGATGCCATATGTAATAGGAATGAAGCAGAAAAGTATAGGAAATGCAATATGTATAGATACGTTCATGAAACATGGGTGATGTAAACGTGAAAATGAGCGAAAATGAACATAGACATGAATATAGGTAATATGTCATGATCACACGTGATTAAGAAAGGTTATAAGTTCTAAATATAAGGACAAGATGACTACCTAGGACCCAAGAACGAATGAGCCGGACGCTCCCGTTGGTGCTTCTAAGACTGCTGGTGCGACAAGACTTGCCGCGTGGGAAACCACGCGTTTTGATTGGTGTCGGGCACTCTCATTAAGCCGGCACCTGTTGGTGCTTTGACTCACAGGCTATTGAAGACTTATTGTGTGGGCAACTACGCTTTGATCGGTGTTTCTAAGACTATACTCCGGTGCTACTAAGACTTCATGTAAGCACTGCCCCATACGGCATCTCATCTATTCGACCTTCTGATACTTATTGTGTTACGTCCTACTCATTTCGCACAACAGTCAATGCTTATATGATAAGACTCGGTCAAAGAATAAGAGTAAAGATCCGAACGCATTCCTCAGATTCCGTTCAGAAGACCTACGGTAGTACCTCGTATCCAGTAATCTTTGTAGTACCTACGGTACTCTCAGATCGACAAAATAAGTATAAGTCCAAAGAGGTACCTACGTACTTCCGCATAATAATCAGTAGTACCTACGGGTACTTTTGTATACCTAATAAGCTTCTAGCTCCTATGGAGATCCGACAAGCATGTTTCGTTATAAGTGTAAGAAATTGTATAAGCTCCAAAGATGACTCGATATGAACCGACAACTCGCTTTTGTTTTGGGATATGTCTAATCAAAGATAAACCTGTATATGTATTTGATGTGATCTCGACCTACGAAGGACTAATGTCCCGTATTCAGATAAGTCTGATTCACCTTGTATGTGAAATGATTCTGATCTTGTTCTCAACTTATCACCTACGGGTACCTTCGCATAAGAATAAGATTCGAATTACAAGAATCACCCGATAACACAAGTATGAGATCCTGTAAGACAAGAATAAGTTCCAGAACACGTTTACAAGATCCGTAAGACAAGTATATGCTCTGTAAGACAAGCATAAGATCTGAAATACATGTATAAGTTCTGTAATACAAGTATAAGATCTGAAATACAAGAATAAGTTCAATAATACAAGTATAAGTTCAGTAAGACCAGGATATACTTCGTAGTACAAGTATAAGATACGAAGTACCAGTATAAGTTTTGTAGTACTTACAAGTACTTCCTGAGTAAGAATATTAAGTTCATGATCATGATATGCCTGCACCCTCATGATACCTAGGTACTTTCAATAAGTGTAAACTCCGTAGTATAAGTATAAGTTCTGTAAACTCCTACGGGAGATCTTAGATAGATATAAGTACCAATACGTGTTTAAGTACCTTTGTATAAGCATAAGTTCAGTAACTCCTACGGGATATCGAAATAAGTATAAGCTATGAGATAGTATATACATGTATAAGCTCAAGACAAAGATACCCAGAAATCAATAAGTATAAGATCTGAATGTTATAAGTATAAGATCCGAATGCTATAAGTATAAGACCCGAATAAGAATAAGTGCTATGAGTATAAGTTCCAAAGAAGGATAAGTCTGCCATAAGAGTAATTCCTGAGTAAGTATAAGATTGTTATAAGTATAAGTTCAGTACCGTAGATGAGAGATCTGAACAAGCTTAAATTTGTTACAAGAACAATTATGTATGTAAATATGTGATATGAATTCTCGAAGACTCGATATCCATCGTTATCTGTTATTTGTGTTTCTGTATAAGATATGTTTCCCACTAAGCGTAAAGCTTAGCACGGGTTTTTAATCCGTGTAGGTACAAAGGAGGACATCTGCGATCTTCCGCATACAGTTGGACCAACACACTAGTAAGGGTTCATCACAGTAGGTTATGCGCTTTGAATATGTAATTGTAAATGTAAAAGTACAGTTTTGTATATGTAAATGGGACTCAGTGTATGTGTATAGATACTGTAAACACCACTACGGTGGTAGTTTTTATATTGTACATGATATTTTGATTCTGTTATAAGATGTGGGCCATACCCACAAGTACAAGTTCGGCTTTGAAAACTGGGCAAGAGTCCGCCCGGTTCGCCTAGAACCCGGTCTTGATCCGCCAATCTGGCCGAACTCCGGGAACCTGGTGTGACATAAGATCAATAAAAGTAACTGGAGCATTAGTTAGTCCAAATGGCATGACTAAGAACTCGTAATGCCCATACCGTGTTATGAAAGCTTTCTTGGGAACATCCTTTGACTGGATCTTTAATTGATGATAACCCGACCTCAGATCAATGTTCGAAAATACCCTCGCTCCTTGTAATTGATCAAAAAGATCGTCAATCCGTGGAAGTGGGTATTGATTGCGTATTGTCACTTTATTCAACTCTCTATAATCAATACACAATCTCAAACTTCCATCAGTTTTCTTCATAAACAGAACCCTTATTCACAAGCTCCTCCATCTGTACTTTCAATTCTTTCAACTCTGAAGGAGCCATCCTGTAAGGTGCCTTCGATATTGGTTTTGTCCCAAGGGTCGATTCAATCTGAAAATCAATCTCTCTATCTAGAGGTATACCTAGAAGATCCTCTGGAAATACATCCTAAAATTCTCTGACTACCAGAATATCTTCCAGTCAACTACCACTATCCCTTACCTCAATGGCATAAGCTAGGTATCCCTGATATGACTTCCGGAGCATCTTACTAGCCTCTCAGCTGTCAAGTATCACTATTAGTAGTATCTTCCGTGAACCCAGAACACAACCTCTCGCCTCCCTTGGTCCGCAAAACCCAACCTCTTTCTATAACAATCCACCCGTAGTACGATGTCTAGTATAGCTGTCCATGCCTAATATAACATCAAAGTCATGGATGTTTAATAATATCAAGTCTTCCAAAAACTCTTGGCCTCCAATAATCACCCTGCTATCCAGATAAACACTCGTTATCCGCGGAACTCTCGTAGAAAGAGATACCACTACGTCAGCTTCATGTCAGGGACTCACATTAACATTTGAAATAACCTATATAAATAAAAGAATGTGTGTAGCCCAGGGGTTCATGCAGAATATGAGCAATCATGACCAAAAGACTCGAAATTGGTAATTGGTCACAACATCGGAGCAACATCAAGATCCCGCTGGTAACTCACCGCAAATACACCTGCCCGGGTCATAGACACCGAGGTCCTCCTCGGGTGGTTGACTTACCTACAAAAGACACTAGGCCCATCGGAAGGAGTATAACCTCTACCGGTGCCTCTCTCGATCCTCGAATTCTACCAATCGGTAAAAGCGGCGTCTCTATACCGGTGCCACTATAGTTTGCCCCATCGCGAGGGCTAAATCGGTGGACATTCCTTGCAAAATGTCCCGATCATTCACACTGGTAATAAAACATCGTACCTCCCATTCGCATTCCCTATGAAACCTCCTTAAGGCAATTATTATATTGTTGTCTTGAGGTCAAAGCAGTTCCCAATGGGTGGTTTTTACATCAACTTCCGACCGACTGGCTGCCTTTTGATATGTCTTACCACCTACCCATGGTGGTTTTCCTCCTTCTTTGACTTTACTTGATCTGCACTCCAGTCCAAGTGACTCCATCTCTCTTTGCCCTTGTAACCCTTGCAATCTGAGGAGCTAATCCCAAACCTCTCTATCCCCGATGACAACCTCAACCACCTGGCCCATACTGTGAAAGTATGAGAGACCGATGCCACAATACCGACCTTCTTTGTGCTCAATTACAAACCTCTTACTTTTCTGTACCTTGTGGTCACAAAATAGAGGAACATGTCACACTAGTTCCTAGAACTTCTTTTCGTAATCTGTCACCGACATGGTCCCTTGCTCGAGCTTGAAAATTTCTTCAATTTTCTGATCCTTATAGACCGTAGGGTAGAATTTCTCTAGAAACTCCTCTTAAACTAGTCCAAGATACCCCCCCCGCCTTTAAGAAGTGCTATCTCTGTACTACCTTCCACCAGTCATGCTTATGGCCCCCAACAAGAAAGCGTAATATGTCACCATCCGCTCACCTGAAAGCATCCCATAACACTAAACACCCTCTCATTACCCCCAGCCACAACCATGCCTTTCGTGATCCCCTATTCACATAATTTCACTCCTAATTTCCTTGCCCTCTCAATGGACACACCGGCCGGCTCACTTGGCCGACGTAAATGCCGCCAAACTGAGCCATCCGATCAAGCCGGCATATTAACTCCATTACTCTAGGGAAGGTGATGGTCCCGCCTCGTGAAGGCCCTAGTCGTACCAGATGCCGAATAGGAACACACTGCACTATCCATGTTCCTCGCTGATAAACGACTGGTGATGCAATCTACCTCTTGGCTAGACGGCCTCGACGACTCATTTTCTATAACATTTAAACATATCATATGTTATAAAGTTCATATGACATTTAAATTGTCAAAACAACTTATGCACCTTTAAATAAAACTTTAAATCATTTTAGGACGTGGAGATTTTTCAAACCACCATAACATTTTCAAAACCTTGAGTTCTGATACCACGTTGCAGGGACCCAACCCGGATTTCCTCTTCCTAACCCGAGGGACCCTCCCGGCACTCCTACGGATTTGAGAAAACATTTCTTTTAACCCTTTTCAAAAGTGAATCCGTGGAGCGAACCCATTTATACAGTTACGTTTTCCATTAAAATCTTATGAAACATGGTGGGACAAATATTTTTTTTCTTTTAAACATCAAACCCTTTTTATACGCTTAAACATTTTATAGAAAATCAGGCATAGTTTCCTCTATTTTTCGAACATTTCCTACCTCATAACACTGTAATAAAACAATTTAATTTACTCCACATCCAACAATGGGACATCAAGTCCACCACAACAATTTCAAATCAAACTTTAAAATCATTTTCTGAACACTATAGATATATAAACAAATTTTTTTTTCTATAATCGATGGGCTCGAGTCGGGAATTACACTCAACCGCCTACGTACCTCTATCACACAGAGGATCAGAGCTCTCATAATTCATTTCTTTAAAACATATATATATATATATATATATATATATATATATATCACAAAAATAAAGGCTATTATAGCTATTTAAGTAACAAAAACTTACATTTTCTGCAAAGTGGTCATCGCGTGAGGCGGAGTGTCACTGTGCCTGAGAATGCTCAACTCATTGGCTTGGTTTCCGCCTAAAAACATTTGGAAAAAGTGAGCTAAAGGAGCTTAGTGAGAGTACAGTTCATAGGAAAATAATGTTTCCAGATATAGTTCAAATACAATGTGTAAAACAATTGTATAAACATCTCATTTCAATAAACATTTACTTTACTTTCTTTTCCATATAGTTCAAATAAAATGTGTAAAACAGTTGTATAAATACTTCATTTCAATAAACCGTTACTTTACTTTCTTTTCCATATAGTTCAAATACAATGTGTAAAACCATTGTATAAACATATCCTTTCAATAAACATTTATTTTACTTTCTTTTCCATATAGTTCAAATACAATGTGTAAAACAATTGTATAAACATATCCTTAATAAATACTTACTTTACTTTTTCCTTTGAATCCACATATCCAATGGAACTCGCCCACTGTTAACCACCATAATTCATGAAAGAACCTCCAGGAAATGGTCACATCATCATGGCCCAAAAGGAACTTCTCGATAAATCGTATTTCTTTAAATACCATTGCACTATGAAATAAATCACTATCAGGTGTTGGTAACCTTTTCGCACTTTTCATGCATGGAAATATGCATCACTCTTCCCTTCTCTTATAAAAATCATATCCCTTTCCATGTGTAATTACATACATGCGTAAAGTACTTTAGTTGACTTTCCTTTAAACTTTTATCTTTATAACATAGGGTAATCGCTGACCAAACATTTTCATATAAACATATATATATGAGTATATATAGAATATATGGACGCCTCAAACTCCGGGGTCCGTTGATCTACCCGTCAACCTAATGGAATACAAGTGGATGCCTGTTACCCGACGCCAGCCTCGTAACGGCAGAGTCTCCTTGTAATGGGAGCTTCTACCCAACCATAACACTGCATATCCCGTCCCAACAAAGGTTGTAATATAATCCAAATATATCCAATCACATGAGTAATACGGCCACTGGGCCCATAAACAATACTCAATATACATACCAACTATGAATCCAACTATATACCCAATAGTTACAAGAGTTAATATGTTTATAATTTTATACAAGATGAGTATTAACTCAGAATCTCACACATGTGTGGGAATCAAAGAACCAAAAGCCATAACTCGGCTTTCTCTAATCCGGCCCTGGGACGAGCCGTCCCTCGCACGCCCCGTACCAAAAATATCCTCGACAGGTGAGCTAATGCTCGCAGTGGAACGCCTCTGCGGGCCACTCCACCTAAGTGCAAGGCAATGTCTAAATATAAACACACATTCAAATATAAACAGCATTCAAGCAAATGCATGATCCTACTTGAATGTCTACATGACCAACTCGGATCCGAGTCCTCACACTCTCTCACACTTTCGCCTAAGCCTCGTATGAGGAAATTATTGTTTTATTAGTGGACAACCCTCAGATGTATATATCGATTGGGCCGCACCGACGATTGATATATTATTTGTGTGTGGACTACCCTCAGATGTATATCGAATTGGGCGCTCCGACGATTGATATTTTTCGTTGGACTACCCTCCCGATAGTGTATTTTTAGACTACCCTCCAGAACCATTTTCTCTAGACTCATCTCTGCACTCTCCTATCATCCTAGAATTGTTCCGGTGCATATGGAATGCATGGATGCCGGTTCAATCTGTTCTAATTCACATGCAAATATATAAACATTAATATATTCACATAAAAATAAAATCACACAATCATGTTATGTAATTTCTCAATTTATCACATAAAAATTAGCTCACGTGGGCTAATGATCAAACACAAGCAATTCAATTTGAATCACTTGATCAAACACATATTTTCACAAATTATATTTTGTGAAATCACTGTTTCGGGAACAGTAAAACCCTCGTTTACTGTTCCTATCAAACACCAATTATCGGTTCACTTTGTGAACCCGTATTTCTCGGCCATTTCCGGCCTCAATCAAACCAATACATGATTTATGGAACCATTCATCACACATTTAACCCAAACAGTCCGTAGCTCTTGTCTACGGACTGTTCGTCAGTCTGAATCAAGCATTTCGATTCGAGGTTTGGAACCGATCAAGCGGCCCGTTCAAGGCCTCAACCTTGAACATTAACATAGTACTTAAGCGAGAAGAATAAAACCCAAGTAGGGAGAAGCCCCTACCTCTCGGAGTTTGAAAGCTCCTAAATCTGAGCCTCCCAAGCAAAGCCCCTCCGTAAATAGTTCTCCTTCTTGTCCCGAAGACTGCCGACGATCGGATCGTCCGTATTTCTAGAGAGAAGGAAGACTCTCTCTCACTAGAACTTAAGAAAATCAGCCACTGGATCTCCTTTTCCCTTTCCACGTTTTTCTCTTCTTTTCTTTTGGAGAAGACAAGTCACTATTCCTATTTTGTCTTCTAGTGACTTAAACAAATCCCAATTGCCTATTATGTCCCTTCATTTCCCGAGTTTGACATTCGTACTACCTCATCATTTCTCTACTCATGCCGCATGGCACATGAGTACTTATTATATGTGAGCTTTAGGTCCCGCCAGAAAATCGTTTTACGGCACCCGAACCGCGATGCCTCGTAAAACGTGCCAACTCCGACTGTCTCGAAATTCTACGAAATTTTACGTGTTAGCTAGATTTCGCGAGACGATTCCAACGGTGCAATCCGTTTCATCATCCGAGATCTAGAGAATAAATTCCAGATTTTTAACCGAAATTACAATTTTGTAACCAAAATTACGATTTTGCCCTCTTTCCAGAAATTGGAATTTCTCGGGTCTTACAATATATGTTCATAAACATTTCATTTAATATGGAAACCATAATCATTTCATTTTTTTCTCAACACATGCTTTATAAAACTATGGAAACCATACTCATTTCATATTTTCTCAACATAATTTAAAGTCAAGAAAACCACATTTCCTTTTTTTCATTTGAACATTTATAACATAAATATGAAAACATATACATTAGTGGTAAACATTAATATATATATATATATATATATATATATATATATATTCATAAACATTTACATTTTCCCACACCTTAGTTATTTAAACCCTTTTTCCTCCTTTAAACAAAACTTTCCACCTCCACCTTTGTCCTTAATTACTTTCCTCCTACAAGTCACATTATCCACAAAATCCATTAACATCCATACCTTAATCATGTTCAATTAAACCATTAACTATAATTTACTTTCCAGCAACCCTTAAGCATTTAATTACTTCTAATTGATTAAAATCAATTGAACTCAACCTCTTTTGTTTCTCATGCTTTTCTTATTCTAACTCATGGAAATTACTACCCCATACAATATCCCACAACATGCCATGAAATGGTCATGCCAAAACCCGGCTATTCACATCAACATAACCAAGCAACCTGCACACTTGGTGCAAAACATAAATTTTCAGCCATGTTATGATCATCCCCTGTTCTCCACAGGCACATGGCTGGAATATTGACTCAATGGGCTTTCCATAGAGTTTAAGAACACCCAAAACGGAGTTCGGACAAAGAAGTTATGGCCTTTTGAAATCAGAGGCCATGACCATTGTGTCCCACCCGGGAATTAATGTGTTGGTGCACTTTGAATGAATTTCTTAGTCCCAAAGTGTCGGAATTTGGATATACCTATTTCATGGAGATATGGTCTTCCCTCAATCTAGTTCATCCAGCAATTGATATCACTCAATTCGGATAAGTGATTGCCAAGTTATGGCCAAAACACAATCATGGAATCTCAAAACATAACAGGAAAACTACCTAAACATAGCTCCACTTTAAATGCATTTCTAAGTCCAAAGGGGTCGGAATTTGGATAGACCTATTTCAAGGAGATATGTTCTCTTATCGGTCTAGTTTATCCATTAATTTGAATCACTCAATTCAGATGAGTGATGGTGGTGATTTTAGCAAAAATCTGATCGTAAATTGAAGAAAAAGCGGGCTGACATCTCCCTTGGACACACACATGCCCTTAGACATAAATTAACCCGAGTAGGAGAAAAATCCTACCACAAATAGCGTGGTTTCCCAGGACACCGCTTTTTCTTGGTTTTCGTGAAAACCCGAACTTTGAACCTTGGAGAAATCTTATGATTCTAGTACCCGCAGCCCGTGGCTCTTATCCTGCAATAAAAAGCAACTTTAACTCATGACAGAGATCCGACAATAGCTTCGTGGAATCTCGAAGAGAGAAGATTGTTTTTTTCTTTTTTCTCTCTCTCTCTCTTATGGTTTGGACTTAGACCAAAATGAGATATTTTGGCATGTTATATCTTTTAGACTATTTATAGTGTGGACACGTGGCTCACGTCGTGCCACGTGTCACACTTCTTCAGTTCCGTTCTCGCCTCGAAACAATTTATTTCGTCCCGGTTTTAGTTCTATCTATCTTAAATGGACATTCTTTAAATAATTGACATTTTTTTGGGATTTTTCTAAAAATCTTATTTTGAGTCAATCGTCGTATCGAATTTCGTGAAAGTCGACGTCTCAGTCGAATTACCGGCTTGGGTGACTAAATTTCACCAGATGAATCCAACGGTGAAGTCCGTTTCATCATCCGAGATCTAGAAAAATTACAGATTTTTTTTCCAGTGGCAAATTACCGTTTTGTCATTTTCTAGAAAAATTACATTTTCCAGGGTTTTACATTCTCACCCTTTAAAATAATTTTGTTTTAATCTGTTTTAGTTCCTTTAGACTCAATACCTTATTCTGAACATTTTCGATTCTTCAGGACTCATTTTTTCGAAAATTACTATTCATTTGACCGTTTCTAATCAAATACATATTTATCGAAAACGAAATTTACTATTCATTGAAACCTTAAATTCAGGGTCTTACAATCATAGTCCCGTATCGATCGATGTGTAAAATAAGATAATAGAAAGTTCAAAAAATTATAAAAATATTATGTAAATAATTAAAAATATATACAATTATGTTAAAAAAAACCAATAAAACAAAATTTTCTTATATTTACTAATTTAAATAGATATAAAAGTATTCACTAAAAATTATTCCTATTAAAAGCATTCCGAGAGTTACCATGATCTTCAAAAGTTATTTTTTAGTCATTATTTTACTTTACAATTATTTATTTTAAATAAAATATGGTATAAAAATATAAACAATATCCATTGTTTATAATACATATTGCAATATTAATTTAATATTGATAGAAACAATATAACAAAAAAAGTACAAAATAGTAATGTATATTGGTTTTACTTTTAAAGGAAATTTATTCTTTTACTTTAGAGGGACCATGGGAATTAGTAAAATATGGAAGGAAAAAATATCAATAAATGTCTATAATTACTTTTGAATTATTTATAATATATTATAATATTAATTTAAATATTAATAAGTTAGGATTAAAAAAGACTAAAAATAGAAAATTTCTTAATTAATAATACAAAGAAATAGGAAAATATCTATTATATATATATATATATATATATATATATATATATATATATATATATATAATTATTTATTGACTATTTGCATGTATATTATAACTAAGATAAATTTTAATAGATTGTTTAATAGTATAACAATATGTACAAAATACCAAAAGTATCTTTGTTTTATTTTTTTAAAAGAAGTTGTCATTCTTTTACTTTACAAAAATAGATGAAAATAATATATATATATATATATAGAGAGAGAGAGAGAGAGAGAGAGGCGAGAGAGAGAGAGAGAGAGAGAGTATAAATTAAGATAAATTATATAGAATTATTTATTGTATTTACAGTATATTATAAATTAAAAATAAATTTAAATATGTGCTTATTTAATAGTATAACAAAATAAAAATATAAAATATAAAATATTTTTGTTTTTAATTTTTAAAAGGATAGTCATTCTTTTACTTTACAAAAAATAAATGAGAATTGTGACGCCCCAAAACCAGGGTGTCCGTTGACAACCCGTCAGCACATTAGATAGTCGTGGATGTCGGTGGCTTGACACCACTCATGAAAAATCAGGAAGAGTCGGCCGTGCGGGGAACCTGCGAAAGTCTGTTTGTCCCAACAATTACAATGACCACACGGGGTCAATGCGAGTAAAATAATGGCCACTTGGGCCCCTATATCAATACTCACAATATAAATATCCCAACCAAACATATATCATGGTTCAAGAGTTTTTACATTACTCTTAATACAACATATATTAAAATTACAACATTCTAATACATGTATACAAAATAACTACCAAATCCACAACCCGGCTTTCTTACCAGCTTATTTTAATGAGTGTATCGCCTTCGGTCGCTCCTGTACTGAAATGGTGATCCCTCGGCAGGGGGGTGGGCAAAGCCCGAGTAGTGATAATTTCTGCATGGGTTACTCCCCCTAAGTGCACATGCATGGCAAAACAAAGACATTCAAGTAATTACATGAAC